>CM073463.1:26062500-26620000 GCA_037074535.1 Gleditsia sinensis
TTCTTGAAATTTTATGACCTTTACTTATTTCTAAAAATGTATCTTCCTTATCCAAGAATTTTGCATCTCTTTAGTATGTTATTTCTAATTTTTTTTTCCTATGAGGTTTTCCCTCTTTATTTGTTCTCTTAATTTTAGGAACATTTTCTATGCATATACATAAGGTGAAGAATTTCTAAGGATTATATTTCCTTAGATATCTAAAATATTGTCTAATAAATTTTATTTCCTTAATTAAATATTCTTTTATCAATAAAAGAAATGAAATTAGGGATGTTACAGCTATCCTATTGGCTTGCTAAAAATTTATGCGAAGTAGGAAAACACTATATGAAGTGTCCATAGGTGAAAGTCCAAGTTATGGTTGGAGATACTAAACTTAGTAACTTTTGCTCTTAAATTAAGAAAAATTACCCTAATCCGATCTTCTTGAAATTTTAAGACCTTTACTTACTTCACAAAAATTTATCTTTCTTACCCAAGAATTTCACATTTCTTTAGTATATTTATTTTTAATATTTCCTCTTAAGTTTTCTCTCTTTACCTATTTCATTAATGTTAGAATATTTCTATGCATTTACGTAAGGTAAAGAACTTATAAGGATTACATTTCCTTAAATATCTAAAAATTGTCTAATAAATTTTATTTTCTTATAGGATGTTACACACAATCCCTTCTTTCACCATAAATTAACACTTCTCCCAATTCAGCACCAAGTTTGTTTCCTCGCACCTTTGTAGGACCTTAGCAAGGAGTCCCCGAAAACTAAAAAGTCATCCATGAAAATTTCCACAAATTGCTCAGCCATTTCTATGAAAATTGCCATCATGCATCGCTGAAATGTTGCTGGAGCATTGCATAACCCAAACGGAATCCTTCGAAATGCAAAGGTGCCATAAGGACGTGTTAATGTGGTCTTATGCTGGTCTTCGGGTGCTATAGCAATCTGATTGTAACCTGAATACCCATTTAGGAAACAATAGTATTCCCTTCTCGCAAGTCTATCTAGCATTTGGTCAATGAATGGCAGGGGGAAGTGGTCTTTCCTGGTGCTTTTGTTCAGTCTTTGGTAGTCCATGTAAAGCCAGTCACAACCTTGGTGGGGATGAGCTCATTGTTTTCATTTTCCACCACAGTCATACCCCCTTTTTTAGGAACACATTGGACTAAATGAACCTAGGAACTATCTGAGATGGGGTAAATAATCCTAGCATCTAACCACTTGATAATTTCTTCCTTCATCGCCTCCTTCATTATTGGATTGAGCCTCCGTTGGGTTTTTTCATTGCTCTCCAAAAGTATCTTATGCATACAAAATGAAGGACTGATACCCTTAATATCAACAAGGGTCCAACCAATAGCTTTTTTGAATCTTTTCAATGTCAGGACTAGTTTCTCCTCTTGCTCTTCTGTCAAGAGTGTTGAAATGATCATAGGAAGAGAGGTTGTTTTGCCTAGATACGCATACTAGAGATGTGCTGGTAATGGCTTCAACTCCAAGATTGGTGGTTCCTCTATTGATGCTTTCGCCATCTTTGCTTCTGGCGAGGACATGTCTAATGGCTCATTCATCGGCCTTTGCTTCCTAGTGCCATGTCTGGCTTCAATCCAGGCCCATTCTTTCTTGTTTTCCCCTTCTAAATTTGAGTTATCTACCCATACAATTGGTGATGGGCCCTTACAGCATTTTTGGAACTACTCTGATGCTAATGTGTCTATCACAGAAATAGCCGAACATTCCTCTACTTCACTGGTAAATTTCATGGACTGGAATAAATTGAATGTAACCTGCTCATCTTGTACTCTCATGGTTAGTTCCCCTTTTGTGACATTAATTAAGGTTCGGGCAGTTGATAGGAATGGCCTGCCCAAAATAATTGGCACCTCTGCATCAGTTTCATAGTCCAATATTTTAAAACCTACTGGGAAAATGAATTGGTCCACCTTAACTAGGACATCCTCGATTTTCCCTTCTGGATGTGCAATGGACCTGTCTACCAATTGTAGTGAGACTGTGGTAGGCCTTACTTCTCTAATCCTCAACTTCTTGAATATGGTCATTGGCATGAGGTTGATGCTTGCTCCCAAGTCACGGAGGGCTTTGCCAAAATACTGGTTCCCAATTATACAAGGTATGGTGAAGCTACCTAAATCCTTGAGTTTGGGAGGCAACTTATTCTGCAGCACAGCACTACATTCTTGTGTGAGAGCAACAGTCTCAAATTCCCCAAATCTTCTCTTTTTGGTCAAGATGTCCTTCATGAACTTTACATAGTTTGGCATTTGCTATGATGCTTCCACCAAGGGGATATTAATGTGCAGCTGCTTGAGGACATCCAGGAATCTTCTGAACTGATGGTCATTCTGTTGTTTCTGGAATCTTTGAGGAAATGGTAAAGGTAGCTTGATCTGCTGCACATGTTACTGTGGCAAAGCTGTAGTATTTTACTATAGCGAAGCTGTAGCATTGTGCTGTGGCAAAGCTACAGACTTTTCTCCAGAGATTCATTCTTCCTCACTAGCCTCTTCCACCTACCTCTGCTTATCTTTCTTCTTTTCTAGGGGTACAGTAGGGTTTTTTTGGTCTTGTCTCTTTGCTTGGGGTGCTTCCACTACTTTTCCACTCCTAAGAGTTATAGCCTTGCAGTGCTATTTCCCTTCTCTCCTAGGGACTTCAGTATTGCTTGGAAGCGTCCTTGGAGGTTTGCTTTTTAACTCATTGGCAAGCTACCCAACTTGGGTCTCCAGATTCTTTAATGATGCAGCTTGACTCTAGATCACAGCATCATTTCTTGCCATAAATTCCTTTAGCAGGGACTCTAATGAAGTGGGAGTTTCATTAGGATGATACCTTTGCTACTGAAATCCTGGGGGGTCTTGTGGTCTTTGTAAGGCAAAGTTACTTCCCAGTCCAGTACCATAGTTACTCCAAAAAAATTGGGATACTACCTCCAACCCGGGTTATACATGTTTGAATAGGGATTGTTGTTGGGATTCATGTTTCCCACATAGCATACCAACTCCAGATTTAAGGGAAAACTTTTGAATAAATGAGGCCCGTTGCACATAACACAAGATACTCCACTGCATTAGCTGCTTGAGGACAAATTAGTTGCTAGTTTTTCAAGACATTCACTAATGAAGCTAGCTGGGCTGTGAGAGAAGTGACTTTACTCACTTCATGCATACTTGCTATTTTTTCTGGTTGAGACTCTATCCATAGGCCATTGATAGTTATTGCTAGCCTTTTTTTCAAGCAGCTCATGTGCCTTATTGTATGTTTTGGACAGAAGTGCCCTATTAGCTGCTGCATCTGCTATAGTTCGTGTTTGAGCATTAAGGCCATTATAAAAGGTCTCCATCTGAATGCAGTATGGGATTCCATGATGGGGACATCTCTGTAGCAGCTCTTTGTACCTTTCCCAGGTGTCATATAGCGATTCCCCATCTAGTTGCTGGAAGGACGTCATATCATTCCTCAATCATGCATTCTTTGTAGGTGGGAAGTATTTTAGCAGAAACTTCTCTGCTAAGTCATTCCAGTTAGTGTAACAGCTCCATTTATGTAACAAATTTTTTTTTTATTTAACATCATGAAGTTATTACCTCAACTTAACTCACAATAACATTTATTTAATTATACAATACTAAGTTTACACTCACATCATTAATACAAACATTTGTACAAGACATACATGTACATATAAGCCCTAATCTTCCACATAGACTATTTCCGGGGCCACTGGTTCGAGTGGTGGCACCTCCGCCGGAATCTCAGTCACTTCAACAACTGATATATCCGCAATAATAGGTATTTGCCCAAGATAGGGCACCTCGATCATACGTACAGCAATAATAAGTCTCATTGAAAACAACTGCATAGCTAATTTTCTGAACATGATATAGAAATATAGTGAGAATTAAATCCCAGTATGTTCAACAATAATTCATTATCAATATAGTTCATCACGTCATGTTCTGCTGTATAAACTACAGAAAATATCTTTAGGTCACATGAATGCACTTTATCATGCACATGAAAATTATACAGTTATAACATGTATGGCATGAATAACTATTTTTTCGAATTTCATATCATGGCTATCAACTTATTCTTACTTCAAGCTACCCCGGTCAGGGTGAGTATTCTCTACTTTTCGGTACGGGCTTATCTCGCTTCGTCCGACATGGCACACTTTCTCTTTCTTTTCTCATGAATATAATCATAACCGTTGGTAGGGCGTCCCCTACTGGTGCACCACACGGATTGCCATGTGACCGTGCTCATTTCTTTTCTTTTCATATTAATAGCCGAAAATATGATTCCAATAACAAGTATGTTCATTATATTCTCATGCCATAATGTATCAAAACATAATCATTCTCAAAATTCATTGGTAAACTGAAATTATGCCATGAATATAATCATTTTTCTAATTTTCACTTTATAAAATATTTCCATGTCAAAATTCCACACTAATACCTCGATAACTGGATAGTAATTGTAGTATGTAAACAGCGCACCAGGAAAGTTCCCAGAAAAGAGAGGTGGGTCACTAATGGACACGCTTAAGTACTAAGTCTTTTCTTGCCAGAGCTTTCCTTAGACATGCACTTTTCACAAATCACAATTTTTTTCCAGTAACTAGAATAATTCTTTTCTGATGTGGAAATACTGCAACCACGGAGCATACTAAGATTTTTTTCAAATAAAACCGGCACTTTCAAAACTTCTTGAAAATTTATATGAGTACTAGGGTAAATTCTATGTTAAAAATTACACACTTAAAATGGTAGTAAGTTCATGCAATGGCAATAGCTAGGGCATACACTAGGCATTTATTATTTTCATTTATAAAATTCCTCTTCTTTCTTGAATATTATTTTCATCTTTTCATTTTCTTTATGTCTAGGCATTTAGTCATTTTATTTCTACTTATATCATTTCCAACACATGTTCTTACAAATTTTATATAGCATTTTTCCTCAAATTGATTTCTACTATTACCTTAAAAATTCATCTAGGGTAGAAAAAAATATTGAAAATAGGTTTTACTAACTTTTAACACAGCCTTTGCCTACAAATCAGAGCATAACTATATCATTTTAACTCCACTTAAGATGATCTTAGTGTCTATGAAAAGATAAGACAATTATCGAAAACTATTATGTTAATCATATCAACAAAATAGTATGATATTGTGGTGTTATTACTCCTTTAAATTTAGTATTATTTCTTCTCGTGTAGGTTCTGACCTTTACTGACTAAATAGACCATATCTCTCAAATTTAAACTCCAAATTGAGTTATTCCAGTTGGTAAAATTCCATGAGCCATATATCTATAATTGTTATGTTGGCGCGCTTTTTTAGTTCCCTACAGAATATTCCCAGAAATTCAAAAACTAAAGCTTTAATAACATACTCTTCCCTGAATAAACATTTTCTGACCTCTGCTTACTAATCGGATCATATCTACCTCATATGAACTCCAAATTGAGTTATTCCAGTTGGTAAAATTCCATGAGCCATATATCTATAATTATTATGTTGGCGCGCTATTTCAATTCCTTACATATACTTCCCTGAAATTAAAATACCGAAGCTATCCTAACATATGTTTCCTTGATGACCCATTTTTTGACCTTTGTCTACTAATCGACTCATATCTCCCTTATATGGACTCCAAATTGAATGATTCCAGTGCTTAAATATCCATGACACATATTTCTTTAATTGTTATGTTATCTATTTATTTTAATTCCTTATAGATTGTTCTCAGAAATTAAAATACCAAAGCTATCCTAACATATTTTTCCCTGATGACCCATTTTCTGACCTTTGTCTACTAATCAGCTCATATCTCCCTTATATGGACTCCAAATTGAATGATTCCAGTGCCTAAATATCCATGACACATATATATTTAATTCTTATGTTAACCATTTATTTTAATTCCTTATAGATTGTTCCCAGAAATTAAAATACCGAAGCTTAAAATTCTGCCACCCATAGCCATAACCATGCAGAACTATCTACACCAACCTAAGTATTCAAACATACATCACATGCAAGATCAATATGTAACATGATATAGCAACATCATGACCAATCATAAAAGTTCTAAGATCAAAATCTCATATAAATATTATAAGTTTCAAAAGTTTTCTTCAAAAAGAAATATTGTTAAACTTACCTGGAGCACTTAGTCCCCTAGACTTCTCCTTCCTCTTTCTTCCTTTCTTCCTCTCCTTTCCTCACTCTATCTTGCTTCTATTTTTCTTCTCCCTCACTTGGACGAAATTCTAATGTTGTAAGGGTGGGTTTTCTTATATAGACCATCAAATAATTCACCTTTCATGATCATGGGTCTACCTTATCACAATTAAGATACACTTTGTTGAATTTTTGGAAAACAAACAACTTATGTTCTTGTCTTCCACTTCCTTAGTCAAGATATGCATAGGAAAAGGAGATTTGTATTTTGAAAATTATGATGATATGTTCTTAAGATAAGGGAAAAGGTCCCTTTGATTTAGGGATTCATTTCCATTTTCTTTTGTCTTAAACAAGTATGATAGGTTTGCCTTTTTAGGTGGCAAATTTCTAGCCCTTGAATCTCCATTATTTGATTGATATTATTTGTGTGGGCTATGAATGTTTTGTCCTAATACCATGTATTATCATACCACTTGCTAAAATTATGAGTGTAGGATATAGATGTTTTTGTCTTATAGCCTTGTATTATCATGCCACTTGCCTAAATGATGAATGTAGAATCACACCACTTGCTAAATTTTTGTCTTAATGCCATGTAACCTAATCTTTATTCTTATTATTATATCATCATCTAATTTATTTTATTTTATTTTTCCTCTTGGATTTGGGCTTATTCCTAGCCATTATGGGCTTGTCCTACCCATTTTCTTTGCTTTGGAAAAAATTCTTCCTTTCTTGGTGGGCTTGGTCACATTTTCATAATTTTTGGGCTATTGGTGCAATTACTATATCCTAGTCCAAGTCTATGTTTTATTTCTTGTTTAGGTTATCCAATGGGTTTGTTAGAAACTTATGTGAAGTGGAAAAACTCTATATGAAGTGTCCATAGGTAAAAGCCCAATGTATGGGTAAAGATTTTAAACTTAGTAACTATAGTTCTTGAATTAGGAAAAATTACCCTAATTCAATGTTCTTGAAATTTTAAGACCTTTACTTGTTTCTAAAAATTTGTCTTCCTTATCCAAGAATTTTGCATCTCTTTAGTATGTTATTTCTAATTTCTTTCCTATTAGATTTTCCTTCTTTATTTGTTCTCTTAATGTTAGAAACATTTTCTATGCATATACATAAGGTGAAGAATTTCTAAGGACTATATTTCCTTAGATATCTAAAATATTGTCTAATAAATTTTATTTCCTTAATTAAATTTTTTATGTACCTTTATCAATAAAAGAAACGAAATTAAGGATGTTACATTTCTCTCCCCCTAAAAGAAATTTTGTCCTCAAAATTTCAGAAATTACCTTATAAGAACAATTGCGGATATTTCTTCCTCATGACTTCTTCCAGCTCCCAAGTTGCTTCTTCCGGAGTCAAACCTTCCCATAACACCTTAACTAGGGAAATGGTTTTATTTCTCAGTTGCTTCACGTCAGTGTCCAATATGGATGCAAGTACTAGCTGGTATGTCATGTTCTCCTTTATTTGGATTGGTTCATCCAGTATTACATGTGATGAATCTGAAAGATACTTCTGCAGCTGTGATACGTGGAAAGCATTATGTAGGTTGGACAAATTAGGTGGGAGAGCAACTTGATATGCTAATGTCCCTACTTTCTTCAGAATTTGGTAGGGTCCTAAAAATCGCAGACTTAGCTTTCTTGTTTTAAGAGACCTACCAACTCCAGTAGTCGGGGAAAGTTTCAGAAATACATGGTCTCCTTCCTCAAACTCTAGAGGTCTATGTCTCTTATCGTAGTAACTCTTTTGCCGACTCTGCGCTGTAAGTATTTTGTTTCGTATCATCCTGATTTGTTCAGTGGTTTGTTGAACTAGATCAGGACCCAACAAGTTCTTTTCTCCTACCTCGAACCAACATAGTGGAGATCGGCACTTTCTACCGTATAAAGCTTCATAGGGGGCCATCTTAATGCTAGAGTGATAGCTATTATTATAAGCAAACTCTACTAAAGGTAGGTACTTATCCCATCCTTTACCTTGCTCTATCACATAGGCCCTCAACATATCTTCTTGGGTTTGAATGGTTCGTTCTGTCTGCCTGTCAGTTTGAGGATGGTAGGCAGTACTGAACTGCAACTGAGTACCAAAAGCTTCTTGCAACACCTTCCAAAACCTCGACGTGAACCTCGGATCTCTATCAGAAACAATATTTAAGGGAATCCCATGGAGTCTAACTATTTCCTGAACGTACAATTGGGCCAATTTATCTAGTGAAAAGTTAATTTTTATGGGCAAAAAGTGAGCAGATTTGGTTAATCTGTCAACTATTACCCAGATAGAGTCATGTCCCATTGAAATCTTAGGTAAACCTATAACAAAGTCTATCGAGATACTATCCCATTTCCATTTAGGGATCTCAAGAGGTTGTAGAAATCCCGCTGGCTTTTGATGCTCCACCTTCACCTTTTGACAAATGAGACATTTTGCCACAAACTCAGCAATGTCATTTTTCATCCCTGGCCACCAATACATCCTTTTTAAATCCTGGTACATTTTAGTGCATCCAGGATGGATTGTGTATTTACTTTGACGCGCTTCCTGTAGTATCTTAGTCCTCAACTCTTGTTCTTGAGGGACACAAATCCTTCCTTGATACATGATTGCTCCATCTTCCATGATAGAAAAATTACCTTAGTCTTTATGATCCTGTAAGTATTGATCGTGAGCTTGAGCCTCTTTGATCTGGGCTCTAAGGTCAGACCCTATACTTAAACCATTAATGACTAGATTCTTTGGAGTAAGAGTAGTGGCTAGTTTCAAATTTCGAAACTCCTCTAGCATCTGCATCTCATACACCATCATCTGACCCATGTGCAGAGATTTTCGACTCAAGGCATCTGCTACAACATTCGCCTTTCCGGGATGATACTTTATCTCAAACTTGTAGTCATTGAGGAATTCTACCCATCTTTGTTGCCTCATATTTAACTCCTTCTGATCAAAGAGGTATTTAAGACTCTTATGATCACAATATACTTCAAAGGTTGCCCCGTACAAATAGTGTCGCCAAATCTTTAAGGCAAACACTACTGCCGCTAATTCAAGATCATAGGTTGGATAGTTTCCTTCGTGGGGTCTCAGTTGCCTAGAGGTGTAAGCCACTACTCTCTTATCTTGCATCAGTACACATCCTAGCCCTTTCTTTGAAGCGTCACTATACACTTCAAAATATCCTGTGGGGTCTGGAATAATTAAAACAGGAGGAGTGGTCAGTCTTGTCTTCAGCTTATGAAAACTAGCATCACATTGATCAGTCCATTTGAAAGGACTTCCCTTCCTGGTCAATTTAGTTAATGGCAAGGCTATACGAGAGAAGTTTTGTATAAATCTCCTATAGTATCCTGCCAAACCAAGGAAACTTCTAATTTCCGTAACCGTCTTTGGTGTCTCCCACTTAATCACTACTTCCGTCTTGCTAGGATCTACAGCTACCCCTATATTAGAGATGACATGTCCGAGAAACTTCACCTCTGACAGCCAAAATTCACACTTCTCCAATTTAGCATATAACTTTTTCTCTTTCAGCACTTGCAGCATGATTCAGAGATGTTGTTCATGTTCTTTCTCACTCTTAGAATATATCAAGATGTCATCAATGAACACTACAACAAATTGATCTAGGTAGGGTCGAAAAATGCGATTCATGTAATCCATGAAAATTGCAGGTGCATTTGTCAACCCAAAGGGCATTACGAGAAACTCATAGTGCCCATACCTAGTCCTGAAGGCAGTTTTTGATACATCCTCATCCTTGATCCTAATATGATGATATCTTGACCTCAAGTCAATTTTAGAAAAGATAGAGGCTCCCTTCAGTTGATCCAATAAGTCATCTATCCTAAGGAGAGGGTACTTGTTTTTAATAGTCACCTTATTCAGCTGTCTGTAATCTATGCATAGTCTCAAGCTTCCATCTTTCTTCTTAACAAACAATACAGGAGCTCCCCAAGGTGATACACTTGGTCTAATGAATTGCTTGTCTAACAGTTCCTCCAACTGTTTCTTAAGTTCCTGTAGTTCCTTTGAGGCCATTCGATATGGTGCAATAGAGATAGGCCCTGTCCCAGGTAGGAGATTAATAGAGAACTCTATCTCTCTCTTGGGAGGTAAGCCTGGAATATCTGATGGAAACACTTCAGGAAACTCGTTGGCTATTGGAATTTCATCAAGCTTCGATTCGACTTCTAGGTTTGATAAATACAAGAGAATGTATCCAAGTACTCCATTCTTCAACTCCCTATTAACTTGATTGGCATTTAGCATCAATAACTGGACCTCCTCTTTCAGAGTAGAAGGTAGAAATTCAACGGTCTTGTTACAACAATTCAACAAGACTCGATTTCTAGACATCCAGTCTAACCCTAGAATGACCTCAATACCTCTTAAAGGTAAACAGACGAGGTCTACAGAAAAAGTTTTCTCCTGGATGTTGACTTGACAGTCTTTACATACAGAGGAAGTTAATACCCGTTCCCCTGTAGGGGTTACTACGGATAGCTCATAGGGAGTTTCAGAAATAGGAAACTGAAACTTCCTAATACATTCTTCCGATATAAATGAATGACTAGCACCAGAGTCAAATAACACCATAAGAGCAAATCCATAGATATAGCATGTACCTTGAATCATTTCAGAAGATTGGGCTGCCTCTTGGCCACTCAGTGTGAAAACTCTTCCTTTCACCTGAGGCCTTTGTTCTAGCTGCTTCCCCACATTCTGTGGGCAGTTTTTCGCAAAATGTCCCTTCTGTCTGCAATTGAAGCAGACATCTTGTCCCATGTAGCATGGCCGGTTACCATGCATGCGTCTGCACTTAGCGCACTTGACTGAGGCGAGGTCTTGTTGAAAAGGCCTAGGACCCGCAATCAATGGCCTCTTACCAGCTCCATATCCACTTCTTCTCACATTCTTTCCAGGGTTGGGAAATTTTTCTTCCTCTTCCATAGGTTTCAACTTTGCTTCTCGTCCTCCACTGCCCTTAAACTCTTTTCCAGGAGTCTGCATTTATTTATCAGAGGTACAAACTCCCTGATCTCCATAGCTATAACAACATTCTTTAATTTCGGGTTTAGTCCTGCTTCAAATTTAACCGCCTTCCATGCTTCATCTGGGTTATATCGCAGATAAGAGGAGAACTTAGACAGCTCCTCGAACCTTGCAATATACTGGTCCACAGTCATGCTGCCTTGCTTGAGTTGGAGAAATTCAATCTCTTTCTCTACCCTTACAGTACTTGGAAAGTACTTTTCAAAAAAAATGTCCTTGAACACTTGCCAGGTGATCTGTCTTCCCTGATGAGCTAAAAGTTCTCTAGCTCCACGCCACCAGTATTCTGCTTCATCCTTTAACATATATGCAGCAAAAATAATTTGCTGCTCTTCAGTACAGCCCATCACTTCAAAGATTTTCTCTAATTCCCTAATCCACCTTTTGGCTATCGTTGGGTCATAGCCACCTTGGAAACAAGGTGGTCTAGTCCTCAGGAACTCGGATATGCCATTATCTTTTCTAGCCATTCGGTTGTTAGCACCATTCTCAACATTTGTGTTATTAGCATTCTGGAGATTGTTGTAAAATTTGATTGGTGGTCAAGACTTAGTCTCGAATTGCTGTGGCCAGGTTATGCAGGGTTTCTTCCGCATTGTTTGCCGGATTCCTCCTTGGTGGTGCCATTTCCTACTGTGGCAAAAACAAAGTTATGCTGCTATTGAGGTGATCAAACCCAATAGTTAGTTTCAAAATATTTAACAGCAGTCATAACACCACCTCGGCATATAGATAGGAAACACTAGTAATTTCTTACCTATATGAACTCACTGATTCCCTACACAGCATAACCACAACATACTCAAGACACTATAAGATCGATTCAGATAACCATCCACCCACTTGCCATCTAGGATCGACCTGCTCTGATACCAATTATGTAACAGATCCATTTATGTAACAAATTTTTTTTTTATTTAACATCATGAAGTTATTACCTCAACTTAACTCACAATAACATTTATTTAATTATACAATACTAAGTTTACACTCACATCATTAATACAAACATTTTTACAAGACATACATGTACATATAAGCCTTAATCTTCCACATAGACTATTTCTGGGGCCACTGGTTCGGGTGGTGGCACCTCTGCCGGAATCTCAGTCACTTCAACAACTGATATATCCGCAATAATAGGTATTTGCCCAAGATAGGGCACCTCGATCATACGTACAGCAATAATAAGTCTCATTGAAAACAACTGCATAGCTAATTTTCTGAACATGATATAGAAATATAGTGAGAATTAAATCCCAGTATGTTCAACAATAATTCATTATCAATATAGTTCATCACGTCATGTTCTGCTGTATAAACTACAGAAAATATCTTTAGGTCACATGAATGCACTTTATCATGCACATGAAAATTATACAGTTATGACATGTATGGCATGAATAACTATTTTTTCGAATATCATATGATGGCTATTAACTTATTCTTACTTTAAGCTACCCCGGTCAGGGTGAGTATTCTCTACTTTTCGGTACGGGCTTATCTTGCTCCGTCCGACATGGCACACTTTTTCTTTCTTTTCTCATGAATATAATCATAACCGTTGGTAGGGCGTCCCCTACTGGTGCACCACACGGATTGCCATGTGACCGTGCTCATTTCTTTTCTTTTCATATTAATAGCCGAAAATATGATTCCAATAACAAGTATGTTCATTATATTCTCATGCCATAATGTATCAAAACATAATCATTCTCAAAATTCATTGGTAAACTGAAATTATGCCATGAATATAATCATTTTTCTAATTTTCACTTTATAAAATATTTCCATGTCAAAATTCCACATTAATACCTCGATAACTGGATAGTAATTGTAGTATGTAAATAGCACACCAGGAAAGTTCCCAGAAAAGAAAGGTGGGTCACTAATGGACACGCTTAAGTACCAAGTCTTTCCTTGCCAGAGCTTTTCTTAGACATGCACTTTTCACAAATCACAAATTTTTTTCCAGTAACTAGAATAATTCTTTTCTGATGTGGAAATACTGCAACCACGGAGCATACTAAGATTTTTTCCAAATAAAACCGACACTTTCAAAACTTCTTGAAAATTTATATGAGTACTAGGGTAAATTCCATGTTAAAAATTACACACTTAAAATGGTAGTAAGTTCATGCAATGGCAATAGCTAGGGCATACACTAGGCATTTATTATTTTCATTTATAAAATTCCTCTTCTTTCTTGAATATTATTTTCATCTTTTCATTTTCTTTATGTCTAGGCATTTAGTCATTTTATTTCTACTTATATCATTTCCAACACATGTTCTTACAAATTTTATAGAGCATTTTTCCTCAAATTGATTTCTACTATTACCTTAAAAATTCATCTAGGGTAGAAAAAATATTGAAAATAGGTTTTACTAACTTTTAACACAGCCTTTGCTTACAAATCAGAGCATAACTCTCTCATTTTAACTCCACTTAAGATGATCTTAGTGTTTATGAAAAGCTAAGACAATTATCTAAAACTATTATGTTAATCATATCAACAAAATAGTATGATATTGTGGTGTTATTACTCCTTTAAATTTAGTATTATTTCTTTCGTGTAGGTTCTGACATTTACTGACTAAATAGACCATATCTCTCAAATTTGAACTCCAAATTGAGTTATTCCAGTTGGTAAAATTCTATGAGCCATATATCTATAATTGTTATGTTGGCGTGCTATTTTAATTCCTTATAGAATATTCCCATAAATTCAAGAACTAAAGCTTTAATAACATACTCTTCCCTGAATAAATATTTTCTGACCTCTGCTTACTAATCGGATCATATCTACCTCATATGAACTCCAAATTGAGTTATTCCAGTTGGTAAAATTCCATGAGCCATATATATATAATTGTTATGTTGGCACGCTATTTTAATTCCTTACATATACTTCCCAGAAATTAAAATACCGAAGCTATGCTAACATATTTTTCCCTGATGACCCATTTTCTGACCTTTGTCTACTAATCGGCTCATATCTCCCTTATATGGACTCCAAATTGAATGATTCCAGTGCCTAAATATCCATGACACATATATATTTAATTCTTATGTTAACCATTTATTTTAATTCCTTATAGATTGTTCCCAGAAATTAAAATACCGAAACTTAAAATTCTGCCACCCATAGCCATAACCATGCAGAACTATCTACACCAACCTAAGTATTCAAACATACATCACATGTAAGATCAATATGTAACATGATATAGCAACATCATGACCAATCATAAAAGTTCTAAGATCAAAATCTCATATAAATATTATAAGTTTCAAAAGTTTTCTTCAAAAAGAAATATTGTTAAACTTACCTGGAGCACTTAGTCCCCTAGACTTCTCCTTCGTCTTTCTTCCTTTCTTCCTCTCCTTTCCTCACTCTACCTTGCTTCTATTTTTCTTCTCCCTCACTTGGACGAAATTCTAATGTTGTAAGGGTGGGTTTTCTTATATAGACCATCAAATAATTCACCTTTCATGATCATGGGTCTACCTTATCACAATTAAGATACAATTTGTTGAATTTTTGGAAAACAAACAACTTATGTTCTTGTCTTCCTCTTCCTTAGTCAAGATATGCATAGGAAAAGGAGATTTGTTTTTGAAAATTATGATGATATGTTCTTAAGATAAGGGACAAGGTCCCTTTGATTTAGGGATTCATTTCCATTTTCTTTTGTCTTAAACAAGTATGATAGGTTTGCCTTTTTAGGTGGCAAATTTCTAGCCCTTGAATCTCCATTATTTGGTTGATATTATTTGTGTGGGCTATGAATGTTTTGTCCTAATAGCATGTATTATCATACCACTTGCTAAACTTATGAGTGTAGGATATAGATGTTTTTGTCCTAAAGCCTTGTATTATCATGCCACTTGCCTAAATGATGAATGTAGAATCACACCACTTGCTAAATTTTTGTCTTAATGCCATGTAACCTAATCTTTATTCTTATTATTATATCATCATCTAATTTATTTTATTTTATTTTTCCTCTTGGATTTGGGCTTATTCCTACCCATTATGGGCTTGTCCTACCCATTTTCTTTGCTTTGGAAAAAATTCTTCCTTTCTTGGTGGGCTTGGTCACATTTTCATAATTTTTGGGCTATTGGTGCAATTACTATATCCTAGTCCAAGTCTATGTTTTATTTCTTGTTTAGGTTATCCAATGGGTTTGTTAGAAACTTATGTGAAGTGGAAAAACTCTATATGAAGTGTCCATAGGTAAAAGCCCAATGTATGGGTAAAGATTTTAAACTTAGTAACTATAGTTCTTGAATTAGGAAAAATTACCCTAATTCAATGTTCTTGAAATTTTAAGACCTTTACTTGTTTCTAAAAATTTATCTTTCTTATCCAAGAATTTTGCATCTCTTTAGTATGTTATTTCTAATTTCTTTCCTATTAGATTTTCCTTCTTTATTTATTCTCTTAATGTTAGAAACATTTTCTATGCATATACATAAGGTGAAGAATTTCTAAGGACTATATTTCCTTAGATATCTAAAATATTGTCTAATAAATTTTATTTCCTTAATTAAATTTTTTATGTACCTTTATCAATAAAAGAAACGAAATTAAGGATGTTACGGTTAGCAATAGAATCAGGTGGCAGAGAGTTTAACCACGCTCTAGCTAGATCTCTTAATGAGTAGGGGAACAATTTCAGCCTGAGAACTTCATCTGTCACCCCATTCATTTTAAAAGCATTAGTGACTTCGATTAATACTCTCATGTGAAGGTGAGGGTCCTCTGTAGGCATTCCACTGAATTGCCCTACAATCTACAGCATCTGAAACATTACCGACTGGAGCTCGAAATGAAGAGCTTCAATTTCTGGTCTTACAATGCTTGGGTTCAACCCATTCAGGTTTGGTTGAACATAAGCATTCAGGACTCTATCTCTGTCATCCATGTTGTCTGCTTCATTCTGGTTGGCCATTTCTGCTTGTTGCTGAGGACCCAACAGTCCTCTCCTTCTTCTCAGAAGCATTCTTTCTATCTCTGGATCTAGAGGCAGTAGCTCTCTTTCGGACTTGCTCATGCATTGCATTCACCTGCCCAAAATGACACAAGAGTGACTAAAAGATAAAGTCCTTCACATAGTCAAATATCTAATAATAATTTTTAATTTGACATTCCTCGGCAATGACGCCAAAAACTTGTTGGTTGCAAAGTATGTATGCAATGTCAGAACGCAAGTGCATGTGTCGTCACCAAGTAATATAATGATGAGTGAGTATCGTCCCACGAGGAGTGTACTATAAACTACTATAGAATGCTTTGACTCGTGAAATGCTGTAGCAAAATTCTATTGGTTCACAAGATTTAATGTTTAGGAGAAATTAAGGTTAAACAAACTAAACAAGACCTTAATTAAGTTGAGGGATACTAGGTTACGAAAGAAAAAGATATTAGGTGAACTAGGGTTGCTTTAGGGTTGCCATGAACTTCTACACTCATTTTGCTCTAGAAATTGTTATAGCAATTGCTTTAGTGCCCAGTCTTCTCTTGAATTGGGTCTTTCCAGACTACCATTCCATGCACCCCTGGGGTTTGGACACACATCCCTGAATCAATCCCAACCCCAGAGTTGTACTTGAAGGCCCAACTATTAGGTCAAATGGGACAACCATATATTCCTATATTAGTTATGCCCATACATCCAACTCTTTTTCCAACCTCCACCACCTTTCCAGGTCAATGTTAGCATCATCCTTCCTCTATCAAATTTCAGTTAGCAGGAGAAGTTAAGATATACAAAAACATTTGAATGACACAGTAATGCTGCAGCAAAATCATTGATAAATTAAAATGTGCATGTGTTCACTATAACCCATCTACAACCCTAGCTAGAAATTTAGCCCAGCCTCATATCCAAACTGATTACAAGCATTAGAATAACCAATATGCAGTGAACAGTAATACAACTATAGGAAAAGAAATGCAGTTTCCTGCTAAACAATGAAAACACAAAAAAGAGATGAAGGGAATCATTAGCAGCTGTCCTCATCCTCATTCCAGTGCTTCACCATGCAGGGTTGGCTTGTCTTAGGCTAGAGTGTATCCTCACAACCCACTCTTATCACGGATTTTTAGGCTTCCTCTTTTTGTTTTTCTTTCTGTCTCCTTGCATCTCCACTGCTTTTTGCTTTCTGTTTTCTGCCTTTTATAGGCTAGCCTTGTGGTCCCATTAAAGTGGCCTGGTCTACTGAAATTCTTCCTATTTTTTGACCAGCACCTCTGCCAGCAACTTTCTCTCCACTTCCAGTAGTGGAGACAGTTCCTGTACCTCCCAGCAGTCTGCTGTGTCAGCTGGGAGCTCCCTTTCCGTTGTTGGGTAGTGGTCGCTCTTGCTGTACAGCTTTGACTCCCTGCCACCTGCACCATATCACAAAAGGTAAGCTTCCCGTCATATGCTTCCTATTAAAAGGATTAAGTTCACCCAATATCACTCGGTTTGCTGCCTGATTTACTATGCCTACATACTAGATTTCACAGCAACTGCAGTGGTTGGTCTTATATTGGTGGTAGACAAAATACACTACTAAAACAAGGGGCATGAATGCTCATAAATCAGAATGCAGAGTAAATGCCTTCAGAAAAGCATAGAGAAACTCTAATGAATTAAAGTTATCATTGTGCTGTGTAGGGGATCAATAATTTCATATAGGTAAGAAATTACTAGTGTTTCCTATCTATATGCTGAGGTGGTGTTATGACTACTGTTAAATATTTTTGAAACTAACTATTGGGCTTGATCATCTCAATAGTAGCATAATTTTGTTTTTGCCACAATAGGAAATGGTACCACCGAGGAGAAATCCAGAAAACAATGTAGAGGAAACCCTGCACAACCTGGACACGACAATTCGAGACTAAGTTACAACCACCAACCAAATTCTACAATACCTTCAAAATGCTAATAACTAGAATAGTGAGAATGGTGCAAATAACCGGATAGCAAAAAATGATAACGGCATATCTAAGCTCCTAAGGACTAGACCACCTTGTTTCTAAGGTGACTTTGACCCGAATGTAATTGAAAGGTAGATTAGGGAAATGGAGAAAATTTTTAAAGTGATGGGTTGTACTGAGGAGCAGCAAGTTATCTTCGCTGCATATGTACTGAAAGATGAAGCAGAATACTAGTAGCGTGGAATTAGAGAACTTTTAGCTCACTAGGGAAGGCAGATCACCTGGCAAGTGTTCAAAGACACCTTTTTGGAAAAGTACTTCCCAAGTACTGTGCGGGCGGCGAAGGATATTGATTTTCTTCAACTTAGGCAAGGTAGCATGACAGTAGACTAATATATCGCGAGGTGTGAGGAGTTGTTTAAGTTCTCCTCTTACCTACAATTTAACCCCAATGAAGCATGGAAGGCTGTTAAGTTTGAAGCATGATTGAATCTGGAGATAAGGAATGATGTTGTAGCTATGGAGATCAAGGAGTTTGTACCTTTAATAAATAAATGAAAACTCCTTAAGAAGAGATTGAGGGAAGTGGCATATGAGAAACAAAGACAAAACTTCTAGAAAAGGAGGAACGGGTCACAAAACTCTAGCAGAAATGTTAGAGAAAAAGGTAGGGTACTAGCAAGAGGCCAAGGACTATAAGTCCTTGACCCTTCCAACAGAACTTTTTCACAGTTAAGTGTACTAAGTGTGGACGTATGCATGGTAACCGACCATGCTATATGGGATCAGATGTTTGCTTCAATTGCGGACAAAAGGGTCATTTTGCAAACAATTACCTACAAAATTTGGGGAAGCATTCAGAATAGAGGCCTCAATTGAAAGGAAGGGTTTTCAACCTGAGCGGCCAAGAGGCAGCTCAATCCTCCAAAATGATTTAAGGTACATGCTATATCTATGGATTTGCTCTTATGGTGTTGTTTAACTCTGGTGCTAATCCTTCATTTATATCAGAAGAATGTATTAGGAAGCTTCAATGTCCTATTTCTAAAACCCCCTATGAGCTATCTGTAATAACTCCCACAGGGGAAAATGTCTTAACTTCCTCTGTATGTAAAGACTGTCAGGTCACTATTCAAGAGAAAACTTTTTCTGTAGACCTTGTCTATCTACCTTTAAAATGTATTGATGTCATTCTAGGGTTAGACTAGATGTCTAAAAATCGGGTCTTGTTGAATTGTTGCAACAAGACCGTTGAATTTCTACCTCCTACTTTAGAAGAGGAGATGCAATTATTGATGCTTAATGCTAATCAAGTCAATAGGGAGTTGAAGAATGGAGTACTTGGATACATTCTTTTGTATTTATTAAACCTAAAAGTCAAACCGAAGCTTGATAAAATCCCAATAGCCAACAAGTTTCCTGAAGTATTTCCATCAAATATTCCAAGCTTACCTCCCAAGAGAGAGATAGAGTTCTTTATTGATCTCCTACTTGGGACAGGGCCTATCTCTATTGCACCTTATAGAATGGCCTCAAAGGAACTATATGAACTCAAGAAACTGTTGGAGGAACTGTTAGACAAGCAATTCATTAGACCAAGTGTATCACCATAGGGACCTTCTTTGTTGTTCGTTAAAAAAAGAGATGGGAGCTTGAGACTATGCATAAATTACAGACAGTTGAATAAGGTGACTATCAAAAATAAGTATCCTCTCCCTAGGATAGATGATTTATTAGATCAAATAAAGGGAGCCTCCGTCTTTTCTAAAATTGACTTGTGTAATATCCCAAAATTTTTATTTTTAATGAATATGATATTATAAACAAGTACGATTTTTTTCACATTACTATGCATGTTTTGCTAGAAGTAAATATATTTTTGTTTAAAATAATTATTTTTTTGCATAAAATAATTATATTGGCCTTTAATAAATTTTTGTTGTATTTTTAGAAATATTCTTTTTTTATTATGTATAAAGATATTTATTTTGTGATTTTTTTATTATAATTTTTCTCAAGAAAAGTCATAATTTAAGAGTTTAACTAGAGTTTTACAATAATATAATTTTTTAGAAAATTTTGGTATGTTTTAGGATGAAAAACAATATTTATATGAATATATATAGAATAAAATAAAAATAATAGTAAATATTTAATTATTAAATAATAATAATATTTATAAATAAAAGAAAAAGCGTAGGGGAACGAAGACGCCAAGAGAGAGTTTACATTTTTTTATGAATAGTGAATACTAATGAATAGTAACCTTCAATTTTCTCTCTAGATCTAGAGTGCCTATTGGTTTCCAATCTCAAAACTAAGGGAACCACTGGATTTAGGATGGAGAATACTACGATTTTGACTGATCAATTTTTTAAATCAGCCGTTGAATCGCTGTAGATTTGAAGTAGAAAATCTCAAAAAAAGTTAAGTTTTGAAAATCTTATTTAGAGACCTTAAATTGAAAATCTGACACTGTAGATGGATTTCAGGAGCTAGATAAACCTTAGGATATGAAATTTTTCAGCTATCTGACAACTTTTTGTTCTTGGTGAATAGTATTTTCCAGCGGTAAATAGTGTTTTTCGGCCATGAATAGTGACAAGTTCCCTGAGTCATTTTCTTGATTTTTGAACACTCTGGACACGTTTTAGAAGTCTGTTTAGTCAAATGTGGATTGAAAAAGTGCATTTTTGGGCTGTCCAATCTGGAGCCCTTACCCTGTGAGTAGATGATTCTTTCTATGACTTGCCCTATATTCTTCTTGATATTTGAACATGTATATAATTTTGGTTAAGAGATATTTACACTTTTATATGAATCTGAAATGCAATAAAATTAGATGATTTGCTTACAATTTGAAATATGGTTCAAGAAGAGTATAGTATTTGAAAATGGATTTTTGAACTCATGATGTATCTGATTTCACATATATTTCTCATTAAATGATAAAGTGAATATTTATACATGTGGCATTATTTATAAAGCTATATGATTGCCTCGAGAAAAGGCATGTACATGTGATAAACTCTAAATGGAGAATTTATGACAGATGAATCCGTATTGAGACTGAAAATCTGTATTATATTGAGAATTTTATACCGAATATATATGGCATATATGCATATGATATTTTCTATGGAGGAATCTTATTGGAAACACTGTCTGCTAATAGTAGGTGATGTTAGCCCTGGTGCATCTTGATAACCCAACTAGCAGGGGGTGGTGCTGGCCTTGTATAAGGGTCAATGCACGAGAGATGATATGTGAAGGAGAGCATAATGCCTCCTATATGGGCGAGATGCCAATTATACGATATGTGATTTTGCCTGCCCTTGCTGTGTGCTTGGGAAATACCCATATAGAGTCCCTTCGCGTGTCCTCTTGAATGGTAGTAGGGCAAACCTCAGCGGAATGCTGAGCTTAGGCAAATCCTATACCACCAAAGTACAGAAGGGGTTAAACTCTAATATGGTGGTTCTGATATGGGATACTCCAAATGTTTTCATGTGAAATGTTTTAATGCATATCAAGTTTGATTTAAGATCATATTGTATCATATGTGGTTATAGATATTCGAATGTGATTTGAACTGAGAATATTTGAAAATGTGGATCTCATATGGATGTACTTCTAAACTGTAATTTTTGATGTGATAAATTTTGATATATGAGTACATCCATATAATGATCTCAGAGGTCATATGAGGGATTATCTGCTTACTGAGTTGTAAAACTCACTACACATTGTGGATATGTTTTTCAGATAAAGACCTAGAGTTTGGTCCTGTTGATACGTGATCAACTATGTGTCATATTCTCTGGTGAGCCTATTTTGTTTCCAAGGCTCATAGATTTTGATTTATATTGTGCTTATACTCTAGAGTATGCTCTATATGCCACAGGCAGGATCCCTGTTTCTGGTGTTACTCTGATGTTGATGGCGTTGTTTTGTATATGGTATATGTATGGGAGAACTGATATGTATCTATTTCCATGATAAAGAATTGAAATATTCATGTCTATGGAAAATATATGTTCATGGTATATGTGTTTCACCTGCCCTAAAATTAGGGGCATGACAAGTTGGTATCAGAGCATTAGATTTTCCTGTGGCTATTAGAGCAAAGAATTTTGTAGTTGGACTTTGAGTATGGGTATGTAACCACGTATATATTTATACTCACGGTGTTGCTGTAGAATTCTATAGGTTATCATCATTCTTTTCCTTTTAACTCTTATCTTTAGGTATGTGATGTTTAAACATCAATGTGTATGTCTTAGATGATTATTCTTGAGTATGGACTACCAGTTCAGCTGTTGAACTTATTTTGATGAATAATGAAAAAGAGAATCCTTTTGGGTATAAAGAAAAAAAATTATCTAAAAATAAGAAGACTTCATTCAAACACAAAGGTAATGGCGTGTTTGAATGTCTAGAAGGTTTGAATTAGTTGTTTGATTTATTTATGTGAAATAATATGATGAATGGCTAATACAATATTGATAATGGGTTATGATGTGATCGAGGTTGTTAACTCTAAGATAACGGTTTGTAATAAAGTGAGTATTTTGGAAATAGATGTAAATCTCTTATTGGATGGATGAGTTGGAATCTATGTATATAAATAGATTTGGCAAGCTGTGGGGTGGATTGAATTTGAGAGAAGAGAATCTATGAAGATAATGCTTTCAATGACAGATTTTGTTGATATAAAGGATTCGAAGACAGTTTGGTTTTTAATAATATTTTGTACAAGCATTATGAGAAAGAAAGGTTTGCCCATGGAAATTTAAAATTTGAGCTATGCAAAATGGATAATTAATGTGAAGGGCTCTTGGATAGACATAAGTTTTTCATGATTGATTGTTAAAACATTGCATAAGCATGTTAAAGAATAAAGTCAAAATGGGTTGATCTTGTTTAAGTGTTTTGAAGTGTGTTTTAACTGATATAGTATGAAGATGTCATCAATAGCATAAAAGGTTAGTAAAAGAGTTGCAAGTTGTAACATCCATTAATTCTAATGGAGTGGCAATCTCGTAATAATTAGAGAAATTAGGGGCAAATTCATA
This sequence comes from Gleditsia sinensis, assembly GCA_037074535.1. Lineage (NCBI taxonomy): Eukaryota > Viridiplantae > Streptophyta > Magnoliopsida > Fabales > Fabaceae > Gleditsia > Gleditsia sinensis. Next base: position 26,085,799 of record CM073463.1, read on the forward strand.
GGCGTAAGTGGCTGTGTCACAACTTCGAAAGGATGTGGACATGTGTCATGTGAGCATCTAGAAGGTTCTAGAACCTTCTAGAACATTCTAGATAATTCCGGTACATTTTAGAAGTTTCTAGATATTCTAATGGTATGGCAATCTCGTAATTAGTAAAGAAATAAGGGGTAAAGTCATATTCTCATAGTATGGCATTTATGTAATTTCATTAAAATAACATTTAATTTATGTAATTTTATGGAGGATGGCATTTGTGTAAATAATGGTTGATGGCATGGGCATTTTGGAGATAAAGAGGTGATAAGGTAGGGGTAGGAAGGGAAGCAAATAAAATGAAATAAAATATTGGAAGATAAGAAGGAGAAGGGGGATAAGACTCAATAAGTGATCAAAGGGGGAGAGGGTTCAGAAAACAAAAGAAAAAAAAAATAGGCAAGAAGGAGAAGAGGAAGAAGGAGGAAGGAGAGAGAGAAAGAAGAGAGAAAGGGATCAAAAAGAAGGAATCCAAGGAGTTAAGGTAGGTTTAACATTAACTTACTATGAAGATTGTAATTTGGATGACATATATGTGTGTGAATACTTGTAAGCTTTTGTTGATGGAGGTATCTTATTCATGTATGGGATTGATCATATGAATATGCATGTAGAGCAAAGGTTTGGAAGCATATGTTTTGCTTGTTTTGTGCTGAAAATTGACTTTGGATGGATGAAATTCGATGGTCTGTATGAATGAATCTGTACTTCCATATTTAGGTCGAATTAGAAGATGTATCCAACATAAGAGTTGTAGATCTCTGTCCTATGGTTAAAACCCCTCCGGAATCACGTTAATCCGATATAATATGAGAGAGTTATGCCATAACGAGTGAAGGAAGGTCAGATTTAACGCACAGAATGGTGATTCTATTTTCGGTCACGTTTTTGACAAGTTTATGTTTCTAATCTGTTAATGTAGTAAAAAAAAAAGTTGTAGATAATTTTATTATCTTTCTAACGACACTGAAATCACCTTAATCCGAGTTATATTGAGAGAATTATGGTATTTTTAGTAAAGGAAGGTCTGACAGGATGGAAATCGGGGCTATAGAGAAAACCCGAAGCACGGCCGTGCTTGGGGACACGGCCAGGCCATGCTTCTAGCTGTTTTGTGAGTTTGCAGCATGTTTTACACTATTTGAAGCATGGCCATGCTTGGGGACACGGCCAGGCCGTGCTTGAGGCTATTTTTGCTTTGTTTTGCATTTTTAATGCTCTAAATGAACCCCAATGAATGGATGATGTTAAGGGAAACTAAAATACAAATAAATAACTTTTCAATGATGCATTGTAGTGTGTATTTCATCCTTTTATTATGAGAAATTAAATCACAAATTACATATAGATAAGATGTATGTGAGATGGATGCATGATGCATTGATGAGAATCATATAGATGTGATGTAAGTGAGATGGATGCATGATGTGGTGATGATATTATGCATAATAATAGTGATGTGTTAGTTAATGCATAATCCTATTGCGATGATGGTCATGATGATTAAAGAGTATGACGTATACATTATTATATGATGATAAAGGGGTTATTACATAGTGATTGTATGAAGAGACAAAGTTCATTATGGATGGCAAGCATGATGTTAAAGGTGAGTTGTTGATGTATACATGGTCATATCATGTTGATGTACATGGTTGAGATGTGGCTATAGACGATTAGTCACTGAGTGTGGAGATGTGGCTACAGACGATTAGTCACCGAGTGTTGTGATGTGGCTGCAGACGATCAGTCACCCTACATGAAAGTACTACAAAGATAAATACAAAAGCATATTATTGAAGTATAACCTGGTTATTATTCATGCTTGATATTGATGCATAACCTATATGTTGAATAAGAAAGCATGTTGTACATTCTTGTTATTTTATCATATACAAAGAGAAAATGTTTTCTGTAGTTTATACAGCTGGACATAACACTGTGTTTTCCTTATTTACCGTATAATGCTTTTAATGTTAAATCTATTGGGAACCTTCATTCTCATTATTGTTGATGTTATGTTCAGATAAGAGAAAACGATACGCTAGCTGCTTCCGTGCACTTGATCATGGAAGATCCGGTGGATGGCGACGCTTTGTACAGATCCCAATGCTAGCACTACCTCCTCCACCCTTTACACCCAGGGGAGATGTGCGGTATAGGGTTCATTGTTTAATTGATGTAGTTATGTGACTCAGTGTCACTGGTGTATAAATAATAATCTCTGATGTAGTTCGAATATTATGATAATGAAATATTAGCGGTTTATATAAATGTGTATGGTTCGTTGCTTGGAATCCGTTATCAGTCGCTATGTATATAAAACGGAAAAAAAAACCCGGTCGTTACACAAGTAGTGAACAATAAGTGGAAGCATATATCCAATAATTTAGTTCCAGCTTTAGCAGCCCGTAAGTTATTACAAAAAAGGGTGCCAAAGATATTTGGCAGTGGTGAGAGATAGTGATATAAAGTATGCCAGTGTAAATCAAGTTCTATTAGTTTGAGAATTTCTTAATGTATTCCTAGAAGAATTGCCTGGAATACCCCCGAAACAAGAAATAGAATTTGGTATTAATTTACTTCCTGGAACCCAACTAGTGTTTATATAGAATAGCACTGACTAAACTCAAAGAATTGAAAGATCAGTTGTAAGACTTGTTAGACAAGGGATTTATATGCATTAGTACTCTTCTTGAGGTGCTCTAAACCTATTTGTGAAAGGAAAGATGGATAACTGCGATTATGCATAAATTACATATAGTTCCATAAAGTGACAATGGGTAATAAATACACATTACCTCGTATAGATGATTTGTTTGATCAATTATAGTGTGCTTAATGTATTAAAAAAATTGATTTCAGATCTAGGTATTATTAATTAAGGATAAAGAAAAAGGATATTTCGAAAACTGTTTTCAGGATTTGGTATGGGCATTATGAATTCATAGAAAAGCCATTTGGTTTAACAAATGTCCCAGTTACATTCATAGATTTGATGAATAGAGTATGTAAACCTTTCTTAGATCAATTTGTTATTGTATTCATAGATGATATCCAGGTATAATTAAGGAGTTTTGACAAGCTTGAGCAACATTTAAGGATAGCTTTATAAACCCTAAGAAAATACCAGTTGTATGCTAAATTTTTCAAAATGTGAATTTTGCCTTAGTAGTGTTATTTTTCCTATGCCATGTGGTTACCAAGGATGGTATTTAAGTTGATTCTAACATGGTAAAAGTGGTGTAGCAATGGCCACGCCCTATCACAATTACAAAGATTCATAATTTTATTGGTTTATCAGGTTATTACTATAGATTTGTTAAATATTTTTCAAAAATTGTTGCTCCTTTGACGAGATTGACAAGGAAAACAATAAAATTTGACTAGTAAGATGAATATGAAAGAAATTTTTAGAAACTAAAGGAATGTTTGACTACGGCGCTGGTACTATCTATTTCTTTAGGTACCGAAGGATACACGATATATTGTGATGCATCGAGAATTGGATTAAGGTGTGTGTTGATGCAATATGGTCGAGTCATTGCATATGCATCTAGACATCTTAAGCCACATGAGCAAAATTATTTGACTTATGATTTAGAAATAATAGCAGTGGTTTTGCTCTCAAAGTTTGGAGGCATTATCTATATGGTGATACATATGAAATCTGTACAGATCATAAAAGTCTCAAATACATTTTCCAACAAAAAGATCTTAACTTGAGACAAAGATGATGGATAGAATTACTTAAAGATTATGACTGGTAAGGCCAATGTAGTGGCTGATGCATTAAGCAGAAAGTCAATGAATAGTTTGGCTCATATCACAATAGTAAAAAGGCTGTTGATTAAAGAAATACATAAGTTGGAAAGTCATGGGGTAGTATTGGAAGTAAAGAAGCTTGGGATACTATTGGCCTATATACAGTTTCAATCATCTCTGGTTGAGCAGGTGAAAAAGGCATAGGAAGATGATGCCTATTTAGGTAAGAAAAATAAAGAGGTAAAGAATGACAGTGATGTTGAATTTACTGTAAACTCTAAAGGAATTTTGAGATTGGGCAAGTGATTTTGTGTACCTAATAAAGAAGAACTTAAGGAAGAGATTTTAGAGGAAGCCCATAGATCCATATATACCATTCATCCTGAGGTAAATAAAATGTATAAAGATCTAAAAAATTTATTGGTAGAACAATATGAAGAAAGATATAGTTGATTATGTCTCTCAATGTTTAACTTACCAACAGGTAATAGTAGAACATCAAAGGCCTGCAGGATTACATCAACAAATAGAAATACCTAAATATAAATGTGAAAGAATAACTATGGATTTTTTTACAAGGCTACCGCAGACGCCAAAAAAAAAGTTTGACTTAAGTGATCATTGATAGGTTGACTAAATCAACATAGTGAAAACCACATATAACGTAGCTCAGTATGCAAATTTGTATTTAAATAAGATAGTGATACTTCATGAGTTACTGATATCGATTATATCTGATTAAGGACTACAGTCACAGCTTGTTTTTTTTAGAGCCTTCCAGGAAGCTTTGGGCACGAAGCTAAATCTCAGTACTGCTTTCCATCCTCAAATAGATAGACAGCTTGAGTGAACCATCCAAATATTGAAAGACATGCTTCGGGCATGTGTGCTTGATTTTCAAGGTAGCTGGAATAGATTCTTGCCCTAATTGAATTTGCTTATAACAATAACTACCAAACCAGTATACAAATGGCACTATTTGAGGTTTTACATGAAACATTGTAGACTTCCTAATAGGTGAGTGAGTAATGGCATGGAGAAAAGAATTATAATTTGTCTCTAAATTTATAGATTGTATAATATGGTTATGTAATGTAAATTTATGACTATTTTCGTATGTCGAGATTATAACTTGGGTGATGTTTGAGATTTGGATAGTATGTCACTAAAATATATGAATGTATGAGAAGTGAATAGAGATGAGTAGGTAGTAGACATGTTAGGGATGGATGATGGCCTTATGGTGCTTTGAGGAATGTTATAAAGTGAATTAGTGGTATTGAAGTTCTTAATGAATAAAATATGGGAAGTAGGATTCAAATTAATCTTTGAACTCTTAATTTGGAAATATGGAGAATATTTTGAGAACCATGTTTGAAAATAGTGCAAAGCGATCAAGATATTTGTGTTAAGGGTTTATACTATGTTAAGTTGAGTATAGTATCTAGGATGTGAATTATGTTAAGATTGAAAATTCATGTGTGATTAATTATTGAGAAAAGTCTTCTTAGAATGAACGGGCTAGTTGAATGAAATTGATAGGAACTAGAATTAGGTGCTTTTAGATATGATAGAAGAAAGGTTTAAAATTTTTGATAATGAATTTATTGGTGTTAATAAGAGGGTATAGAGTTACTGTGATGAGGTAAGTTGGAATTGTTAGAGATGTGTCAATGGTGACTAAATGTTATAAAAGGTTTGGTGAATTTATTATTACATATGTTTAACATATTGATTAATGAATTTTAGGATAAAAATAGATGATAGATTAAGATGATGGTATTCATGGGAGGATGTTGAGATGTGATAATCAAAGATGACTTGATAGAAATCTGGAATAAGAAAAGTTGGTTACCCTATATGGGTGTGTACGTATTCTTTTATGTGTATGGTTCCTAATTATATCGACTTATGGATATAAATATGTGAATTTGAAGAAAGTTCAGATATTAGTGAAGATGATATATAAAAGAGATATCCCCAACTATTTGAGTAATAAGGTTGGTAACTCTGAATTATACTTTGATTTCATTCCCTACATGTGGTAGGATGGGCTGAAATTCGGGGACCGAATTTCTTAAAGGGGGAAGAATGTAATATCCCAAAATTTTTATTTTTAATGAATATGTTATTATAAACAAGTACGATTTTTTTTAACATGACTATGCATGTTTTACTGGAAGTAAATATATTTTTGTTTAAAATAATTATTGTTTTGTTTAAAATAATTATATTGGCCTTTAATAAATTTTTGTTGTATTTTTAGAAATATTCTTTCTTTTATTATGTATAAAGATATTTATTTTGTGATTTTTTTTATTAGAATTTTTATCAAGAAAAGTTATGATTTAAGAGTTCAACTAGAGTTTTGCAAGAATATAAATTTTTAGCAATTTTTAGGATGTTTTAGGATGAAAAATGGTATTTATATGAATATATATAGAATAAAATAAAAATAATATTAAATATTTAATTATTAAATAATAATAATATTTATAAATAAAAAAAAGGGTAGGGGAACAGAGACGCCGAGAGAGAGTTTACATATTTCGATGAATAATGAATAATGATGAATAGTAACCTTCAATTTTCTTTCTAGATCAGGAGTGCCTATTGGTTTCCGATCTCAAAACTGAGGGTACCACTGGATTTAGGACGTATAATACTGCGGTGTTGACCGATCAATTTTTTAAATTAGTCGTTGAATCACTGTAGAACTGAAATAGAAAATCTCAGAAAAATGTAAGTTCTGAAAATCTTATTTAGAGACCTAAAATTGGAAATCTGACACCGTAGATGCATTCAGGAGTTAGATAAATCTTAGGATATGAAATTTTTCAGCTATTTGACAACTTTTTGCTCTTGGTGAATAGTTTTTTCCGGTCATGAATAGTGACAGGTTCCCAGAGTCATTTTCTTTATTTTTGGACCCTTCAAACACATTTTTGAAGTCTGTTTAGTCAAATGTGGATTGGAAAAGTACATTTTTGGGCTGTCCAATCTGGAGCCATTACCTTGTGAGTAGATGATTCTTTCTATAACTTGCTATATACTCTTCTTGATATTTGAACATGTATTTAATTATGTTTCAGAGATATTTACAATTTTATATGAATCTGAAATTCAACAAAATTAGTTGATTTGCTTACAATTTGAAATATGGTTTAAGAAGAGTATAGTATTTGAAAATGGATTTCTGTACTCATGATGTATCTAATTTCGCATGTATTTCTCATTAAATGATAAAGTGAATATTTATGCATGTGGCATTATTTATAAAGCTATATGATTGCCTCAAGAAAAGGCATTTACATGTGATAAACCCTGAATGGGGAATTTATGACAGATGCATCTATACCGAGACTAGAGGTTTGTATTATATTGAGAATTTTATATTGGACTATATGGCATATGTGCATATGATATTTTCTATGAAGGAATCTAATTGAAAACACTGTCTGCTAACAACAGGTGATGTTATCCCTGGTGCACCTTGATAATCTAACTAGCAGGGGTGGTGCTAACCTCGTGTGAGGGCCAACACACAGGAGATGATATATGAAGGAGAGCGGAATACCTCCTATATGGGCGAGATGCCAGTTATATGATATGTGATTTTGCCTTCCCTTGCTGTGTGCTTGGGAAATACCCATATAGAGTCCCTTCGCATGTCCTCTTGAATGGTAGCAGGGAAAACCTCAGCGGGATGTTACGTTTAGGCAAATCCTACACCACCAAAGTATGAAAGGGGTTAAACTCTGATATGGTGGTTCTTATATGGGTCCTCCAAATGTTTTCATGTGAAATGTTTTAATGCAAATCAAGTTTGATTTAAGATCATATTGTATCATATGTGGTTACAGATATTCGAATGTGATTTGAACTGAGAATATTTGGAAATGTGGATCCCATATGGATGTACTTTTGAACTATAATTTTTGATGTGATAAATTTTAATATATAAGTACATCCATATATTGATCTGAGAGGTCATAGGAGGGATTATCTGCTCACTGAGTTGTAAAACTCACTACACGTTGTGGATATGTTTTTCAGACAAAGACCCAGAGTTTGGTCCTGCAGATACGTGATCAACTAAGTGTCATATTCTCTAGTGAGCCTATTTTGTTTCCAAGGCTCATAGATTTTGATTTATATTGTACTTATACTCTAGAGTATGCTCTATATGCCACAGGCAATGTAATAACCGTAAAATTTAACGAAAATTCCAATTAAAGGAAATTTAGAATAAAAGAGAGAATTTTGAAAATAGAGATAAGAATCGTAGGAAATATGTATATTTATTACATGGATTAAAGAATTACAAAAAGAATATGAGAAGTTACGTTTTGGCGCATAATTTTTATTTTTTAAATGACAATATTTTGTTATAAGTAAATATATGATTATGTTTTGCTAAAAGTAAGTAGACTTTTAATTAAAAGAAGTATTCTGTTGCTTAAAATAATTATACCGGCCTCTAATGAATTTTTATGGTATTTTTAGAAATATTCTTTCTTTTAATATGAATAAAGATATTTCTTTTGAAATTTGTGTTATTACGATTTTTAATCAAGAAAAATCATGATTTAAGAGTTTAACTAAAGATTTATGAGAATGGAAATTTTTAAAAAATTTTGGGATATTTTATGATGAAAAACGGAAATTATATGAATTTTTATAAAAGAAAATCTTATTATTAATTATTTAATTATTATTATTATATTAAAAAAAAAGAAATCATAAAACAAAACTGGGGACGAGTAATCAGTCGAAAGAAAAATCGGGAAAGATGCATAGTAGTGAATAGTGAATGAATAGTAAAATCTCTGTAAAAGGTAAATCTGAAACTCTTACTTAAAGACTTCCAATTGGAAATCTGACACCGTAGATGATTTCAGAAGCCAGATAAACTTAAGGATAGGAGTTTTTTTCGGTCATTTGATAACTTTTTATGTGGCAGTGAATAGTGATTTCTGCGCGTGAATAGTGATTCCGGTGGTGAATAGTGTTTTCGCGCGGTGAATAGTGACCAACCAGGAGGAGTCATTTCTAAGGTTTTTGGACCCTTCGGACATGTTTTTAAAGCTTATTTGGTCAAATTCAGACTTGGAAAAGATATTTTAGGGCTATCCAATCTAGAGCCCTACCCTGTCAGTAGATGATTCTTTCCATGATTTACCCTATACTCTTCTTAAACTTTAATTGTATAATTGATTATGTTTACAAGTGATTTATGCTTTTATATGTATCTGAAATGGATTAAGGTATCTGGAATTGATTACTATCGGAAATATAGTTCAAGAAGAGTATGGTTTTGAAAATCAGATTGTTGAACTTATTGAATATGTGATATTGTATACGACGCATTGTTTTATAACGTTAGTTCATTGCCTTGGAGAAAGGGCATATATATATATATGTGTGATAAACCCTGAATGGGTAATTTATAATAGATGAGTTTTGAAATACATTGAACATGCAATTTTTACATATATTTTTCTTTATATGGCAAATGAAAAATGTTATGCACATGATTTTGATATGTTTGCCTTGGATTTCGACATGTATATGTGATTCCCTGATTGGGAAGTTTTGACAGAGAAATGTACTGAGATTGAAAGCTCTGTTTTGAATGATATGTAAAGTTATAAGTTGCCGAATATGATTGAATGGCAAGCATAAAGCTTATGGCGAGTTGTTTGATAATTATGCATTGCATTTGATGGATGTGCATTTTTATACATTTTATATATATATATATATGTATTGATGAATATTGACAGGTTATATGGCTTGAGACGGTATTGTGAATGAGGTATTAGTCGTAATGTGAGGAGGCAGAAGGGTGATGAACTCACATTCCCTGATTACCTATTGTGATGATGACAGTGGTAATGTGAGGAGGCAGAAGGATGATGAACTCACATTCTCTGTTGATCTATTGAAGTTGTAGTCAGTGGTAATGTGAGGAGGTAGTAGGGTGATGAACTCACATTTCCTGATTACCTATTGTGACTGTGACTATGGTAATGTGAGGAGGCAGAAGGGTGATGAACTCACATTCCATGTTTATCTATTGAATATATTGAAAGTTGTGACATACTTGAGCATTATATAAAAAGAATGAATTTTTAATGCATATTAAGTTTGATTTAAGACCATATTGTATTATATGTGGTTACAAATATTCGAATATGATTTGAACTGAGAAAATTTGAAAATGCGGGTCCCATATGGATGTATCTCTGAATTGTGATTTTCAATGTGATAAGTTTAAAAATAAAGAGTACATTCATATGTTGACCTGAGAGGTTATAGGAGGTATTGTCTGCTCACTGAGTTGTAAAACTCACTACATGTGGTTGACATATTTTCAGATAAAGACCCAGAGTTTGGTCCTGCAGCTTCTTGATCGACAAGGTGTCGTACTTCTATGTTGAGCCTAAATTGTTTCTTGGCTCTCAGTATTTACAAATGTAATATAAATGTACTCTAGAGTTGCTATGAACGTCACAGGCAGGATCCTTGTTTCTGTTGTACTCTGATGTATATGTACTTGATTTGTAAATGGTATCTGTATTGGAAAACCTATATGTATCTGTTTCCTTGATAAAGGATTGGGATATTCATATTTATGAAAAATATATGTTCATAATAAATGTGTTTCACGTGCCCTAAAATTAGGGGCGTGACAAGTTGGTATCAGAGCATTAGGTTTCCCTGTGGCTATCTGAGCAAAGGATTCTTTAGTAGGACCTTTAATATCGATATGAGCCGGAAAAATTTATACTTCAGGTGCTGCTAAGGGATTCTATAGGATTTCAAATTTCTTTCTATTCCAAGTTGCTAAAGTTTATTGTATAAGATGGATTAAATATTGTGACATCTTAAGAGATATCTATGGATTAATTACATCTTGAAAGTGAAAAGGATAGGCATCCCAGAGAATTTAAAGAATTGATACAAATACCAAATATGGTGGTTTCTAAATGTGACATCCGATGTACCGATTGTCTAGATATGGTAGACTTTGATGTGATATTGAGAATGTTAGTTGGCATTATGTCATGTCATTTTGAAATGTCACTATAAGGTGATTAAATTCAATATTCTTGGAAAATTTTCTTTCTTGATACAAGGAGATAGTAGTGAGATACCCAATAATCTAATCTCTGCTTTAATATCCCACAAGTGATTATAAAAGGTGTCAAGAATATTTGACAATGTTGAGAAATGTTGATATAAAGTATACCAGTGTAAATCAAATTCCAGTGGTCAGAGAATTTTCTGATGTAATTCCTGAGAAATTGCCAGGATTACCTCGAAACATAAAATATAATTTGGTATTGTTTTACTTCTTGGAACTCAACTAGTGTCTATACCTCTATATAGAATAGCACTGACTGAACTCAAAGAATTGAAGGATAGTTACAAGACATGTTAGACAAGGGATTTAAAAGCACTAGTACTTTTACTTGGAGTGCTCCAGTTCTATCTGTGAAAAAGAAAGATGGATCACTATGACTATCCATAGATTATAGACAATTGAATAAAGTGACAATGTGGAATAAATACTGATTACCTCATATAGATGATATGTTTGACCAACTACAAGGTGCTCAACATTTAAAATAAAAATTTGAATTGATTTGATATCTAGATTTCATAAAATTAAGGATAAGGGAAGAGGATATTCGAAAATTTTCTTTTAGGACTCGTTATGGCATTATGAGTTCTTGGTGATTTCATTTAGTCTAATAAATGCCTAGTTGCATTCATGGACTTGATAAAAAAATATTGAATCCATCCCTAGATTAATTTGTTATTATAATTATTGATAATATATTAGAATATTTCAAGAGTACAGAGGATCATAAGCAACATTTAAAGATAGTTTCACAAACTCTAAGGGAGTATGTTTGACAAAGATGGTATCCAGGTAGATACTAAGAAAGTAAAAGCAGTACAACAATAGCCATATACTATTAGTTACATATGGAGATCTAAGTCCAATTTGCACTTTCCACGGTTGTCTGTTGTCCATTCTATTCGAGCTATAGTTGGATCAGGTACATGAACATATGCTTGTAAAGCATCGATTAACTCCTCAGCATTTAAAGCTGAAATGAGATTCGTCGTGCTGAGTGTGGGATAAACCTTTGTTCCACATCATGATCAAGAAAAGACAACAAACCATCAAAGAAGTGATTAACATTTAACAAACCTATCGGTTTGTGATGCATATTCATATGTGCCCAAGAGACTATTTGGAAAATCTCCTCTAAAGTACCAAAACCACCTGATAAGGCAATGAAGGCGTCAGCATTGCTCATCATTCTAGCCATATGTTCATGCATGGAAGCTACTCTATATTCTTCCCCAATTGTCTTCCCTATGATGCTGGATGCAGCTAGAGCTGTAGGAATAATACCTAGAACTTGGCATCCTCCTACATGTGCAGCTGTAGCCACACACCTCATTAACCCACGGTTACCTCCACCATACACTAAATGAATTCTTCTCCTAGCCAGCACCATACCCAGATTTTGTGCTGCTTTAACATACTCTCCATCTTTTCCAGGACTAGAACCACAAAAGACACAAATATTTTGAAACTGACAGAATGCGCTTCCCTTCATAATTTCTATCACCTTAACTTTGAGTATAGACAAAGATACTAATGTAAGTATTTATAGAACTCAGAGAAGGGCATATTTATAATAGCTATGCGAATAGGCCGAGTATTATTAAAACAACTATGTGAGTGATTGGTGGATATCAGCTAAATTAAAGGTAAAAAATTTCAAAAATAACGGCAAGCATGTATATGTACAATAGTTATGACTATGACCCATATTAAGCACATAAAGAGCATAAAATAAGATATCACCAGAAATCTATCTTTTTCTTATTGTCTTTGATGAAGCATTGATGTCTTAATTCTTGTAGAAAAGTTATAGGTGATAGCTGTCATTGTAAAAAAAAAGTGAAAACACAAACCAATTAATTGTTGAAGAGGAACAATCAAATGATTTATTTTGTTTTCTCAATGTTTTTTCCAGTCGACTATCAGTATTATTAAGTCGGCTTAGCTATTTTGAGAAATTTTAATTTGGACTGATTATTTTATAGTTGATTGGTCTATTTTGAAGAAATCCACTGCATCCTACCAGTTAGCTACAAAATTTGCGGCCACCGATTTTTGCCGAAATCGTAGATAGATTTGTTTACAAATTTTCAAGAATTACAGCCACCGATTTTAATGTTTTTCAATGCTTTGTTCAAATTTTTGACTTTCTATTTTGGCACCATTCTCTATTATGCTTTTCGTTTGTTTCACTGCATTCTCCCTCATTAATGGTTGGCATTAAATGCAAGGTTCTTTTGCCTTATTACAAGGAGAGTTAATATCTGTTCTTTGAAACTCAATTATTATGATATTCGAGTAATTAGAAATAATAGAGATTTTGATAGGATTTATCTACCAAAGAAGGTACTTCAAAAAAAAATTATTATATCAAGTATGTATAACTGTGTAAGTTGGCAGATTATGTGTAAATTAGAAAATATACCATGCTAAGTTGAGTCTAGCATTTAGGATTTGAATTATGTTGAGATTGGAAATTCACGTATGGATAATTGTTGAGAAAGGAGATTTTAGAAGAAGCCATAGATTATGAATATGGATGACCCGAGGTAATAAGGATATACTGAGATAAAAAAATTTGTACTAGTATAATGGTAAAAAGAAGATAAAGTGAAATTTTTCATTGGCGGGAATGTTGGCAAGTACGAATTGAATATATTATCTCAAGAGAGTTATTCAGGAAGTCTAAGGATCTTTATTAGATTATAGTATGACTGATACTAAATTTAAATGATGTGTTTATACATTAGAAGTTATTCTTTAAGTATCTTTATATTATTGTGGTGAAAGTTGGGAGAAATTAATTGTCCTTGAACTTATTCATATCAGTAATTATCATGCCAATATACAATGGCACCATTTGAAGTTTTACATGAATATCATAGGTTTCTTAATATGTGAGTGAATTTAGAAAAGTTAAGTTTTGGAAATCTAATTTGGAAAATTTAAGCATTATGCAAGAGGTGTTACAAATGTTCTGTTAAATGACTCAGTGGAGTTAGATTTATTATAAGATGTCATTGATAAAATGAAATTGATTAGAAAAGGAATACTGGAAACTCAATACCGGTCAAAAGTTTATAAGGACCATGAATGTTGAGCACTGGGAATTATCAGTTGGTGACCATATATTTTTGAAGGACTCACCAATGAAAGAGGTAATGAGATTTGAAAAGAAAGGGAAGTTACACCCTCGGTATATAGAGTCATTTGAAATTCTTGATAGGATCGATTCAGTGGCTTATCGTTTGGTTTTACTGCCTACAATGGATAATGTTCATCCAGTTTTTCATGTGTCTATGCTACGGAAATATTTACCAGATCCAACACATGCTATACAATGTCCACTGATACAATTACAAGAAGATTTAACCTATGAGGAACAATTAGTAGCAATAGTGGACAGACAAATAAAGAGGTTACGGTCAAAAGAAATACCTACAGTGGAAGTGATATGGAAAAATCACTCTTCTGAGGAAGCTACTTGGGAAAGTGAGGTCGATATACGCGTCAGATATCCATATTTGTTTGAACAATGATGTTAGTATTTATCTGCACTATGGTGATGAAATTCGGGGACCGAATTTCTTTAAGGTGGGAAGAATGTAATAACTGTAAAATTTAACGAAAATTCCAATTAAAGGAAATTTAGAATAAAAGAGAGAAGTTTGAAAATAGAGATAAGAACCATAGGAAATATGTATATTTATTACATGGATTAAAGAATTACAAAAGGAATATGAGAATTTACATTTTGGCGCGTAATTTTTATTTTTTAAATGATAATATTTTGTTATAAGAAAATATATGACTATGTTTTGCTAAAAGTAAGTAGACTTTTAATTAAAAGAAGTATTGTGTTGCTTAAAATAATTATACCGGCCTCTAATGAATTTTTATGGTATTTTTAGAAATATTCTTTCTTTTAATATGAATAAAGATATTTGTTTTGAAGTTTGTTTTATTACGAATTTTAATCAAGAAAAATCTTGATTTAAGAGTTTAACTAAAGATTTATGAGAATGGAAATTTTTAGAAAATTTTGGGATATTTTATGATGAAAAACGGAAATTATATGAATTTTTATAAAAGAAAATTCTATTATTAATTATTTAATAATTATTATTATATTAAAAAAAAGAAATGATAAAATGAAACCGGGGATGAGTAATCAGTCGAAAGAAAAATCGGGAAAGATGCATAGTAGTGAATAGTGAGTAAATAGTAATATCCAACTTTTTCTCTCGATCTGAAGTGCCCAATGGCTTCCGATCTCAAAACTGAAGGTGTTATTGGATTCAGGACGAAAAATACTTCAGTTTTGACTAATCAGTTTTTCAAATTCACCGTTGAGTTGCCATAAATCTGAAGTAGAAAATCTCCGTAAAAGGTAAATCCTAAAACTCTTACTTAAAGACTTCCAATTGGAAATTTGACACCGTAGATGAATTCAGAAGCTAGATAAACCTTAGGATAGGAGTTTTTTTCGGTCATTTGATAACTTTTTATATGGCAGTGAATAGTGATTTCAGGCATGAATAGTGATTCCGGTGGTGAATAGTATTTTCCGCGAGGTGAATAGTGACCAACCTCCCGGAGTCATTTCCAAGGTTTTTGGACCCTCGAGACACATTTTTGAAGCTTATTTGGTCAAATTCAGATTTGGAAAAGACATTTTAGGGCTATCCAATCTGGAGCCCTACCTTGTGAGTAGATGATTCTTTCTATGATTTGCCCTATACTCTTCTTGAACTTTAATTGTATAATTGATTATGTTGACAAGTGATTTATGCTTTTATATGTTTCTAAAATGGACTAAGGTATTCGGAATTGATTACTATTAGAAATATAGTTCAAGAAGAGTATGGTTTTGAAAATGAGATTGTTGAACTTATTAAATATGTGATATTGTATACGGCACATTGTTTTATAACGTTAGTTCATTGCCTTGGAGAAAGGGCATATATATATATATGTGATAAACCTTGAATGGGTAATTTATAATAGATGAATTTTGAAATACATTGAACATGCGATTTTTACATATATTTTTCTTTATATGGAAAATGAAAAATGTTATGCATATGATTTTGATATGTTTGCCTCGGATTTCGGCATGTATATGTGATTTCCTGATTGAGAAGTTTTGACAGAGGAATCTACTGAGATTGAAAGCTATGTTTTGAATGATATGTAAAGTTATAAGTTGCCAAATATGATTGAATGGCAAGCATAAAGCTCATGGCGAGTTGTTTGATAATTATGCATTGCATTTGATGGATGTGCATTTTTATACATTTTATATATATATATATGTATTGATGAATATTGACAGGTTATATGGCTTGAGACGGTATTGTGAATGAGGTATTAGTCGTAATGTGAGGAGACAGAAGGGTGATGAACTCACATTCCCTGATTACCTATTGTGATGATGACAGTGGTAATGTGAGGAGGCAGAAGGCTGATGAACTCACATTCTCTGTTGATCTATTGAAGTTGTAGTCAGTGGTAATGTGAGGAGGTAGTAGGGTGATGAACTCACATTTCCTGATTACCTATTGTGACTGTGACTATGGTAATGTGAGGAGGCAGAAGGGTGATGAACTCACATTCCATGTTTATCTATTGAATATATTGAAAGTTGTGACATACTTGAGCATTATATAAAAAGAATAAATTTTTAATGCATATTAAGTTTGATTTAAGACCATATTGTATTATATGTGGTTACAGATATTCGAATATAATTTAAATTGAGAAAATTTGAAAATACGGGTCCCATATGGATGTATCTCTGAATTGTGATTTTCAATGTGATAAGTTTAAAAATAAAGAGTACATTCATATGTTGACCTAAGAGGTTATAGGAGGTATTGTCTGCTCACTGAGTTGTAAAACTCACTACACGTGGTTGACATATTTTCAGATAAAGACCCAGAGTTTGGTCCTGCAGCTTCTTGATCGACAAGGTGTCGTACTTCTATGTTGAGCCTAAATTGTTTCTTGACTCTCAGTATTTACAAATGTAATATAAATGTACTCTAGAGTTGCTATGAACGTCACAGGCAGGATCCTTGTTTCTGTTGTACTCTGATGTATTTGTACTTGATTTGTAAATGGTATCTGTATGGGAAAACCTATATGTATCTGTTTCCTTGATAAAGGATTGGGATATTCATATTTATGGAAAATATATGTTCATAATAAATGTGTTTCACGTGCCCTAAAATTAGAGACGTGACAGGCAGGATCCTCGCTTCTGCTGTTACTCTAATGTTTATGGACTTGTTCTGTATATGGTATATGTATCTGTTTCCATGATAAAGAATTGGAATATTCATGTCTATGGAAAATATATGTTCATGGTATATGTGTTTCACGTGCCCTAAAATTAGGGGCATGACAACTTGAGATTAGGATTAAAGAGGAGGATGTACCAAAAGTAACTTTCAAGACTAGGTATAGGCACTATAAGTTTCTCGTAATGCCCTTCGGGTTGGCAAATGCACCTGCAATTTTGATGAACTACATGAATCGAATTTTTTGACCCTACCTAGATCAATTTGTGGTAGTGTTTATTGATGACATCTTGATATACTAAGAGTGAGAAAGAACATGAACAACATCTCTGAATCGTGCTGCAAGTGTTAAAAGAGAAAAAGTTGTATGTTAAATTGGAGAATTGTGGATTTTGGTTGACAGAGGTGAAGTTTCTCGGACATGTCATCTCTAATAGAGGGGTAGTCGTAGACCCTAGGAAGACAGAAGCAGTAATTTAGTGGGAAAGACCAAAGACGGTTACAGAAGTTAGAAGTTGCTTAGGTTTGGCAAGATACTACAGGAGGTTTATACAAAACTTCTCTCGTATAGCCTTGTCATTTGTAATATCCCTAATTTTGTTTCATATATTAAAGAAAGTACAAAATTATTCAAAGTAACATCCATAATTTCATTTCTTTTATTGATAAAGGCATATAAATATTTAATTAAGGAAATAAAATTTATTAGACAATTTTTAGATATCTAAGGAAATATAATCTTTAGAAATTCTTCACCTTACGTGTATGTATAGAAATGTTCTAATATTAATGGAATAGGTAAAGAAAGAAAACCTAAGAGGCAATATTAGAAATAAACATGGTAAAGAAAGGTGAAATTCTTAGGTAAGGAAGATAAATTTTTGTGAAGTTAGTAAATGTCTTAAAATTTCAAGATCGGATTAGGGTAATTTTTCTTAATTTAAGAGTAAAAGTTACTAAATTTAGTATCTCCACTCATAAATTGGGCTTTCACCTATGGACACTTCATATAGATTTTTTTTCTACTTCACATAAATTTTTAGCAAACCAATAGGATAACCCAATGAAAAAATAAAACATAGACGTGGACTAGGATATAGAAACTGGACCGGTAGCTCAAACATCATGAAAATGTGACCAAGCCCATTATGAAAGGTAGAATTTTAATCAAAGTAAAGAAAATGGGCAAGAATGAGCCCAAACCCAAGAGGAAAAATAAAAATAAAAATAAAAGTAAAGTGATGAAATAATGGTGTAATCAAGATTAGGTGACATGATATTAAGCCAAAAATTTAGCAAGTGGTGTGATATCCTACA
The DNA here is from genome assembly GCA_037074535.1 of Gleditsia sinensis. Classification (NCBI taxonomy): domain Eukaryota; kingdom Viridiplantae; phylum Streptophyta; class Magnoliopsida; order Fabales; family Fabaceae; genus Gleditsia; species Gleditsia sinensis. The sequence goes on from CM073463.1 coordinate 26,104,366, forward strand.
TAGATAATTTTAGCAAGTGGTATGATAATACAAGGCTTTAGGACAAAACATCTATATCCTACACTCATAATTTTAGCAAGTGGTATGATAATACATGGCATTAGGACAAAACATTTCCTATCCCACACAAATAATTTCAACCAAATTATGGAGATTCAAGGGCTAGAAATTTGCCACCTAAAAAGGCAAACCTATCATACTTGATTAAGACAAAATAAAAAGGAAATGAATCCCTAAATAAAAGGGGCCTTGTCCCTTATCTTAGTAACATATTATCATAATTTTCAAAATACAAATCTCCTTTTGCTAAGCATATCTTGACTAAGGAAGAGGAAGACAAGAACATAAGTTGTTTGTTTTCCAAAAATTCAACCAAGTGTATCCTAATTGTGATAAGGTAGACCCATGATCATGAAAGGTGAATTATTTGATGATCTATTTCAGTAAAACCCACCCTTACAACATTAGAATTTTCGTCCAAGTGAGGGAGAGGAAAAATAGAAGCAAGGTAGAGTGAGGAAAGGAGAGGAAGAAAGGAAGAAAGAAGAAGGAGAAGTCTAGAGGACTAAGTGTTTCAGGTAAGTTTAACAATATTTCTTTTTGAAGAAATTTTTTGAAACTTGTATTATTTATATGGGATTTTGATCTTAGAACTTTAATGATTGGTCATGGATGTTGCTATATCATGTTACATATCATGTATGTTTGAATACTTAGGTTGGTGTAGATAGTTCTGCATGGGTATGGCTATAGGTGGCAGAATTTTAAGCTACTGTTTTTAAAATTCTAGGAAGAATCAGTAAAGAATTGAAAGAAATGGTTAACATGAAAAATGTATATCTATGTCTCACGGATTTTTAGCCATCTGGAATAATTCAATTTAGAATTCATATGAGGTAGATATGTTCCAATTTGTAAGCAAAAGTCAGAAAATGGTTAATAAGGGAGGAATATATTAGGATAGCTTCTGAACATACTTGTTAATAATTATATTTTGATGAACATACTTGTTATTGAAAGCATATTTTTGGCTATCATTGTGAAAAGAAAAGAAATGAGAACGGTCACATAGCAATCCGTGTGGTGCACCAGTGGGGGACGCCCTACCAACGGTTAAGATCATGTTAATGAGAAAAGAAAGAGAAAGTGGGCCATGTCTGACGAAGCGAGAAAAGCCCGTACCGGAGAGTAGAAAATACTCACCCTGACTGGGGTAGCTTGATATGAGAATAAATTGATAGTCATTATATGATATTCTGAAAATATTTAACCCTGTCATACATGTTATTATTGTTCGATTCTTATGTGCATAGATATAGTGCATTCATGTGACCAAAGTTATTTATTGTAGTTTATATAGCTGAACATGACGTAATGAGCTATATTTATGATGATTTATTGTTGAACTTACTGAGATTTAATTCTCACTATATTTTCATATCATGTTCAGAAAATTAGTTATGCAGATTTTTCTATGGCTCTGGCTTTTAGTGCACGTTAGATCGAGTACTTTATGTTGGGCAGATCACAGAAGCAAATAAAATGTTTGTGGTCGAGTTGGCTTAGATCCCGGTGAAGGTGCAACCACCCGCACCTGTATCTTCAGAATTGGTCAACCAGAATAAATAAGATGTAGATTTTTATGTGTTTGATATGTTGTACATATGTTTTGATTAATGATATGTATGTAAACTCTGTATTGTATAAATTAAATAAATATTATTTTGAGTTAAGTTGTAACGAGGTAATAACTTCATGGTTTTTTTTAAAAAAAATTTGATACTTAAATGGAGTTGTTACATAATTGGTATCAGAGCAGGTCGATCCTAAATGGCCAGTGGGTGGATGGTTATCTGAATCGATCTTATAGTGTCTTAAGTATGTTTGTGGTTGTGCTGTGTAGGGATCAGTGAATTCATATAGGTAAAAAAATTACTAGTGTTTCCTACTTACATGCCGAGGTGGTGTTATGACTGCTGTTAAATATTTTTGAACTAACTATTAGGCTTGATCACCTCAATAGCAGCATAACTTTGTTTTTGCCACAGTTGGAAATGGCACCACCAAGGAGGAATCCGTCAAACAATGCGGAGGAAACCCTACACAACCTGGCCACGGTAATTCGAGACCAAGTCATGACCACTAATCAAATTCTACAATACCTCCAGAATGCTAATAACTCGAATGGTGTGAATGGTGCTAACAATCAGATGGCTCGAAATGATAACGGCATATCCGAGTTCCTGAGAACTAGGCGACCTTGTTTCCAAGGCAGCTTTGACCCGATTGTAGCTGAAAGATGAATAAGGGAGTTAGAGAAAATCTTTGAAGTGATGGGCTGTGCTGAGGAGCAACAAGTAATCTTTGCTGCATATATGTTAAAAGATGAAGCAGAATACTGGTGGCGTGGAGCTAAAGAACTTTTAGCTCACCAGGGAAGGCAGATCACTTGGCAGGTGTTCAAAGACACCTTTTTGGAAAAGTACTTTCCAAGTACTGTACGGGTGGAGAAAGAGTTCCAATTTCTCTAACTCCAGCTGGGTAGCATGACTATAGACCAATACATTGCGAGGTTCGAGGAATTGTCTAAGTTCTCATCTTATCTGCGATTTAACCCTGATAAAGCATGGAAGGCTATTAAGTTCGAAGTGGGACTGAACCCAGACATAAAGAATGTTGTTGTAGCTGTGGAGATTAGGGAGTTTGTGTCTCTGATCAATAAATGCAGACTCTTGGAGAAAAGTTTAAAGGCAGTGGAGGACGAAAAGCAAAGGCGAAACTTATGGAAAAGGAAGAAAAATTTTCCCAACCCTAGCAAGAACGTGAGAAGAAGTGGATATGGAGTTGGTAAGAGGCCATTGACTGCGGGTCCCAGACCTTTCTAACAAGACCTCGCCCTAGTCAATTGCGCTAAGTGCGGACGCATGCATGGTAATTGGTCATGCTACATGGGACAAGATGTCTTCTTTAACTGAGAACAGAATGGTCATTTTACGAGAAACTAGCCACAGAATGTGGGGAAGCAGCCAGAATAGAGGCCTCAAGTGAAAGGAAGGGTTTTCACCCTGAGCGGCCAAGAGGTAGCTCAATCTTCTGAAATGATTCAAGGTACATGCTATATCTATGGATTTGCTCTTATGGTGTTATTTGACTCTGATGCTAGTCATTCATTTATATCGGAAGAATGTATTAGGAAGTTTCAGTTTTCTATTTCTAAAACTCCCTATGAGCTATCCGTAGTAACCCCTACAGGGGAAATGGTATTAACTTCCTCTGTATGTAAGGACTGTCAAGTCACCATCCAGGAGAAAACTTTTTCTGTAGACCTCGTCTGTTTACCTTTAAGAGGTATTGAGGTCATCCTAGGGTTAGACTGGAAGTCTAGAAATCGAGTCTTGCTGAATTGTTGTAACAAGACCGTTGAATTTCTACCTCCTACTCCGAAAGAGGAGGTCCAGTTATTGATGCTTAATGCCAATCAAGTTAATAGGGAGTTGAAGAATGAAGTACTTGGATACATTCTCTTGTATTTATCAAACCTAGAAGTCAAATCGAAGCTTGATGAAATCCCAATAGCCAACGAGTTTTCTAAAGTATTTCCATCAGATATTCTAGGCTTACCTCCCAAGAGAGAGATAGAGTTCTCTATTGATCTCCTACCTAGGACAGGGCCTATTTCTATTGCACCATATCGAATGGCCTCGAAGGAACTACAGGAACTCAAGAAGCAGTTGGAGGAACTATTAGACAAGCAATTAATTAGAACAAGTGTATCACCTTGGGGAGCTCCTGTATTGTTTGTTAAGAAGAAAGACGGGAGCTTGAGACTATGCATAGATTACAGACAGCTGAATAAGGTGACTATAAAAAACAAGTACCCTCTCCCTAGGATAGATGACTTATTGGATCAACTAAAAGTACCTCCATATTTTCTAAAATTGACTTGAGGTCAGGATATCATCAGATTAGGATCAAGGAGGAGGACGTACCAAAAATTGCCTTCAGGACTAGGTATGGGCACTATGAGTTACTTGTAATGCCCTTCGGGTTGACAAATGCACCTGCAATTTTCATGGATTACATGAATCGCATTTTTTGACCCTACCTAGATCAATTTGTTGTAGTGTTCATTGATGACATCTTGATATATTCTAAGAGTGAGAAAGGACATCAACAACATCTCTAAAACGTGTTGCAATTGCTGAAAGAGAAAAAGTTATATGCCAAATTTGAAAAGTGTAAATTTTGGCTGTTAGAAGTGAAGTTTCTCATACATGTCATCTCTAATAGTGGGGTAGCCATATATCTTAGCAAGACGGAAGCAGTGATTTAGTGGGAGAGACCAAAGACAGTTACGGAAGTTAGAAGTTTCCTGGGTTTGGCAGGATACTACAGGAGGTTTATACAAAACTTCTCTCGTATAGCCTTGCCATTGACTAAATTGACCAAGAAGGGAAGTCCTTTCACATGGACTGATCAATGTGAAGCTAGTTTCCAAGAGCATAAGACAAGACTGACCACTCCTCCTGTTTTAATTATTCCAAACCCCACAGGACATTTTGAAGTGTGTAGTGATGCTTCAAAGAAAGGACTAGGATGTGTGCGGATGAAAGATAAGAGAGTATTTGCTTACACCTCTAGGCAACTGAGACCCCACGAAGGAAACTATCCAACCCATGATCTTGAATTGGTGGCAGTGGTGTTTGCCTTAAAGATTTGGCGACACTATTTGTACGAGGCAATCTTTGAAGTATATTGTGATCATAAGAGTCCTAAATACCTCTTTGATCAAAAGGAGTTAAATATGAGGCAACGAAGATGGGTAGAATTCCTCAATGACTACAAGTTTAAGATAAAGTATCATCCTGTAAAGGCGAATGTTGTACCAGATGCCTTGAGTCGAAAATCTCTGCACTTGGGTCAAATGATCGTGTATGAGATGCAGATGCTAGAGGAGTTTCGAAATTTAAAGCTAGCCACTACTCTTACTCCAAATAAGCTAGTCATTAATGGTTTAAGTATAAGGTGTGACCTTAGAGCCCAGATCAAAGAGGCTCAAGCTCACGACCAATACTTACAGGATCATAAAGATCAAGTTAATTTTTTTGTCATGGAATATGGAGCAATCATGTATCAGGGAAGGATTTGTGTCCTTCAAGAATGAGAGTTGAGGACTAAGATCTTGCAGGAAGCGCATTCGAGTAAATACACAGTCCATCCTGGATGCACTAAAATGTACCAGGATTTAAAGAGGATGTATTGGTGGCTAGGGATGAAAAAGGACATTGCCGAGTTTGTGGCGAAATGTCTCATTTGTCAAAAGGTGAAGGTGGAGCATCAAAAGTCATCGGGATTTCTACAACCTCTTGAGATCCCTAAATGAAAATGGGACAGTATCTCAATGGACTTTGTTGTGGGATTACTGAAGACTTCAGTGGGACATGACTCTAGCTGGGTAATAGTTGACAGATTAACCAAATCTGCTCACTTTTTACCCAAAAAAATTAACTATTCACTGGATAAATTAGCCTAATTGTACGTCTAGGAAATAGTTAGACTGCATGGAATTCCCTTAAATATCGTTTCTGATAGAGATCTTAGGTTCACATCGAGGTTTTGGAAGGAATTACAAGAAGCTTTTGGTACTCAATTGCAGTTCAGTACTGCCTACCATCCTCAGACTGACGGGCAGACAGAACGAACCATTCAAACCCAAGAAGATATGTTGAGGACCTGTGTGATAGAGCAAGGTAAAGGATGGGATAAGTATCTAACTTTAGTAGAGTTTGCTTATAATAATAGCTATCACTCTAGTATTAAGATGGCCCCCTATGAAGCTTTATACGGTAGAAAGTGCCGATCTCCACTATGTTGGTTTAAGGTAGGAGAAAAGAACTTGTTGGGTCCTGATATAGTTCAACAAACCACCGAACAAATCAGGATGATATGAGACAAAATACTTACAGCTCAGAGTCGGCAAAAGAGTTACTACGATAAGAGACATAGACCTCTAGAGTTTGAGGAAGGAGACCATGTATTTCTGAAACTTTCCCCGACTACTGGAGTTGGTAGGTCTCTCAAAACAAGAAAGCTAATTCCGTGATTTTTGGGACCCTACCAAATTCTGAAGAAAGTAGGGACATCAGCATATCAAGTTGCTCTCCCACCTAATTTGTCCAACTTGCATAATGTTTTCCATGTATCACAGCTTCAGAAGTATCTTCTAGACTTCTCACATGTGATACGAGATGAACCAATCCAAATAAAGGAGAACATGACATACCAACTAGTACCAGCATCTATATTGGACATTGACGTGAAGCAATTGCGAAACAAAACTATTCCCCTAGTTAAGGTGTTATGGGAAGGTTTGACTTCGAAAGAAGTAACTTGGGAGCTAGAAGAAGTCATGAGGAAGAAATATCCGAAATTGTTCTTATTAGGTAATTTCTGAAATTTTGAGGACAAAATTTATTTTAGGGGGGGAGAAATGTAACATCCCTAATTTTGTTTCATGTATTAATGAAAGTACGAAGTATTCAAAGTAACATCCATAATTTCATTTCTTTTATTCATAAAGGCACATAAATATTTAATTAAGGAAATAAAATTTATTAGACAATTTTTAGATATCTAAGGAAATATAATCCTTAGAAATTCTTCACCTTACGTGTATGTATAGAAATGTTCTAATATTAATGGAATAGGTAAAGAAAGAAAACCTAAGAGGAAATATTAGAAATAAACATGGTAAAGAAAGTTGAAATTCTTAGGCAAGGAAGATAAATTTTTGTGAAGTAAGTAAAGGTCTTAAAATTTCAAGAAGAACGGATTAGGGTAATTTTTCTTAATTTAAGTGTAAAAGTTACTAAATTTAGTATCTCCACCCATAAATTGGGCTTTAACCTATGGACACTTCATATAGATTTTTTTTCTACTTCACATAAATTTTTAGAAAACCAATAGGATAGCCCAATGAAGAAATAAAACATAGACTTTGACTAGGATATAAAAATTGGACCGATAGCCCAAAAATCATGAAAATGTGACCAAGCCCATTATGAAAGGTAGAATTTTAATCAAAGTAAAGAAAATGGGCAAGAATGATCCCAAACCCAAGAGGAAAAATAAAAATAAAAATAAAAGTAAAGTGATGAAATAATGGTGTAATCAAGATTATGTGACATGGCATTAAGACAAAAATTTAGCAAGTGGTGTGATATCCTACATTCATAATTTTAGCAAGTGGTATGATAATACAAGGTTTTAGGAAAAAACATCTATATCCTACACTCATAATTTTAGCAAGTGGTATGATAATACATGGCATTAGGATAAAACATTTCCTATCCCACACAAATAATTTCAGCCAAATAATGGAGATTGAAGGGCTAGAAATTTGCCACCTAAAAAGGCAAACCTATCATACTTGATTAAGACAAAATAAAAAGGAAATGAATCCCTAAATCAAAGGGGCCTTGTCCCTTATCTTAGAAACATATTATCATAATTTTCAAAATACAAATCTCCTTTTGCTATGTATATCTTGACTAAGGAAAAGGAAGACAAGAACATAAGTTGTTTGTTTTCCAAAAATTCAACCAAGTGTATCCTAATTGTGATAAGGTAGACCCATGATCATGAAAGGTGAATTATTTGATGATCTATTTAAGCAAAACCCACCTTTACAACATTAGAATTTTTGTCCAAGTGAGGGAGAGGAAAAATAAAAGCAAGGTAGAGTGAGGAAAGGAGAGGAAGAAAGGAAGAAAGAGGAATGAGAAGTCTAGAGGACTAAGTGTTTTAGGTAAGTTTAACAATATTTCTTTTTGAAGAAAAGTTTTGAAACTTGTATTTTTTATATGGGATTTTGATCTTAGAATTTTAATGATTGGTCATGGATGTTGCTATATCATGTTACATATCATGTATGTTTGAATACTTAGGTTGGTGTAGATAGTTTTGCATGGGTATGGCTATAGGTGGCAGAATTTTAAGCTACAGTTTTTAAAATTCTGGGAAGAATCAGTAAAGAATTGAAAGAAATGGTTAACATGAAAATTGTATATCTATGTCTCACAGATTTTTAGCCATCTGGAATCATTCAATTTAGAATTCATATGAGGTAGATATAGTCCAATTTGTAAGCAAAGGGCAGAAAATGGTTAATCAGGGAGAAATATATTAGGATAGCTTCTGTGTTTTAATTTCTAGGAACATTATAAAGGGAATCTAAACAAATGGTTAACATAACAAATGTATATCTATGTCTAATGGATTTTTAACCACTGGAATCATTCAATTTAGAGTTCATATGAGGTAGATATGGTCTGATTTGTAAGCAAAGGTCGGAAAATGATTAATCAGAGAGGAATATGTTAGGATAGCTTATGTATTTTAATTTCTGGGAACATTCTATAGGGAATTAAAATAAATGATTAAAATACAAATAATAGCTATATGTGTCACGGAAGTTTAGCCATTAGAATCACTTAATTTGAAATTTTTGTGAGGGAGATATGGACCGATTAGTAGGCAGAGGTTAGAACCTATCCGAGAAGAAATAACTTGTACATTGAGGGAGTAATATCACCTAGATTTCTTAATATTTCGCTACACTATTAAACATAATAGTTTTAGATAATTGTTTTATCTTGAAATTGACACCAAGATCAACTACATCGGAGTTAAATTGAGGGAATTATGCTCTGATTAGTAAGAGAAGGTTAGATAGGATGAAAACATGCATCAAGAAAATAAAGAAATAAAATTAATATTTAAAAAAGAAGATGAATCTTATAAATAAATAAAAAATGACTAGTATATGCCATAGCCATTGCCATTGTATGAACTTCTTACCATCTTAAGTGTAAAATTTTGACATGGAAATATTTTATAAAGTGATATTTGAAATGGTTATGTTCTTGGCATGATTACCAATGATTTTTTGTAATAATTATATTTTGATGAACATACTTGTTATTGAAAGCATATGTTTGGCTATCATTGTGAAAAGAAAAGAAATGAGTATGGTCACATGGTAATCCTTGTGGTGCAACAGTAGGGGACGCCCTACCAACGGTTATGATCATGTTAATGAGAAAAGAAAGAGAAAGTGGGCCATGTCCGACGGAGTGAGAAAAGCCCGTACTGGAGAGTAGAAAATACTCATCTTGACTGGGGTAGCTTGATATGAGAATAAATTGATAGTCATCATATGATATTCTGAAAATATTTAACCCTGTCATACATGTTATTCTTGTACGATTCTCATGTGCATAGATATAGTGCATTCATGTGACCAAAGTTATTTGCTGTAGTTTATACAGTTGAACATGACGTGATGAGCTATATTGATGATGATTTATTGTTGAACTTACTGGGATTTAATTCTCACTATATTTCTATATCATGTTTAGAAAATTAGTTATGTAGATTTTTCTATGGCTTTGGCTTTTAGTGCACGTTGGATCGAGTACTTTATATTGGGCCGATCCCAGAAGCAAATAAAATGTTTGTGGTCGAGTTGGCTTAGATCTCAGCGAAGTTGCAGCCACCCGCACCTGTATCTTCAGAATTGGTCAACCAAAATAAATAAGATGTAGATTTTTATGTGTTTGATATGTTGTACGCATGTTTTGATGAATGATATGTATGTAAACTCTGTATTGTATAAATTAAATAAATGTTATTTTGAGTTAAGTTGTAACGAGATAATAACTTCATGGTATTTTAGAAAAAAAAATTGATACTTAAATGGAGTTGTTACACCATTGACTAAATTAACCAGGAAGGGAAGTCTTTTCAAATGGATTGATCAATATGAAGCTAGTTTTCAGGAGCTTAAGACAAGATTGATCACTCCTCCTGTTTTAATTATTCCAAACCTTTCAGGACATTTTGAAGTGTATAGTGACGCTTTAAAGAAAAGGCTAGGGTGTGTGCTGATGCAAGACATGAGAGTTGTTGCTTACGCCTCTAGGCAATTGAGACTCCATGAAGGAAACTATCTAACTCATGATCTTGAATTGGCGGCGGTGGTGTTTGCTTTAAAGCTTTGGCGACACTATTTATACGGAGCAACATTTGAAGTATACTATGATCATAAGAGTCTTAAGTACCTTTTTTTATCAGAAGGAGTTAAATATGAGGCAACAAAGATGGGTAGAATTCCTCAATGACTACAATTTTAAGATAAAGTATCATCTAGGAAAGGCAAATGTTGTAGCTGATGCCTTAAGTTGAAAATCTCTACACATAGGTCGGATAATGGTGTATGAGATGCAGATGCTATAAAAGTTTCGAGATTTGAAGATAGACACTACTTTTACCTCAAAGAAGCTAATCATCAATGGGTTGAGTATAGAGTGTGACCTTAAAGCTCAGATTAAATAGGCTCAAGTTCATGACCTATACTTATAGGATCATAATGATCAAGATGATTTTTTTGTGTCGGAAGATGGAGTAATCATGTATCAAGGAAGGGTCTGTGTCCCTCAAGAACAAGAGTTGAAGACTAAGATCCTGCAAGAAGCACATCAGAGTAAATACATAGTCCATCTTGGATCCACTTAAATGTACCAGGATTTGAAGAGGATATATTGGTGGCCAGGGATGAAAAAGGACATTACTGAGTTTGTGGCAAAATGTCTAACTTGTCAGAAGGTGAAGGTAGAGCATTAAAAGCTAGCTGGATTTCAACAACCTCTTGAAATCCATAAATGGAAATGGGACAATATTTTAATGGACTTTGTGGTAGGCTTACCTATGACGTCAATTGGACATGACTCTATATGGGTAATAGTTGATAGATTAACCAAATCTGCTCACTTTTTTGCCCATAAAAATTAACTTGTCACTAGACAAATTGGCTCAGTTGTATGTCCAGGAAATAGTTAGACTACATGGAATTCCCTTAAATATTTTTTCTGATAAAGATTCAAGGTTCACGTGGAGGTTTTAGAAGGCGTTGCAGGAAGCTTTTGGAACCCAGTTGCAGTTTAGTACTGCCTACCATTCTCAAACTGACGGACAGAACAAACCATTCAAACCCTAAAAGATATGTTAGGGACCTGTGTGATAGAGCAAGATAAAGGATGGGATAAGTATCTATCTTTAGTGGAGTTTGCTTATAATAATAGTTATCACTCCAGTATTAAGATGGCCCCATACGAAGCTTTATACGGTAGGAAGTGGCGATCTCCACTATGTTGGTTTGAGGTAAGAGAAAATAACTTGTTGGGTCCTAATTTATTACAATAAACCACTGAACAAATCAGGATGATATGAGACAAAATACTTACAACTCAGAGTCGGTAAAAGAGTTACTATGATAAAAGATATAGACATCTGGAGTTTGAGGAATGAGAGCATGTATTTCTAAAACTTTCCCCGACTACTGGAGTTGGTAGGTCTCTCAAAACCAGAAAGCTAAGCCCGCGATTTTTGGGACCCTACCAAATTTTGAAAAAAGTGGGGACGTTAGCATATCAAGTTGCCCTCCGACCTAATTTGTCCAACCTGCATAATGTTTTCCATGTATCACAACTCCAAAAGTATCTTCCAGATTCATCACATGTAATATAGGATGAACCAATTCAAATAAAGGAGAACATGACATACCAGCTAGTACCGGCATCCATATTGGACACCGTCGTGAAGCAAATAAGGAATAAGACCGCTCCCTTGGTTAAGTTGTTATGGGAAGGTTTGACTCTGGAAGAAGCAACTTGGGAGCTGGAAGAAGTCATGAGGAAGAAATATCCGTAATTGTTCTTAATAGGTAATTTTTGAAATTTTGATGACAAAATTTCTTTTAGGGGGAAAAAATGTAACATCCCTAATTTCGTTTCATTTATTAACAAATGTATATAAATATTTAATGTAACATCCATAATTTCATTTCTTTTATTAATAAAGGTACATAAATAATTAATTAAGGAAATAAAATTTATTAGACAATTTTTAGATATCTAAGAAATATAATCTTTAGAAATTCTTCACCTAATGTGTATGCATAGAAAATGTTTCTAACATTAAGGAAATAGGTAAAGAGAGAAAACCTAATAGGAAAAATTAGAAATAACATACTAAAGAGAGGTAAAATTCTTGGGTAAGGAAGACAAATTTTTGTGAAGTAAGTAAATGTCTTAAAATTTCAAGAAGATTAGATTAGGGTAATTTTTCCTAATTCAAGAGCTAGAGTTATTAAGTTTAACATCTCCACCCATAAATTAGGCTTTCACCTATGGATATTTCATATAGATTTTTTCCACTTCACATGAATTTCTAGCAAGCCAATAGGATAACCCAAGAAAGAAATAAAATATAAAGTTGAACTAAGATATAGAAGTTGGATAGATAGCCCAAAAATCATGAAAATGTGACTAAGCCCTTCATGAAAGGTAGAATTTCAGCCAAAGCATAGGAAATGGGTAAGAATGAGCCCAAATCCAAGAAGAAGAAAAAATATGAATTATGTGAGGAAATAGTAGTGTAATAATAATCAAGATTAGGTCACATGGCATTAAGGCAAAACATCTATATCCTACATTCATAATTTCAACAAATAGGTAATAATACATGGCTTTAGGACAAAACATCTATATCCTATATTCATAATTTAAACAAGTGGGTAATAATACATAGCAGTATGACAAAACATCCTTATCCTACACAAATAATTTCAGCTAAGCAAGGGAGATTCAAGGGTTGGAAATTTGCCACCTAGAAAGGCAAACCTATCATACTTGATTACGAAAAAAGAAAAAGGAAATGAATCCCTAAATCAAAGGGACCTTGTCCCTTGTCTTAAGAACACTTTAACATGATTTTCAAAATACAAATCTCCTTTTGCTATGCATAACTTGACTAAGGGAGACAAAAACTAGAGCATGAGTTGTTTTTCCCCAAAAAACAACCAAGTGCATCCTAATTATGATAAGGTAGATCCATGGTTATGAAAGGTGAACCACATGATAGTTTATTTAAGCAAAACCTACCCTTACAACATTATAATTTTGTCCAAGTGAGGGAGAGGAAAAAACATAAGCAAGGTAGAGTGAAGAAAGGAGAGAAAGGGAGGAAAAGAGAGGAAGAAAGAGGAAGAAGAAGTCTAGAAGACTAAGTACTCAAGGTAAGTTAGCTTAATCTCCACTTGAATCTACCTTTCTTCTTCATTATTGGAGTTCAAAAACTCACCCTCTTTTTCTTATTTAACCTGCTGGAAAAACTAAGGGAATGAAGGAATCTTGCTACTTCCTTCAAGAGGAAATAAGAAAAAGAATTTACTAAGTGAGCTAGGGAGATCTTTAGGTAGGTTTAATAATATTTCTTTTTAGAAAAGTTTTGAAATTAGAAACATTTATATGGGATTTTGATCCTAGAACTTTGATGAAAATTATTATAATTGTTACCTGGATGATTGGCCATGGATGTTACGATATCATGTTACATGTTGATCTTGCAAGTGATGTATGTTTGAATACTTAGGTTGGTGTAGAAAGTTCTGCATAGGTATGGCTATGAGTGACAAAATTTTAAGAATTTTATGCTGCTATTTTGTATATTTAAATATGGTGAAAAATTGATTAAATATGATTAGATGTAAATTAAGAAGGAAATGGAAGAGGACATAATAAAATGATGAACTAAAACCTTAGAAAAGGTATGGTTAAGAAACGTGATTTCAGAGTAACTAGGGAAGATTTTATTTTTCAAATTCTGGGAAGAATTGGTTAGTAATTAAAAGAAATGGTTAATACAAAAAATATAGATATATGTCTAATGGATTTTTAGCCACTAGAATCACTCCATTTAGAGTCCATATGAGGTAGATATGGTCAGATTAGTAAGCCGTGGTCAGAAAATGGTTAACTAGGGAAAAAACTGTTAGGAAAGCTTCTGTGTTTAAATTTTTGGGAAAATGATATAGGGAATTAAAATAAATGGTTAACATAATATATATATATATATATATATATATATATATATATATATATATATGTTTGTCGAAAATTTAACCACTGGAATCACTCCATTTGGAGTTCATATGAGGGAGATATGGTCAGATTAGTAAGTAAAGGTCAGAACTTACGCGAGAAGAAATAACGTTTATATTGAGAAAGTAATATCACCAATATTCCTTACCACTTCACTAAATTGTTCAACATAATAGTTTTAGATAATTGGTTTATCTTTAAATGGAAATTAAGATCACCTAATTCGGATTTGAAATGAGTGAGTTATACTCTGATTAGTGAGAGAAGGTCAAGCAAAATGATAACCTGTATCAGGGAACAACACAACATAGAGTATGCCTATGTTCCAAGGCATGGCTATGCCGTGTTCTGTGCTGGAAAGGGCATTTTGAAGCCTAAAGCATAGTTGTTTTATAGAAAATGGCCAAGTCATGTTATAGGATATGTTTAGGCCATGTTAGAAGCTAGTAAAACTTATTTTCAACATTTTTCTACCCTAAATGAACCTTAGTAACTATAGAAAATTAATATAAACCAAATTGAAGAAGAATGCCATATTAAATTTGTGAGAACATGTGTTGGAAATGATATAAGTAGGAGGAAGGTGACTAAAGGCCAAGTATAAAGAAAATGAAAAGATAAAAATAATATTTAAAAAAGAAGAAGAATCTTATAAATGAAAATAATAAGTGACTAATGTATGTCATAGCCATTGCCATTGCATGAACTATTTACCATCTTAAGTGTGTAATTTCGACATGGAAATATTTTAAAGTGATATTTGAATGATTATGTTCATGTCATAATTACCAATGATTATTGGTAATGATTATATTTTGATGAAAAATTATGGCATGTGAGTATATTGAACATACTTGTTATTGAAATCATATTTTTGGCTATTAATGAGAAAGGAAAAGAAAATAAATAAGTACGGTCATATGGCGATCCATGTAGGGCACCAGTAGGGGACACCCTACCAACAACTATGGTTATGTTAATTGGAAAACAAAAAGAGAAAGTGTACCATGTCACACGGAGTGAAAAAAACCCGTACCGGAGAGTAGAAAGTACTCACATTGACCGGGTTAGCTTGATATGAAAATAAGTTGATAGCCATCATATGGTAATATGAAAATAGTTATTCATGCCATATATGTCATTACTATATGACTTTCATGTGCATAGATAAAGTACATTCATGTAACCTAAGATATTTGCTGTAGCTTAGATAGATGAACATGACATGATGATCTATATTGATGATAATTGTGATTTATTGTTGAACCTACTGGAATTTAATTTTCACTATATTTCCATATCATGTTCAGAAAACTAGTTTTGCAGAATTTTCTTTGGATCTAGCTCTTAGTGTACATTGGATCGAGTTACTCTATGTTAGGTAGATCCTTGAACTTAATAAGGTGTTTGTGGTCAAGTTGGCTAAGATCCCGGTGATGGTGCAACCACCTGCACCCGTATCTTCAGAACTGGTCAATATGGATGAACAAGATGTAGACATATATGTGTTTGATTTGTATACAAATGTTGTTAATTAATGGTGTAAACCTTAATTATGTTTGGTTAAATTAATTGAATGTTATTATGAGTTAAATAAAGGTAATGACTTCATAAGGAAACAAGAAAAAGAATTCACTAAGTGAGCTAGGGAGATCTTTAGGTAGGTTTAACAATATATTTTTTTTGAAGAAAAACTTTGAAATTTGTAACATTTATATGGGATTTTGATCCTAGAACTTTGATGAAATTTACAGTATTTTCTACTTTAATGATTAGCCATGGATATTGCTATATCATGTTACATGTTGATTTTGGATGTGATGTATGTTTGAATACTTAGGTTGGTGTGGAAAGTTCTGCACATGTATGGCTATAGGTGATAAAATTTTAGGGCTTTTGTGCTGCTGTTATGTTTATTGGAATGTGGGGAAAAATTAATGGAATATGGTTAGATTGATAAAATGAATATGACCTTAAACACCTAGAAGAAGACCATGAGAAATTTTCGTTGGAAACACCCTTAATAATACATGATTTGATTTCAGTTTTCTTGAGAAATAGATGATGGAATATGTTAAATTAAGTGTAAGAAATCTAATTATAATGTTGAAATGAGTAATCTTATGGTTTGATGTAAATTCGGAAGAAAATGGAAGAGGATTTAATAAAAGGATGAACTAGAACCTTAAGAGCGGTTTGGTTAGAAAACTGGATTTCAAAGTAACCAGGGAAGCTTCTGTGTTTAGATTTCTGAAATAAAAAATATGTTGGGAATTAAAGGAAATGGTTTATATTGAATATATATATATATATATATGTCAGATAAATTTTTAGCTACTTGAATCACTTAATTTGGATTTTATATGAGGGAGATATGGTCAGATTAGTAAGCAGTGATCAAAAACTAGTTAATGAGGGAAGAATCTATTAGGTAAGCTTCTGTATTTGAATTTTTGGGAAAAATTTGTTGGTAATTAAAAGAATTAGTTAACATAAACAATATATATATATATATATATATATATATATATATATATATATATATATATATATATATATATGTCTCACGAATTTGTAGCCACTGTAATCACTCAATTTAGAGCCCATAGGAGGGACATATGGTCAGATTAGTAAGTAAATGTCAGAACCTATCCAGGAAGAAATAACCCTAAATTTGAAGGAGTAATTACACTAAGCTTTCTTGTGATTTCATTAAAATTTTCAACATAAGAGTTTTGGAGAATTTTATTACCGTTAAATGGACATCAAGTTCACCTCAATCAAAGAAAAAAATGAGGGAGTTATGCTCTAATTAGTGAGAAAAGGTCAAGCTGGATGAAAACATGCATTAGGGGACAACACATAACACAGATCATGGCCATGTTTGGTGTGGGTAAGGGATTTTTAAAGCCTGGAGCATGGCTGTGTTACAGGAAATGGCTAGACTATGTTACAAGACACGATAGGCTGTGTTGGGAGCTGGTAAATCTTATTTTCAACATTTTTCTACCCTAAATGAACCTAATTAAGTATAGGGTAATAATAGAAACCAAATTGAAGAAGAATGCCCTATAAAATTTGTGAGAACATATGTTGGAAATGTTATAAGTAGGAGAAAAGTGAGTAAAAAATAAATAGATAAAAATAATATTTAAGAAAAAAGAAGAATCTTATAAATGAAAATAAGAAAGTACTAGTGTATGCCTTAGCCATTGCCATTGCATAAACTCCTTACTATCTTAAGTGTGTAATTTTGACATAGAAATATTTTAGAAAGTGATATTTAAAAATGATTATGTTCATGGCATGATTGCATTTTACCAATGATTTATGGTAATGATTATGCTTTGATGATAAATTATGGCATGTGAATATAATGAACATACTTGTTATTAAAATCATATTTTTGTCTATTAATGTGAAAAGAAAAGAGAAGAAAAGAGACGAGCACGATCATATGACGGTCCGTGTGGTACACCAGTAGGGGACGCCCTACTCATGACTATGATTATGCTAATGAGAAAATGTAACAACTCCATTTAAGTATCAATTTTTTTTAAAAAAATACCATGAAGTTATTACCTCGTTACAACATAACTCAATATAACATTTATTTAATTTATACAATACAGAGTTTACATACATGTCATTAATCAAAACATACGTACAACATATCAAACACACAAAAATCTACATCTTATTTATTCTGGTTGACCAATTCTGGAGATACAGGTGTGGGTGGTTGCAACTTCACCGGGATCTAAGCCAACTCGACCACAAACAATTTATTTGCTTCTGGGATCTGCCCAACATAAAGTACTTGATCCAACGTGCACTAAAAGCCAAAGCTATAGAATAATCTGCATAACTAATTTTCTGAACATGATATGAAAATATAGTGAGAATTAAATCCCAGTAAGTTCAACAATAAATCATCATCAATATAGCTCATTACGTCATGTTCAGCTGTATAAACTATAGAAAATATCTTTGGTCACATGAATGCATTATATATATGCACATAAGAATCATACAGTAATGATATGTATGACATGATTAACTATTTTCAGAATATCATATGATGGCCATCAACTTATTCTTATTTTATTTTCTACTCTCTGATAAGGGCTTTTCTCGTTCTGTCCGACATGACACACTTTCTCTTTCTTTTCTCATAATCATAATCATAACCATTGGAAGGGCGTCTCCTACTGGTGTACCACACGGATTGCCATGTGACCGTGCTCATTTCTTTTTTTTTCACAATGATAGCCAAAAGTATGCTTTCAATAACAAGTATGTTCATCAAAATAAAACTATTACCTTAAATCATTGGTAATCATGCCATGAACATAACCATTTCAAATATCACTTTATAAAATATTTCCATGTCAGAATTTCACACTTAAGATGGTAAGAAGTTCATACAATGGCAATGGCTATGGCATATACTAGTCATTTATAAGATTCGTCTTCTTTTTTAAATATTAATGTTATTTCTTTATTTTCTTGATGCAGGTTTTCATCATATCTAACCTTCTCTTACTAATTAGAGCATAACTCCCTCATTTTAACTCCAATATAGGTGATCTTGGTGTCAATTTCAAGATAACACAATTATCTAAAACTATTATGTTGAACATTATAGTGAAATATTAAGAAATCAAGGTGATATTACTCTCTCAATGTACAGGTTATTTCTTCTCGGATAGGTTCTGACCTCTACCTACTAATTGGACCATATCTACCTCATATGGACTCCAACTTGAGTGATTCTAGTGGCTAAAAAACTGTGACACACATATCTATAATTCATATGTTAACCATTTATTTTATTTCCATACAGATAATTCCCAAAAATTAAAATACAGAAGCTATTCTAACATATTCTTCCCTGATGAACCATTTTCTGACCTTTGACTACTAATCAGACCATATCTTCCTCATATGGAGTCAAAATTGAATGCTTCTAGTGGAAAAAAATCCGTGACCCACATAGCTATAATTCTTATGTTAATCATTTATTTTAATTCCATACAGATAATTCCTAGAAATTAAAATACTGAAGCTATCTTAACATATTCTTCCCTGATGAACCATTTTCTGACCTTTGACTACTAATCGAATGATATCTTCCTCATATGGACTCCAAAGTGAATGATTCCAGTGGCTAAAAATCCGTGAAACACATAGCTATAATTCTTATGTTAACCATGTATTTTAATTCTATATAGATAATTCCCATAAATTAAAATACAGAAGCTATCCTAACATATTCTTCCCTGATGAACCATTTTCTGACCTTTGACTACTAATCGGCTCATATCTTCCTCATATGGACTCCAAATTGAATGATTCCAGTGGATACAAATCTGTGACACACATAGCTATAATTCTTATGTTAACCATTTATTTTAATTCCATACAAATAATTCCCATAAATTAAAATATAGAAGCTAAATATTTTGCCACCCATAGTCATACCTATGCAGAACTTTCTATACCAGCCTAAGTATTCAAACATACATCACATGCAAGATCAATATGCAACATGATATAGCAACATCCATGACCAATCATCAAAGTTCTAAGATCCAAATCTCATATAAATATTATAAGTTTCAAAAGTTTTCTTCAAAAAGAAATATTGTTAAACTTACCTAGAGCACTTAGTCCCCTAGGCTTCTCCTTCCTCTTTCTTCCTTTCTTCCTCTCCTTTCCTCACTCTACCTTGCTTCTATTTTTCCTCTCCCTCACTTGGACGAAATTATAATTTTTTAAGGGTGGGTTTTCTTATATAGACCACCAAATAATTCACCTTTCATGATCATGGGTCTACCTTATCACAATTAGATTACACTTGGTTGAATTTTTGGAGTACAAACAACTTATGTTCTTGTCTTCCTCTTAGTCAAGATATGCATAGGAAAAGGAGATTTGTATTTTGAAAATTATGACAATATGTTCTTAAGATATGGGACAAGGTCCCTTTGATTTAGGGATTCATTTCCATTTTCTTTTGTCTTAAACAAGTATGATAGGTTTGCCTTTTTAGGTGGCAAATTTCTAGCCCTTGAATCTCCATTATTTGGTTGATATTATTTGTGTGGGATAGGAATGTTTTGTCCTAATGCCATGTATTATCATACCACTTGCTATAATTATGAGTGTAGGATATAGATGTTTTTGTCCTAAAGCCTTGTATTATCATGCCACTTTCCAAAATTATGAATGTAGAATCACACCACTTGCTAAATTTTTGTCTTAATGCCATGTAACCTAATCTTTATTATTATTACATTATTATATCATCACATAATTTATTTTATTTTATTTTTTCTCTTGGATTTGGGTTTATTCCTACCCATTTTCTTTGATTTGGTTAAAATTCTACCTTTCTTGGAGGGCTTGGTCACATTTTTATAATTTTTGGGCTATTGGTCCAATTACTATATCCTAGTCCAAGTCTATGTTTTATTTCTTGCAAGGTTATCCAATGGGCTTGCTAGAAACTTATGTGAAGTGAAAAAACTCTATATGAAATGTCCATAGGTAAAAGCCCAATATATGGGTAAAGATTTTAAACTTAGTAACTCTAGTTCTTGAATTAGGAAAAATTACCCTAATCCAATGTTCTTGAAATTTTATGACCTTTACTTGTTTCTAAAAATTTATCTTCCTTATCCAAGAATTTTGCATCTCTTTAGTATGTTATTTCTAATTGTTTTTCCTACTAGGTTTTCTCTCTTTATTTGTTCTCTTAATGTTAGAAACATTTTATATGCATATACATAAGGTGAAGAATTTCTAAGGATTGTATTTTCTTAGATATCTAAAATATTGTCTAATAAATTTTATTTCCTTAATTAAATATTTATGTACTTTTATCAATAAAAGAAACGAAATTAGGGATGTTACATAAAAGAAAGAGAAAGTGTGCCGTATCGGATGGAGCAAGAAAATCCCGTACCGGAAAGTAGAAAATACTCACCCTGATCGGGATAACTTGATATGAGAATAAGTTGATATTCATTGTATGATATTCTAAAAATAGTTATTCAGACCATACATGTCATTACTGTATGATTTTCATGTACATAGATAAAGTACATTCATATGACCTAAGATATTTGCTGTAGCTTATACAGTTGAACATAACATGATGAGCTATATTGATGATGATTATAATTTATTGTTGAAACTACTGATCACTAATCTATTCTAGAGAAAAATGTTTAGTGATCACTAATTGATTCTAGAGAAGAATCTTGTAACTCCAATGAAAATAACTTTTCCCAGAATCATCAACTTATTACATAAACACACACCAAAAAAATTCAAATTACTATATCACTTTTTCACATATCCAAAATACTTTGGGCATACTAAATACAATACAATAAAAATAAATATTTCCATATTATACAAAATTATGACTCTAAATAGAATCTTAATTAAAAATGTAACTCTTAACAATCACAATTTTAGCACAATTAATCAAATTCCGATACTTAAGTTCTTCACAAAAGATATTAGCAATATTATTACTATGTAAATAAAATAAATCATGTAAAAATGAAATAAAATAGAATAAAATAAATTATTTTCTAATAAAAATAGATTGGGAGGATTCCATATCAAAACCAAAATTAAGTTCCAAGCACTTAGCAAGGAAGGGTAATAACTATCAAAATTTTTATTCAATGGCGATAGGAGGCATTCCGCGATTCCTTTAATAAATCATGTATGTTAGCCAACATACGTGCCAGCAACACCCATGTTAGTTGGGATTTTAAGTTGCACTAAGGCTAACATTTATTGCTACTAGTTAACAATGTTTTTGACAAGATTCCTCCTTAGAATCATTATAATTAAACACTACCGCATATAACAAAAATAAAAAAGAATTATCAAATTTAAACTTCCAATCTCATATCCAAAACCATAACAAACCTTTCAGAAACCATACAATATACCGACATTACTCATAGGGCAATACACACAACAAACCCCAATTAACTACTTCAGGTATATCATTCCTTATCAAGAACCAAGTTCTCAATTATAACATAAATTTAAAATTTCACAAATAAATACCTTTAATATGAATTAAGTTCAATAATATTTTATGTTTCGTTACTTAAACAAATTCAAGGAAAACCATTACAGCTCCACAATGAAGATCATAACCATTTACTATCCAAATACATATTTTCAAATAAGCATCAACCATATGGAAACTCTAGTCTACCATATATGTAAATAAAACATGTAAAATAAAAATTTAGAAATCAATACGATGTTAAAAGCATGTTATATTATAAGTTATCTACATATAAGGCTATAGCTTTAAACTTGATTGTCCTATTTGTCAACTTTTAAAGCTATTTGGAAATTATAACCTTGAAAAGAATTTAAGTGTCGTATAAGATGAGAAACAAAAGTGAAACTTTTAGAAGAGAAAGAAAAGGGTGTATGCTCCAGGACAAAATAGCATAGGTAAGGGAAACAGAAAGAGCAAGAAGCCTCTAGCCACAAGTTATAAGCCATTTCAAATGTACTAAGTGCAGACATGTACTTGGGAATAGACCATGCAATGTGGGATAGGATGTCTATTATAGTTGTGACCAGAATGGACATTATGCAAAGAACTGTCCATAGAGTAAGAGGAAGCAGCCAAAGCAAAGACTATAGCTTAAAGGTAAAGTATTCACTTTGAGTGGTAAAAGAGAAGCACAATCCCCTAAAATGATAAAAGGTACGTGCTATATTTTCGATTTTTCTTTTCTTGCACTATTTGATTATGGCACTAGTCATTTATTCATATCAGATTAATGTGTAAAGAAATTTTAGTACCTTATTTCTTATCTTCCTTATGACTTATCAGTTGTAACCACTAGAGGAGAAAATTGTTAACTTCCTCTATATGCGAGGGTTGTCAAATTTTTGTACAAGGAAAGCCTTTTAGAGCTTTTTATGGCTACCTTTGAAAGGTATTAATGTTATCCCAGGGTTGGTTTGATTGTCAAAAAATCAAGTTTTATTAAACTATTGTAAGAAACCATTGAGTTCCTACCTCTTACTTCACAAGAAAAGTTACAACTGAATATGCTTAATGCTAACCAAGTTAGTAGGGAAGTGAAAAGTGGAATGCTTGGATATATCCTTTTATATTCATTAAATATAGAGGTTAAGCAGAAACTTGTTGAGATTTCTGTAGTTAATAAATTTTCTGAAGTATTTACATCAGAGATTTTGAAACTACCCTTTAAAAGAGAGATAAAATTTTCTATTGACTTGGTGCCTAAAATAGGACCCATTTCCATTGCACCCTATAGGATGTCTTCCATGGAACTAAAAGAACTTAAAAATTAATTAGAGGGATTATTGGAAAAAAATTCATCAATGTGTCACCTTAGGGAGCCCCTATAATGTTTGTTAAGAAAAAAAATGGAAGTTTAAGGTTGTGTATAGATTATAATAACTAAATAAAGTAATTATCAAAAATAAACATCGTCTTCCTCGAATAAGTGACTTATTGGATTAGTTGAAGGGAGCTACTATCTTTTCAAAAAAAAAATTGAGGTCAAGGTACCATTATATTAGAATTAAAAAGGACGATATACCTATGACAACTTTCAAGCCTAGATATGGACACTGTGAATTTATGGTAATGCCTTTTGGATTGACAAATGCACCTACAATTTTTATGGATTATATGAATCATATTTTTTAACCTTACTTACATCAATTTATGCTGGTGTTCATAGATGATATATTAGTGTACTCGAAGAATAAGAAAGAACTTAAACAATATCTTAGGAAAGTGTTACAGGAGAAGAAGTTATCTGCTAAATTGGAAAAGTGTGACTTTTGGTTGAAAGAAGTAAAATTTTTAAGGCATGTCATCTCTATTAAGGGAGTAGCAGTAAACCCCAGCAAAACTAAAGCGATGATTAAGTTGGAAAGACCAAAGACAATCACCAAAGTTAGGAGTTTCTTAGGGTTAGCAAGATATTATTAAAGGTTTATACAAGAATTTTCCCAAATAGCCTTTCTTTTCACTCGACTAACTAGGAAAGGAAACCCTTTTAAGTGGGTTATAAAATGTGAAGGTAGTTCTTAAGACTAGATTGACTACTCCCCCTGTGTTAGTTATTCATGCTCTTTCTGAACAGTTTGAAGTATATAGCGATGCATCCAAGAAGGGATTAGGTCATGTATTGATACAAGATAGAAAGGTAGTTACTTATGCTTCACAACATTTAAGACCCTATGCAAAAAACTACCACACTTAGAATCTTGATTTAGCGGCAGTAGTGTTTGCTTTGAAAATTTAGCGACATTATTTGTATAGAGCAACATTTGAGGTTTATTACGATCACAAGAGTCTTAAATATCTTTTTGACCATAGAGAACTTAATATGAGGCAATAAAGATGGATGAAGTTTCTTGGTGATTATAAATTTGAATCGACATATCATCCAAGAAAGGAAAATGTTGTAGCTAATGCTTTAAGCTAAAAATATCTACACATAAGTCAAATGATAGTATATGAAATAGGAATGTTGGAAAAATTTCAAGATCTAAAGTTAACCATTACTTTTTCATCAAACAAGCTAATTATGAGTGGATTAAGGATAGAATGCGACTTTATGACTCAAATTGAATAAGCTCAAGCCCAAGATCAATTTTTATAGGGTCATAACGATCAAAATGGTTCACTCTATCTAGAGATGGAATTATCTTGTATCAAGGTAAGGTATATGTTCCACAAGAGAAAGAATTGAAAACTAAAATTTTACAAAAGGAACTTATAAAAGGAAAAATTGTGTGTTTAATGGTTATATTTTATCCCCTAATTAATAGTGTAATTATGATTATTTCCCTGCTTTTGGTTTTGTTTTGTTTTGCTTACTCTGATACTGCTTTGTTTTGTTTTCTATTTGTAGGTGGGCAAAAGAGGCCAGGAATCCAGGGAAAGCACTAATGTGAAAAGCTATATGGACTTGAAACAAGTTGAGGAAGAAGAAATGAGCAAACACAAAAGAAATTGTATGGAATTGATCTTGGCAGCCTCTAACACAGCCAGGCCATGCTTGGTGTACCTGAAGCATGGCCTGGTCGTGTTTTGTGCAAAACATGGAGCAACTTCTCAGATTCTAGCCCAAAGTGCAGCCTTGCTTTGTGTCCATACACTCTGTATTTTTTATGGGTTTAAGTAGCCAAAGTGCTATAAATACATAGGAAAGCGCGGAGAAAGATATACAGACACATACAAACTTAGATAGACTCAATTTAGGCCTATGAAACACCATTTGATTAGGTTTAGATTAGGAATATTGATTACTTTATGTTCTTAGAGTAGAATTTGGATTGATTGAAGCTTTGTATCTCTTATTTAGTACATTCTGCAACCAAGTTTTATCTTTCTAACTTTACATCTTGTAACACCTCTAAAAGTTAGTAATTTTCATTTATGCATGGATTATTAAAAGAAATAAAGGAGTAGGAATGTAATTGAATGATTTTAAGGATGAAAATGAGAACTTTTTAACATTTTTGGGGTCAAATTGTAATTTCTTAAAAGTTTAGGGGTCAAAATATAATTTCTTAAAAGTTTAGGGGTTAAAATATAATTTTCTAAAAGTTTAAGGATCAAAAAGTAAATAATAAAATTTGCAAGGGCTTCCTCCACCAATTAGCAAATTGATAATTGGTCCCTCCATTATTACTACTTTTTTTAAAAAAAGAGATGGAGAGAGTTTCAGGACAGTGAATAGTATTTTTTTCTCATTTTTTTTCTTTAGATATGGTGTATCTTTGAGCCTCCAATCTTAAAACTAAACGTTTCACTAGATTTAGGAGGAAGAGTACTATGGTATTGGACAAACAATTTTTTAAATCAACTGCAAAATTGCCGTAGATCGAAAGTAGAAAATCTTATAAAAAGGCAAATTCTGAAACTCCAACTTAGAATCTTCAAATTGAAAATATGACACCGTAGATAGATTCAGGAGATAGATAAACCATAGAATATGAAATTTTTCAGCCATCTGAATTTTTTTTTTGCGTTGTGAACAATAAATCCAGCCAATATGAATAGTATTTTTTAGCGGTGAATAGTCCCATCAGTTGACTAAGCTCCCGAAGGCAAAATTTCACGATTTTGGAGTCATTTCCTAAGTTTTTGGGCACTCTAAACTCAAATTTGAGGTCTATTTAGTCATATTTGGATTAAAAAAGTGCATTTTAGGGCTGTCCAACCTGGGGCCTTACCTTATGAGTAGATAATTCTTTCTATGACTTACCATATGCTCTTCTTGAACTTTAAATGTATAATTGATTATGTTTACAACTATTTATACTTTTATATGTCTATGAAATGGATTAAATTATTTGAATTTTTTACAATTTGGTATGTAGTTCAAGAAAAGTATGGTTTTAAAAATGGATTATTGAATTCATTGAATATGTGATTTTAAATGTATTTCTCACTATATGGTAAAGGAAATATATTGTGCATTTGACATTGATATGTAAAGCTAGAAGATTGCCTTAGAAACGGCCATGTATATGTGATTACCCTGATTGGAAAGTTTTTGACAGAGGAATTGTACCGAAATTATAAAATTCTATATTATACTAAAATCTCTGTTTTGAACGACATGGCATATATGTAAATATGATTTTTGTGGAGGAATCCTTTTGGAAACATTATTTTCTAGCAGCAAGCAATGTTAACCATGGTGCACCTTGATACCTCAGCTAGCAAGGGTGTTGCTAGCCTTGTGTGACGGTTAACA
This sequence comes from Gleditsia sinensis, assembly GCA_037074535.1. NCBI lineage: Eukaryota > Viridiplantae > Streptophyta > Magnoliopsida > Fabales > Fabaceae > Gleditsia > Gleditsia sinensis. Next base: position 26,131,172 of record CM073463.1, read on the forward strand.
CATGGGATGTGATATGTAATGAAGAACGGGATGTCTCCTATCTGGGCGAGATGCCGACTATATGATATATGATTTGCCCTCCCTTTCCGTGTGCTTGGGAAATGCTCATATTAGAGTCCCTTCACGTGTCTTCTTGAATGGTGATAGGGCAAACCTTAGTTGGGATGCTAAGTATAGGCAAATCCTACACCACCAAAGTATGAAAGGGCTTAAACTCTGATATGGTGGTTCTGATATGGGATCCTCCTAATGTTTTCATGTGAAATATTTTGATGCATAAGAACATTTGTTTAATGATCATACAATATAGTATATGGTTTTGGATATCAAAACATCATTTGATTTGAGAATATTTGAAATATGGGTCCCATATGGATGCACTTCCGAATTAATATTTTCTACGTGATAAATTTTAAAATATGAGTACATCTATATGTGGACCTAAAAGGGCATAGGAGGTATTATCTGCTCACTGAGTTGTCAAACTCACTACATGATATATACATTTTTTCTAGATAAGAAAACATAGTTTGGTATTTCACGTCTAGATAGTTGATCAGTTAGGCGACATTTTTTTTGGTGAGTCTATTTTGTTTCCAAGGCTCATAAATTTTGATTTATAATGTACTTGTACTCTAGAGTATGCTCTGAACACCGCTGGCAAGATCCTTACTTCTGTTGTTACTCTGATATTTATAATTTGGGTCTGTATATTGTGTATACATGGGAATACCTATCTATAAAGGAGTGTATTATATATGTTATGGAAAAAATATTCATAAAGTACGTGTTTCACGTGCCCTTAGAAGTAGGGATGTGACAAATTGGCATTAGAGAAATAGGTTTCCCTGTGGCTATCAGAGCAAAGGATTCTGTAGTATGACTTTGAGTATAGGTATGTAACTGTGGACATATTTATACTCATGGTACTGCTGTGGAATTCTATAGGGTGTCATTCTCTTCTTCCTTCTGACTCTTATCTTATTTATGCAATGTTTAAGCATCGATAGGTATTTTCTAGATAATGCCTCTTGAGTGTGGACTACTAGTTCAGCTTTTGAACTTGTTTTTATGAAAAGTGATAAATAGAACCCTCTTGGGTACAAAGAAAAAGAATTAGCTGAAAATAAGAAGATTTCATCCAAACATAAAGGTAATGGCTTGTTTGGATGTCAAGAAGGTTTGAATTGGTTGTTCGATTTGTTTATGTGAAACAATATGATGAATGGCTAATACAATATTGATAGTGGGTTATGAAGTGATCGAGGTTGTTAACTTCAAGATAACGGTTTGTAATAAAGTGAGTGTTTCAGAAATAGATGTAAATCTCTTTTTGGATGGATGAGTTAAAACCTATGTATATAAATAGATTTGGCAAGCTACGGGGTAGATTAAATTTAAGAGCAGGGAATCTATGAAGATAATGTTTTCAATGATAGATTTTGTTGATATAAAAGATTTGCAGACAGTTTAGTTTCAATAATATTATGTATAAGCATTATGAGAAAGGAAGGTTTGCCTATGGAAATTTACAATTTGAGGCATGCAAAATGGATAACTCATGTGAAGGGCTCTTGGATAGACATAAGCTTTTCATGATTGATTGTTAAGACATTGCAAAAGCACGTTAAAGAATAAAGTCAAAATGGGTTGACCTTGTTTAAGTGTTTTGAAGTGCGTTCTAGCTGATATAGTATGAAGATGTCATCAATACCATAAAAAGTTAGTAAAAGAGTTGCAACTAATGAACAATTAGTGGAAGCATGTACCCAATAATTTAATTTTAACTTTAGCAGTCCATAAGTTATTACAAAAAGGGTGCCAAGGATATTTGGAACAGGTGAGAGATGTTGATATAAAGTATACCAATGTAGATCAGGTTCTAGAAGAATTGCCTGTATTACCCCCAAAACGAGAAATAGAATTTGATATTGATTTACTTCCTAGAACCTAACTAGTATATGTACCCCTATATAGAATAATATCGACTAAACTTATGGAACTAAAAAAAAATTGTTACAAGACTTGTTAGACAAAGGATTTATATGCCTAAGTACTCTTCTTGAAGTGCTCGAGTCCTATTTGTGAAAAAGAAGGATAGATCATTGCGGTTATGCATAGATTACAAATAATTAAATAAAGTGATAGTGAGTAATAAATACCAATTATCTCTTATAGATGATTTTTTTGACCAACTATAGTGTGCTCATTGTTTTTCAAAAATTGATTTAAGATCTGAGTATCATCAATTGATGATAAGGGAGGAGGACATTCCAAAAATTGTTTTTAGGACTCGATATAGGTATTATGAGTTCTTAGTAATGTCATTTAGTTTGAAAAATTCCCAGCTATATCCATGGATTTGATGAATAGAGTATTTAAACCTTTCTTGGATAAATTTGTTATTGTATTCATAGATGATATCCGGGTATATTCAAGGAGTTCTAACAAGCATGAGCAACATTTAAGGATAGCTTTGTAAACCCTAAGAGAACACCAGATGTATGTTAAATTTTTAAAATGTAAATTTTGGCTTAGTAGTGTTACTTTCCTAGGGCATATGGTTACCAAGGATGATATTCAAGCTAATCCTAAAAAGAAGAAGTAGTGCAGGAATGGCCACATCCTACCACAATTATAGAGATTAGTAGTTTTCTTGGTTTAGTATGCTATTACCGTAGATTTGTTAAAGATTTTTCAAAAAAAAAAATTGTTAGTCCTTTGACGAGATTGAGAAGGAAGAAAATAATGTTTGATTGGTCAGATGAATGTGAGAAAAGTTTTCAAAAATTTAAAGAATGTTTAACTACGACGCCAGTATTGTCTGTTTCCTCAGGTATCGAGGATACATAGTATACTGTGATGCATTGAGAATTGTATTAGGGTGTGTGTTAATGCAACATGGTCGAGTCATTGCATATGCATCTAGATAGCTTAAACCACATGAGCAAAATTATCCGACTCATGATTTAAAAATGACAACAATGATTTTCTCTCAAAATTTGGAGGCATTATTTGTATGGTGATACATGTTAAATCTATACATATCATAAAAGTCTCAAATATATTTTCCAAAAAAAGATCTTAACTTGAGACAAAGATGATGGATGGAATTACTTAAAGATTATGATTGTACGATATCATAAGTAAGGCCAATGTAGTGGCTAATGCATTAAGTAAAAAGTCAATGAGTAGTTTGGCTCATATGACAATGGTAAGGAGGCAGTTGATTAAAGAAATACATAAGTTGGAAAGTCATAGGGGTTGTATTAAAAGTAAAGGAGCTTGGGATACTATTGGCCATATACAGTTTCAATCATCTTTAGTTAAGTAGGTGAAAAAGGCATAAGAAGAGGATGACTATTTATGCAAGAAAATTGAAGAGGTGAAGAATGGTAGTGATGTTAAATTTACTGTAAACTCTAAAGGAATTCTGAGATTGGGCAAGCGGTTGTGTGTATCTAATAAAGAAGAACTCAAGAAAGAGATTCTAGTAGAAGCCCATCAATCTACGTATACCATTCATCCTAGATCAACTAAAATGTATCAAGATTTAAAAGAAATTTATTGGTGGAATGGTATGAAGAAAGATATAGTTGATTATGTCTCTCGATGCTTAACTTGTCAGCAGGTAAAAGATGAACATCAAAGGCCTGCAATATTACATCAGCATATAGAGATATCTGAATAGAAATGGGAAAGAATAACTATATATTTTGTTATAGGGAAAGTGGTTGTGTGTATCTAATAAAGAAGAACTCAAGAAAGAGATTCTAGTAGAAGCCCATCAATCTACGTATACCATTCATCCTGGATTAACTAAAATGTATCAATATTTAAAAGAAATTTATTGGTGGAATGGTATGAAGAAAGATATAGTTGATTATGTCTCTCGATGCCTAACTTGCTAGCAGGTAAAAGATGAACATCAAAGGCCTGCAGGATTACATCAGCAGATAGAGATACTTGAATGGTAATAGAAAAAAATAACTATAGATTTTGGTACAAGGCTACCACAAACACCAAAAGAGTTTGATTCAATATGGTTGATCATTGATAGGTTGACTAAATCAATATACTTTCTACTAGTGAAAACCACATACAATGTAGTTCAATATGCAAATCTGTATTTGAATGAGATAGTGAGACTTCATGTGGTACCGGTATCGATTATATCTAATTGAGGACCACAGTTAACAGCTCGTTTTTTGAGAGCCTTTCAAGAAGCTTTGGGCACGAAGCTAAATCTCAATACTACTTTCAATCCCCAAACATATGGATAGTCTGAGCAAACCATCCAAATATTAGAAGACATGCTTTGGGCATGTGTGCTTGATTTTCAAGGTAGTTGGGAAGGATTCTTGTCCCTAGCTAAATTTGCTTATAACAATAGTTATCAAGCCAATATACAAATAGCACCATTTGAGGTTTTACATGAAACATTGTAGATTTCCTAATATGTGATTAAATGACATAAATTATGGTATGGAGAAGAGAATTATAATTTGTCTCTAAATTTATAAATTGTAAAATATAGTTATGTAATGTAAATTCATGACTATTTTCGTATGTCGAGATTGTGACTTAGGTGATGTTTGAAATTTGGATAGTATGTCACTAAAATATATGAATGTGTGAGAAGTAAATTGAGATGGGTAGGTAGTAGACATATTAGGAATGGTGAAAGTAAGATATGTTAGGATTGCTTAAGGATTAGCTAATGATGGGAAAGTGTTATAAGAGGAAGATTTGAGCATATTGGTTTACTTGAGGATGGATAAGACAAAACCAAGAAATTTGCAATTTCAATTTGTTGGAAGTGATTAATGGAGGAAATCTTGAAGAAAATTGGGCATTTAACTTTTCATAATATAAGGTAGTGAGTTCGTGTATCGTAATGCATAAAAAAAGTTCAAGTGAGAATAACTAATTGATGAATGCCTTATGGTGTTTTAAGAAATGTAATCAAGTGAATTAGTGGTGTCAAAATTTTTTGAGGAATAAAAATATGAGAAATAGAATTTAAATTAATATTCGGCCTAATATATAAGTAATTGTTGGAAAAAATCTTCTTAAAATGATTGGGTGAATTAAAGAGGATTGATATGAGCTATAATGAGGTGCTTTTAGATATGATAGAAGAAAGGTTTGAAATTTTTGATAATGAGTTCATTGGTGTTAATAAGAGGGTATAGAGTTACTGTGATGAGGTAAGTTGGAATTGTTAGACATGTGTCAATGGTGCGTAAACGTTATAAAAGGTTTAGTGGATTTATTACTATGTATGGTTAACACATTACTTAATGGATTTTAGGATAAAAATATATGATAGATTAAGATGATGAGATTCATGGGAGGATTTTAACATATAAGAATCAAAGATGACTTCATAGAACTTTGAATAAGAAAAGTTGGTTACCCAATATGGATGTGTATATGTTCTTTTATGTGTATAGTTCCTAATTATATCGATTTTGGGATATAAATATGTAAATTTGAGGATAGTTCAGATATTAGTGAAGATGATATACAAAAGAGATATCCCTAATAGCTTGAGTAGTAAGGTTAATAATTATAATCTATGCTTTAGCTTTATTCCCTACTTGTGATAGAATGGTTTGAAATTCAATGATCGAATTTCTTAAGGGGGAAGAATGTAACAACCCTAAAATTTAGTAACTTTTATTTATGCATGGATTATTAAAAGAAATAAAAGAGTAGGGATGTAATTGAAAGATTTTAAGGATGAAAACGAAAACTTTTTAATATTTTTAGGGTCAAATTGCAATTTCTTATAAGTTTAGGGTCAAAATATAATTTCTTAAAAGTTTAGGGGTTAAACTATAATTTTCTAAAAGTTTAGGGATCAAAATATAAATAATAAAATTTACAAGGGCTTCCTCCAACAATTAGTAAATTGCTAATTGGTCCCTCCATTATTATTTAAAGAAAAACAGAGGAGACAGAGAGAGTTTCGAGAGAATAAATAGTGAGAGTGAATAGTATTTTTTTCTCATTTTTTTTCTTTAGATCTGGTGTATTTTTGAGCCTCCGATCTTAAAACTAAAGGTATCACTGGATTTAAGATGAAGAGTACTACAATATTGGACGAATAATTTTTTAAATCAACCGTAAAATTACTGCAGATCGAAAGTAGAAAATCATAGAAAAAGGTAAATTCTAAAACTCCTACTTAGAGTCTTCAAATTGAAAATCTAACACCGTAAATGGATTTACGAGATAGATAAATCTCAGGATGTGAAATATTTTAGCCATCTGAGAACTTTTTGTGCGTCGTGAACAGTAAATCCAGCCGAAATGAATAGTGATTTCCGGTGGTGCATACTAATTCCGATCATGAATAGTATCCATCAGTTGACTATTGTTGACAAGCTTCCAAAGGCTAAATTTCACATTTCTGAAGTCATTTCCTAGGTTTTTGGACCCTCCAGACTCAATTTTGAGGTCTATTTGGTCAAATTTAGATTGGAAAAGTGTATTTTAAGGCTATCCAACCTGGAGCCTTACCTTGTGAGTAGATAATTCTTTCTATGACATACCATATGCTCTTCTTGAACTTTAAATGTATAATTTATTATGTTTAAAAGTTATTTATACTTTTATATGTCTCTGAAATGCATTAAATTATCTAAATTGTTTAAAATCTAGTATATAGTTGAAGAATAGTATGGTTTTAAAAATGGATTGTTGAACTCTTTGAATATGTGATTTTAAATGTATTTCTCATCATATAGTAAAGGAAATATATTGTGCATATGGCATTGATATGTAAAGCTATAAGATTGCCTTAGAAATGGGCATGTATATATGACTACCTTGATTGGGAAGTTTCTGATAGAATAATTGTACAAAGATTAAAAATGTCTGTATTATACTAAAATCTCTGTTTTGAATGATATGGAATATATGTAAATATGATTTTTGTGGAGGAATCATTTTGAAAACATTGTTTGCTAACAACAGGCAATGTTAGCCCTGGTGCACCTTAATACCTCAACTAATAAAGGTGGTGCTAGCCTCATGTGAAGGAGAGTGGGATGCCTCCTATCAGGGCGAGAGGCCGACTATATGATATGTGATTTTCCCTCCTTTGCCATTTACTTGGGAAATGCCCATATTAGAGTCCCTTTGCATGTCCTATTGAATTATGGTAGGGAAAACTTTAGCTGGGATGATAAGTATAGGAAAATTTTACATAACCAAAGTACAGAAGGGCTTGAACTCTGATATGGTGGTTCTAATATGGGATTCTCCAAATGTTTTCATGTCAAATATTTTGATGCATAACAACTTTTTTAATGATCATACAGTACAATATATGGCTTTGGATATCTGTTATCCTTGTATTTGAGAATATTTGAAATACGGGTCCCATATGGATGCACTTCTGAATTAATATTTTTTTCGTGATAAATTTTAAAATATGAGTACATTCATATGTTGACCTAAGAGGTCATAAGAGGTATTATCTGCTTATTGAGTTGTCAAACTTACTACACGATATCTACATTTTTTTTAGTTAAGAATACATAGTTTGGTCTTTCCCCTTCAGATAGTTGATCAGCTAGGCGACATATTTTCTTTTGAGCCTATTTTATTTTCAGGGCTCATAGATTTTGATTTATAATGTACTTATACTCTAGAGTATGCTCTAAACGCCACAGACAGGATCCTTGCTTCTATTTTTACTCTGTTATTTATAAATTTGGTCTGTATATTGTGTATATATGGGAATACCTATCTGTAAAGGAGTGTATTATACATGTTATGGAGAAAATATGTTTATAAAGTATGTGTTTCAACAGCCCTTAAAAGTAGGGATGTGACACATCTCCTTCTACTTTTACTCATTTCTCTTGGATTGTATTGAACATTGATTATTTATTTAATGAATTGGATTATGAGTTTTCTTTCAATTATGTGCTAGTATATTTTTATCTAGGGTTTCGGTAAACCCACTTATAGTATAATGATACTGCATTAGTTGAATTGTGAAACCCTAATTATGATTGTCTATGGCTAATTAGGATTAACTATTATGCATTATATGAGTTTATGAATGTCTAGCCAATGTTTATCACATCTTAGGTTATTAACTAATGAACTGAAAGGTGAAAATTAAAACTAGAACTCAATAGTTAATTAGGGATATCTTAATCATGAAAGTAGTTTAAGGTTCTCTAGGAATTGAATCAATTGGTAGGCATGAGAACCCCTATTAATTGAATCATATGTTAAGCATAGAACTTAATGGACTTTGGTTGAACTAAGAACCACAAAAGTAGGCAATGGATTAACCTAGGTACGATTAGTAATGCTTGGAAGAAGTTATTAATTAATTAAGGCTAAACCATCTCCGATTACCTAGATAATTGCAATTAGAGGTACATATTGATTGTTGAATATCATAAGTGCGGTAAACCCTAACCCTAGGCTTTTGATAGTTGATTACTTTATTTGCTTAATTATGATTTCTCTCTATCGAATTAGAGTGATTTAGATAGCTTGTTTCATAGAACTCTAGTAATTGATCTTTGGTCTTTGTGGGATACAACCCGTACTCGTTAGACTAGCTATAACTACGTCGAGTGCTTGCAATTAGTTAGTGAAACACACACAACAGGAACATCAAAATAAATTCATTGTTCATCTTGGATCTACCAAAATGTATCATGATTTGAAGAAAATGTATTGGTGGCCTGGAATGAAAAAGGATATTGTAGAATTTGTAGCTAAATGCCTAACCTGCCAAAAACTAAAGGTGGAACATTAGAAACCATCAGGATTGCTACAACTTCTAGAAATCCCTGAATGGAAATGAGACAACATATCAATGGATTTTGTATTAGGCTTATAGAAAGACATGATGGTAATAGTAGATATGTTAACTAAATCTGCTCACTTTTTTCCTATTAAGATTAACTATTTATTAGATAAATTAGCCCAAATATATATACAGGAAATTTTCAAATTGCATGGAATTCCTTTTAATATTATTGTTTCTAATAGATATCCCCGATTTACCTCGAGGTTTTGGAAAAGTGTTACAGAAAGATATGTTGAAAGGACTAACAGAGAGGACCATTCAAACCCTAGAAGATATGTAACAACTCCATTTATGTAAATGTAACAAAATTTTTTTTTTATATATTTGTAAAATTCCATGAAGTTATTACTACTTTAATTCTAACCACATAACTCATAATAATAATTAATTTAACTAAGCATAATTGTTATTAACAGTGATACAATATTGAGTTTCCATACACACCATTATTTTACAAACATTTGTACAAAGGTCTAAAATACACATATTAGCCCTAATCATCTACGTAGACTACTTTCGGGGACCCTGGTGCAGGTGGCGGCACCTCCACTGGAATCTCAGTCACATCTAGTACAGATATGTCTGATATAACTAGTAGTTACCCAAGGTAGGTCACCTCGATCCAATGTACGGCAATAATAAGTGTCATAGAGAAAATCTATATAATTATTCTTCTAAACATGATATAGAAATATAGTGAGAATTAAATCCCAGTAGATTCAACAATAAATCCTAATTTACCATCAATATAGTTCATCATGTCATGTCCATCTGTATAAACTACAAAAAATATCTTTAGGTCACATGAATGCACTTTATCCATGCACATGAAAATTGTAGAATTATGACATGGCATAAATATTATTTTTCAGGATATCATATGATGACTATCAATTTATTCTCATATCAAGCTACCCCGGTCAAGGTGAGTATTTTCTACTCTCCGGTACGGGCTTTTCTCGCTCCATCCGACATGGTTTACTTTCTCTTTCTTTTCTCATTAACATGATCATAACCGTTGGTAGGACGTCCCCTGCTGGTGCACCACACGGATTTCCATGTGACCGTGCTCATTTCTTTTCTTTTCACAATGATAGCCAAAAATATGCTTTCAATAACAAGTATATAACTATTACCAAAAATCATTGGTAATCATGCCATGAACATAACCATTTCAAATATCACTTTATAAAATACTTTCATGTCAAAATTTCACACTTAAGATGGTAAGAAGTTCATACAATGGTAATGGCTATGGTATATACTAGTTATTTATTATTTTCATTTATAAGATTCTTCTTCTTTTTCAAATATTAATTTTATTTCTTTATTTTCTTGATGCAGGTTTTCATCCTATCTATCCTTCTCTTACTAATCTTAGCATAACGCCCTCAATTTAACTCTGATGTAGGTGCTCGTGGTGTTAATTTAAAGGTAAAACAATTATCTAAAACTATTATGTTGAACAATTTAGCGAAATATTAAGAAATCAAGGTGATATTAGTCCTTCAAATTACACGTTATTTCTTCTCGGGTAGTTTCTAACCTCTACCTACTAATCTGTCCATATCTCTCTCATAAAAATTCTAAATTAAGTGATTCCAGTGGCTAAAAATCTGTGACACATATATCTATAATTCTTATGTTAACCATTTATTTTAACTCTCTACATAATGTTCCCAGAAATTAAAACACAAAAGCTATCATAACATATTCTTCCCTGATTAACCATTTTCTGACCACTACTTACTAATCAGACCATATCTACCACTTATGAACTCTAAATTGCGTAATTCCAGTGTCTAAAATTCTATGACACATATATCTATAATTCTTATGTTAACCATTTATTTGAATTCCCTACAGGATGTTCCCCAAAATTAAAACAGAGAAGCTATCCTAACATGTTCTTTCCTGATTAACCATTTTCTTTTGTCCTAATCAAGTATGATAGGTTTGCCTTTTTGGGTGGCAAATTTCTAGCCCTTGAATGTCCATTATTTGGCTGAAATTATTTGTGTGGGATTGGAATTTTTTGTCCTAATGCCATGTATTATCATACCATATGCTAAAATTATGAGTGTAGGATATAGATTTTTGTCCTAATGCCTTGTCACCTAATCTTGATTACACCATTATTTCATCACTTTATTTTTATTTTTCCTCTTGGGTTTGGGCTCATTCTTGCCTATTTTCTTTACTTTGGTTAAAATTCTACCTTTCATAATGGGCTTGGTCACATTTTCATGATTTTTGGGCTACCAGTCCAATTTCTATATCCTAGTCCAAGTCTATGTTTTATTTCTTTCTTGGGCTATTCTATTGGCTTGCTAAAAATTCATGTGAGGTAGAAAGATTCTATATGAAGTGTCCATAGTTGAAAGCCCAATTTATGGGTGGAGATACTAAACTTAGTTACTTTAACTCTTAAATTAGGAAAAATTACCCTAATCCAATCTTCCTGAAATTTTAATACCTTCACAAAAATTTATCTTCCTTACCTAAGAATTTCACATTTCTTTAATATATTTATTTCTAATATTTCCTCTTAGGTTTTCTCTCTTTACCTATTCCATTAATGTTAGAACATTTCTATGCATACGTAAGGTGAAGAATTGCTAAGGATTATATTTCCTTAGATATTTAATAATTTTCTAATAAATTTTATTTCCTTAATTAAATATTTATGTACCTTTATTAATAAAAGAAAAGAAATTAGAGATGTTACTTTGAATACTTTTGTACTTTTACTAATACATGAAACGAAATTAGGGATGTTACATTTTATGCTGAGAGCTTGTGTTTTAAAACTAGGAAAAGAATGGAATAAATACTTACCATTGGTGGAATTCGCTTACAACAACAATTATCATTCTAGTATTAAAATGGCACCTTACAAAGCTCTATATGGTAGAAAATGTTGATCCTCCTCATGTTAGTTTGAGATAAGAGAAAGAAATTTATTAGGCCCTAATGTGATACAGCAAACCACTGAACTGATTCAAATTATTTGAAATAAAATACTTACTGCTCAAGGTTGGCAAAAGAGATATTATAATAAAAGTAGGAAACATCTTGTAACATCCCTAATTTCATTTCATTTATTAATAAAGGTACATAAATATTCAATGTAACATCCATAATTTCATTTCTTTTATTAATAAAGGTACATAAATAATTAATTAAGGAAATAAAATTTATTAGCCAATTTTTAGATATCTAAGAAATATAATCTTTAGAAATTCTTCACCTTATGTGTATGCATAGAAAATGTTTCTAACATTAAGGGAATAGGTAAAGAGACAAAACCTAATAGGAAAAATTAGAAATAATAAACTAAATAGAGGCAAAATTCTTGGATAAGGAAGATAAATTTTTGTGAAGTAAGTAAAGGTCTTAAAATTTCAACAAGATTGGATTAGGATAATTTTTCATAATTCAAGAGCAAGAGTTACTAAGTTTAACATCTCCACCTATAAGTTAAGCTTTCACCTATGGAAACTTCATATAGAGTTTTTCCACTTCATATGAATTTATAGCAAGCCAATAGGGTAGACCAAGGAAGAAATAAAACATAGACTTGAACTAGGATATAAAAGTTGGACCAATAGCTTAAAAAATCATAAAAATGTGACCAATCCCTTCAAGAAAGGTAGAATTTCATCCAAAGCAAAGGCAATGGGTATGCATGAGCCCAAATTCAAGAAGGAAAACTAAGAATCATGTTAGGAAATAGTAGTGTAATAATAATCAAGATTAGGTCACATGGCATTAAGACAAAATATCTATATCCTACATTCATAATTTCAACAAGTAAGTAATAATACATGGCTTTAGAACAAAACATCTATATCCTATATTCATAATTTAAACAAGTGGTTAATAATACATAGCATTATGACAAAACATCCTTATCCTACATAAATAATTTCAGCCAAGTAAGGGAGATTCAAGGGCTGGAAATTTGCCACATAAAAAAGAAAACCTATCATACTTGGTAAAAACAAAAGAAAAAGGAAATAAATCCCTAAATCAAAGGAACCTTGTCCCTTATCTTAAGAACATTTTAACATGATTTTCAAAATACATATCTCCTTTTGCTATGCATATGTTGACTAAGGAAGAGGAAGACAAGAACATGAGTTTTTTTTCCAAAAAACAACCAAGTACATCCTAATTGTGATAAGGAAGACCCATGGTTATGAAAGTTGAACCACATGATAGTTTATTTAAGCAAAACCCACCCTTATAACATTATAATTTCATCCAAGTGAGGGAGAGGAAAAACATAAGCAAGGTAGAGTGAGGAAAGGAGAGAAAGAGAGGAGAAGAGAGGAAGAAAGAGGAAGGAGAAGTCTAAAGGACTAAGTTCTCAAGGTAAGTTAACTTAATCTGCACTTGAATCTATCTTTCTTCTTCATTCTTGGGGTTCAAAAACTCACCCTTCTTCTCTTATTTAAGCTACTAGAAAAGCTAAGGGAATGGAGGAATCTTGCTTCTTCCTTCAAGAGAACACAAGAAAAAGAGTTCACTAAGTGAGCTAGGGAGATCTTTTGGTAAGTTTAACGATATTTTTTTAGAAAAGCATTGAAATTAGAAACATTTATATGGGGTTTTGATCATAAAAATTTGATAAAATTTACTATATTTGTAACCTGGATAATTGGCCATGGATATTGCTATATCACGTTACATGTTGATCTTGCAAGTGATGTATGTTTGAATACTTAGGTTGGTGTGGAAAGTTTTGCACAGGTATGGCTATGGGTGACAAAATTTTAAGATTTTTATGCTGCTATTTTGTATATTTAAATGTGGTGAAAAATTGATGAAATATGATTTGATGTAAAATAAGAAGAAAATGGAAGAGGACATAATAAAATGATGAACTAAAACCTTACAAAAGGTTTAGTTAGGAAACTGGATTTCAGAATAACTAGGGAAGCTTCTGTTTTTCAAATTTTTAGAAGCATCAGTTAGTAATTAAAAAAATGGTTAATATGAAAATATAGATATATGTCTTGCAGATTGTTAGCCACTAGAATAACTCAATTTGGAGTTTATATGAGCGAGATATGGTCGGATTAGTAAGTAAAGGTCAGAACCTACCCGAGAAGAAATAACATTTAACTTGATGGAGTAATATCACCAAAATTCCTTAAGTTGTCGCCAAAATGTTCAACATAATAGTTTTAGATAATTGTTTTATCTTTAAATGGACACCAATATCACCTATGTCGGAGTTAAAATAAGGGAGTTATGCTCTGACTAGGGAGAGAAGGTCAGGTAGGACAAAAACCTACATCAGGGAATGACACAACATAGAGCATGATCGTGTTCTGTGCTGGAAAGGGCATTTTGAAGACTAAAGCATGGCTATTTTATAGGAAATGGCCAAGCCGTGTTATAGGATACGTTTAGGCTGTGTTGGAAGTTGGTAAAGCTTATTTTCAACATTTTTCTACTCTAAATGAACCTCATTAACTATAGAATATTAATAGAAACTAAATTTAAAAAGAATGCCGTATTAAATTTGTGAGAACATGTGTTGGAAATGATATAAATAGGAGGAAAGTGACTAGAGGCCAAGTATAAAGAAAATGAAGAGATAAAAATAATTTTAAAAAGAAGAATCTTATAAATGAAAATAATAAATGACTAGTATATGCCATAGCCATTGCCATTGCATGAATTCCTTACTATCTTAAGTGTGTAATTTTGACATGGAAATATTTTATAAAGTGATATTTGAAACAATTATGTTCATGTCATGATTACCAATGATTTTTTATAATGATTATATTTTGATAAAAGATTATGGCATGTGAGTATAATGAACATACTTGTTATTGAAATCATATTTATGTCTATTAATGAGAAAAGAAAAGAAATAAGCACGGTTATATGGAAATCCGTGTGGTGTAACAGTAGGGGACGCCCTACCAACGGTTATGGTTATGTTAATGAGAAAAGAAAGAGAAAGTGTGCCATGTCGGACAGAGCGATAAAAGCCCGTACCGAAGAGTAGAAAGTACTCACCCTAATTGGAATAACTTGATATGAAAATAAATTGATGGCCATCATATTGTAATCTAAAAGTAGTTATTCATGCCATTCATGTCATACTGTATGATTTTCAGGTGCATAGATAAAGTGCATTCATGTGACCTGACATGCTATAAAATAAGCATGTTTTTGACATGTTTTAAGTTGCTTTTTTATTTAATTTTAGTAGAAAATAGATATGAATTGATTGAGTGTTGTGTTTTATGTTTTAGGAATAATAAAGAAGAAAAGAAGAGAAAAATAAAGAGGAAATCATAGAAAAATGCTGATTCCTGACCTTTTGTCACTAATTGAGGAATATCTCACTCATTCGGACTCCGATTAAGGTGATTTTAGTGGCTATGGAAAGAAGAGACATAAGGCTACAACTTTCATGTTTGGCACTTTGGCAAAATCTAGAAAATTCTGGGTACCGCGGCGCTGTGCTGCCAAGGAGGGAGCACCGCGGCGCTCAACACAGCGCGCCGCAGCGCTCCGTCCCTGATTCCCCACAGCGCCGCGGCGTTCCACTAGTTTCTCTAGTTCTTCATGAGGTTAACAAGTTATATTTTACCAATGTGCTAAAAGATGGCTTGTTGATTAGGGTTTTATTAGTGCAATTGTCATTAATTTGCTAGGCTTAAGGAGAAACAGGGTTAAAACCCAAATGATAGATGTTCATTTACAGATTGATTATGTTGTCGATGATCAATGTAATCCCTTGACGGTGGATACCAACCGAAACCAACGTCTTTATCATTAATCACTTTCACTTATTTATTTTCATTATTTTTTACTTTACTTAATTTGCGATTATCAATTCCCCCCTTTTTATCACATAAGGTAATTCCAGTCTCTGTGGGATCGACCCTTACTCCCACTACTACAGGTTAGTTTTGAGGTAAGGTATTAATTTGGGTGCATGACCTAAGATATTTTCTGTAGCTTATACAGATGAACATGACATGATGATTTATATTGATGATAATTGTGATTTATTGTTCAACCTACTGGGATTTAATTCTCACTATTCCATATCATGTTCAGAAAACTAGTTTTGCAAATTTTTCTTTGGCTCTGGCTCTTAGTGTATGTTGGATAGAGTTACTCTATGTTGGGAAAATCCCAGAAATTAATAAGGTGTTTGTGGTCGAGTTGGCTAAGATCTTGGTAAAGGTGCAACCACTCGTACTCGTATCCCCAGAACTGGCCAACATGGATGAATAAGATGTAGACATATATGTGATTGATTTGGGTATGGATGTTGTTAATTAATTATGTGTAAACTTTAATTATGCTTGGTTAAATTAATTAAATGTTATTATGAGGTAAATAAAGGTAATGACTTCATGGGACTATAAAAAAATTTATATATATGTATATATGTAAAAAAAAGAATAAAAATGGAGTTGTTACACCCCTAAATTTTGAAGAAGGAGAACATGTATTTTTGAAAGTCTCCCATACAACGAGAGTTGGTAGAACTGTAAGAATAGGAAAGTTGAGTCCTCAATTTTTGGGTCCTTATCAAATTCTTAAGAAAGTTGGGTCATCGGTGTATCAAATTGGAATTCCACATAACTTATCCAATCTCCATGATATTTTTTATGTATCTCAACTTTGAAAATACCTTACTGAGTCTTAACACATAATAAAGGATAAACTAATATGAGTAAAGGAAAACCTGATAAACCAGTTAGTACTTATATCTATAATTGACACGTGTAACAACTTTTTTTATATTATTATACAATATAGAGTTCACATATACGTCATTAATCAAAACGTACGTACAACATATCAAACACATAAATATCTACATCTTATTTATTCTAGTTGACCAATTCTGGAGATACAGGTACGGGTGGTTGCACTTTCATCGGGATCTGAGCCAACTCGACCGCAAACATTTTATTTGATTCTAGGATCTTCCCAACATAAAGTAACTCGATCCAACGTGCACTAAAAGCTAGAACCATAGAAAAATCTGCATAACTAATTTTTTGAACATGACATAGAAATATAGTGAGAATTAAATCCCAGTAAGTTCAATAATAAATCATCATCAATATAGTTCATCACGTCATGTTCATCAGTATAAACTACAACAAATATCTTTGGTCACATGAATGCATTATATGCATATAAGAATCATACAACAATGACATGTATGGCAGAATTAACTATTTTCATAATATCATATGATGACTATCAATTTATTCTCATATCAAATTACCCCAGTCAAATGAGTATTTTTTATTCTCCGGTACGGGATTTTCTCGCTCCGTCCAACATGGCACACTTTCTCTTTCTTTTCTCATTAGCATAATCATAATCGTTGGTAGGGTGTCCCCTATTGGTGCACCACACTGATTGCCATGTGACCGTACTCATTTCTTTTCTTTTCACAATAATAGCCAAAAATATGCTTTCAATAACAAGTATGTTGATCAAACTATAATTATTACCAAAAATTATTGGTAATCATGCCATGAACATAACCATTTCAAATATCACTTTATAAAATATTTTCATGTCAAAATTTCACACTTAAGATGGTAAGAAGTTGATACAATGGCAATGGCTATGGCATATACTAGTCATTTATTATTTTCATTTATAAGATTCTTCATCTTTTTTAAATATTAATTTTATTTCTTTATTTTCTTGATGCAGGTTTTCATCCTATCTGACCGTCTATTAAGAAATCAAGGTGATATTACTCCCTCAAAGTATAAGTTATTTCTTCTCGAGTAGATTCTGACCTCTACCTACTAATCTGTCCATATCTCCCTCATAAGAATTCCAAATTAAGTGATTCCAGTGGCTAAAAATTCGTGACACATATAGAAATGATTTTTATGTTAATCATTTATTTTAATTCCCTACAGAATGTTCCCAGAAATTAAAACACAGAAGCTATCCTAAAATATTCTTCCATGATTAACCAATTTCTGACCACTGCATACTAATCGGACCATATCTGCTTCTTACGGACTCCAAATTGAGTGATTCCAGTGGCTAAAAATCTGTGACACATATATCTATAATTCTTATGTTAACCATTTATTTTAATTCCCTACAGAATGTTCTCAAAAATTAAAACACAGAAGCTATCCTAACATATTCTACCTGATTAACCATTTTCTAACCACTACTTACTAATCGGACCATATCTACCTCATATAGACTCCAAATTGAGTGATTTCAGTGGCCAAAAATCTTTGAGACTTAAATCTACATTTTCTTGTTAACCATTTTTTTTTAATTCCTTACTGATTCTTCCCAGAATTTTAAAAACAGAAGCTAAAAAGTTTGCCACCCATAGCCATACCTATGCAGAACTATCTACACCAGCCTAAATATTCAAACATACATAATATGTAACATGATATAGCAATATCCATGACCAATCATCAAAGTTCTAAGATCAAAATCTCATATAAATATTACAAGTTTCAAATCTTTTCTTTAAAAAGAAATATTGTTAAATTTACCTTGAGCACTTAGTCCTCTAGACTTCTCCTTCCTCTTTCTCCCTTTCTTCCTCTCCTTTCCTCACTCTACCTTCCTTCTATTTTTCCTCTCCCTCACTTGGAAAAAAATTCTAATGTTATAAGGGTGGGTTTTACTTATATAGACTATCAAATAATTCACCTTTCATAATTATGGGTCTACCTTATCACAATTAGGATGCACTTGGTTGAATTTGTGGAAAACAAACAACTCATGTTCTTGTCTTCCTCTTCCTTAGTCAAGATATGCATAGGAAAAGGAGATTTGCATTTTGAAAATTATGATAATATGTTCTTAAGATAAGGGACAAAGTCCCTTTGATTTAGGGATTCATTTCCTTTTTCTTTTGTCATAATCAATTATGATAGTTTTGCCTTTTTAGGTGGCAAATTTCCAACCCTTGAATCTTCCTTGCTTAGCTAAAATGATTTGTGTTGGATAAGGATGTTTTGTCATAATGCTATGTATTATTACCCACTTGCTATAATTATGAGTGTAGAATATAAATGTTTTGTCCTAATGCCATGTATTATCATACCACTTGCTAAAATTATGAATGTAGGATATCACACCACTTGCTGAATTTTTGTCTTAAGCCATGTCACATAATCTTGATTACACCATTATTTCATCACTTTATTTTATTTTTATTTTTATTTGTCCTCTTGGATTTGGGCTCATTCTTGCCCATTTTCTTTACTTTAGTTAAAATTCTACCTTTCATAATCGGCTTAGTCACATTTTCATGATTTTTAGGCTACCGGTCCAATTTCCATATCCTAGTCCAAGTCTATGTTTTATTTCTTCATTGGGCTATCCTATTGGCTTCCTAAAATTTCATGTGAAGTAGAAAAACTCTATATGAAGTGTCCATAGGTGAAAGCCCAATTTATGGGTGGAGATACTAAACTTAGTAACTTTAACTCTTAAATTAGGAAAAATTACCCTAATCCAATCTTCTTGAAATTTTAATACCTTTACTTACTTCACAAAAATTTATCTTCCTTACCCAAAAATTTCACCTTTATTTAGTATATTTATTTCTAATTTTTCCTCTTAGGTTTTCTCTCTTAACCTATTCCATTAATGTTAAAACATTTCTATGCATACACGTAAGGTGAAGAATTTCTAAGTATTATATTTCCTTAGATATCTAAAAATTGACTAATAAATTCTATTTTCTTAATTAAATATTTATGTATCTTTATCAATAAAAGAAACGAAATTAGGGATATTACTTTGAATACATGAAACGAAATTAGGGATGTTACAACATGGACATAAAGCAATTGAGGAACAAAACCAATCCATTAGTTAAAGGGATATAGGAAGGAATGACTCCTAAAGAAGCCACTTGGGAGATGGAAGATGTTATGAGACAAAAATTCCCACAATTGCTTAAATCAAGTAATTTTTGAAATTTTAAGGAAATTTTCTTTTAGGAAGGGAAAATTGCAAAATCCTCATTTTTATTTACTAAAAAGCATGAAAATATTCCTTTAAATGAGTGAAGAAAAGGAGAAAATATGGAAAAGAAGTGATGGAAATTTTAAGAGACATATTAAGGGAAATATATATTAGAAATTACTAATGAAATGTATAAGTACAAAAATTAGCATAAATGATTAGCAAAAGAAGGGAAAAACTAGTAAGTGCTTTTAATTGAATAAAATAAGATGGTGGGACGAAATTTTAGTAAGTGCTTTTAATTGAATAAAGAATAATTTTTAGGTAAATAAGTGTAGAATTTTAAAAGGAAAATTACACTAAGAAAATTATCTTAATTAGAGCATAAAATATTAAAGAGAAAAGGAATTGAAATAAGCCAAACAAAACCTTAAAAAAGTCAAAGGACATAAAGGGAATTAGGGTAATAGGTGTAAGGTTAAAAAGGGAATTAAGTGGGTTAATCATTACCTCCCTAAATATCTTAGGACAATTAGAACTTCTCATTTGGGTGATTAATGAAGGAGGGTTTCATCCAATAGAAGAGAGAAAGAAAATACTAAAGTGGCACGAAGAAAAAGAAGAAAAAGAGAAAAAAAAAGTGAGGGAGAAATTGCTGTTCAAGGTAAGATATTTTCTCTTTACCTCTATCCCTTCATTCTTTCGTATTTTTGGGACTCTAAACTCATCTTTTTTGCCATAGAGAAGTGATGGAACAGTAAGGATCAAGAGAAGAGTTTCATGCCATAGCCAAGGGAGGATGGAGAAGCAAGGAAGAAACAAGTTGAACAAATCATAGGAAACTATCTTAGGCAGGTTTAACAATTATTCTTATTGGAAAATACTCTAAAATTTGTATAATTTAATTGAAGTTCCAACCCTAAGACTTCAAAGAAAATTTCTAGTTTTGGGTGTTCTTGACAATGGCCATGGATGAGCTATATCTGGATACCTATAAATCATGTATTTGTTGGTAGAAAATAGACTTTGTATGGTTATGAATTTTTGCATGGTATGGCTAGAACATGGCACTAATTTGGTTATAAATTACATGATATGTACTTCTTGGATGATGAGGAGCTCGAAATAAGACATGAGAGAGTGATTAAAATGCAAAACTCGAAAGTTGGAACCCTAACGACCAAGAAAGGAAAGTCTCAGGTTTTAGGGTCCTTTAAGGCACTAGTTGGCAATTTTATGTATGGTAAGGATGCAAAGGTAACATATAATAAATTAAATGGAATAGAGGTAAATAAAAGAAAGGGAAATGGAATTTGGATACTAAACATCTATGTTGGGCCGAATTCATGTTGCAAGCATATAAAGGCAACCATGGTTAACCTTTGGTGTGATGGATGATGTAAAATTTGTTCATACAATACATGAGATGAATAAGAATGTACGTGGAATGATATTAAGACTATAGAAATGAAGAAAAATGAACAAATAGTAATGAACATGTAGTGTAGATGTCCAAATTTGATCATGGATCTAGGCTAGCGATGGATGGAAACTAGTATGAAATTTTGTTAGTATATTAGATAATCTTCCTAAAACATTATTGCCAATGTGTAAACATATACTAAAGGAAAATAATGAGAGTTAAAAGGTACAAAGAAAAAGGTTATAAATATTGATGGAAGACGTTAAAATTACCAAATGAATAATGCTAAATTACAAAATGGATAGTGATATGTACCAAATGAATAGTAACTTTTCTATTTAGTAATGTTAACATAAGTTGTATTTGAACATGGATGTTAGTAATCATGAAAAGGTAAAGTTTCCAACATTAATCTAAAAGGAAAAAATTAAACTTGAATTGGTAAATGAGATGACGATTATACTAAAAATTTTGGATTATAAATTAATGTAGAAAAAGGAATGGGTTCTTAATTAATGATAATATAAGTGGTAATTGAGATAAAATGAACCTAAGTTGTATGAAATATGACCAAGGATGCTAATATTCGAGATTGGTAAGTGGAAACCTAAAGGGAAGGATGATGAGAATATCTAGTTAGATCTATATAAGTAATCACCTTGATATTACATGTTAAAGCCAATGAGTTAGGCATGTGGTGTAGGAATAAGAAACCAAGGGACTATGTTAGAAAGGAAAATTTAGATGTAAAGGAGCAAATAACTAAATTATAGGGAAGAAAATAGGTAATGTAGTAAAATAATACTAACCGTTAATAAATTATGTACAAAAGGTCAATTAGAAAGAAAATTTATTAATACAATTTGTTTCTTAAGGTTGGCTGAAGTAGTAATTATAAAGAAAATTCTAATAAATTGAATAAGCCTGTAGTATGGGATCTATTCTAAAAGTAAAGTATAATGAAGCCATATCCATAGCATGAATTCTTTTTCATTCAATGCATATTAACAAATATAATATCATGGATTCTATACATGTTGTAAATGATTCTAATATGCATCATGTGGCAATAATTATGTTACACTGTTATATGCATATAAATGATAAGAGAATGTTTGAAATGATCATAGGATATGCATTCTATCATTTTCTGACATGTAAGCATATTATGCTGATTGTATAAATAATATCATAACTTGGCTACTATAGAATGAAAAGGAATTGAAAATTTCAAAGGGGGAATGAACCTTGAAATAGTAAGGTGACCCCAAAAGGTCACATGATTTCTATGTGGTACCAAATAGGGGACACCTTATTCATGGCTATGAATTAATGTAAGATTTGACCATGTATGGACAGAGTGAGGCAAGGATGCTCACATTGACCTTAAAATGTTATTATTTAACAAGTTTAATTGAACAACCATAACATGATGAATTATGATATTATGACATGATATATCTATGGTATGATGATAGAGCTATTTATGCCATAATTATCATGGTTGCATGATTCCATGTATGTACACAAACAATAGCTAGTTATGGGTTGATAAATTTTGTTGTGATACAGCTGAATATGACATGTTATATTTCATATGCAATATTTATGAATTATTGTTGAACTTACTGGGAATATAAATTCTTATTAAATGTTTTCATGTTAAGATAGTTAAAGACACTATAAATATCTTAACAATGATAGTGGTATTTAGTGTGCATTGGATCAAGTTACTATTTTTGGGTACATCCCATTGGTTCAAGACTTAACAATAATAGATCTAGTTGAGATTTTGGTGGAGGTGCCACCACCCACACCGATATCCCCGGATGACGCAGATGAAGATGATTAGACTCTTATACATTTTTGTACATATTTCTATAAATGGATGACTTTGACTAACATATGATGATGATATTATTGTTATAATGGCTGGGTGCCCTCTTGCTTTTTGTATTACAAGTAGTACCCAAGTCATTATGGTCTACATATGCTCATGTAAATAACTAATACTAATCAATGATAGTCTCTACATTTTGATCAAAACTAAGCTACTCATATCTTGAAATGTTGTTTAAATTAGATTGATCAATTAATATAATGATGAAAGTAAGCTAATAAAGATGAAAAGTAGTAGTAATGACTTCAGGAGGAAACATGTTTAGCATAAATGAAAAAAAAACTTGGAGTCATTACGTAAATGGAGAGAAACCCTACAACCAACTATTTTGAGTTGAGAATTTGTAGTGGCCCATAAATGCCCATTTTAAACTTGTAGATATAGTTGAAAATATCAAGTTGAGGTTTAAGGATTAGATATAGGTTTGGTAGTTAAGCTGAACCAAGATAAATTACGTGTGTTTGATTTTCTCATTACCCATTAATATTATATATGTATATATATATATATATATATATATATATGTATGTGTGTGTGTGTGTGTGTGTGTGTGTGTGTGTGTGTGGTTATAGTGCTCCAACTTTGCAAAAAATAGCAATTTGCATCCTCAATCACACAACTTCATCTTTAGGATATTAGCGAAATGGGACCTTCTTTGAACTCATTCATACAAAGAAATGGAACAGATTAGAAAACCAAAGACTTAGTGATCATGTGCATGTTACTTATAACCAGCATTTGAAAAAACAAGTATAAACTCAATACTAAATAAAAAATTATTATTATTAGAGTAAAATACTCTAACATTTCTTTATTTTTATGTTAAATACATGAACCTCCTATCTAATTTGAAAACTTACTTTGACCTTCTTTATATTTAAAAAAAATACTACAACTTAATTCATAGTTAAAGAAAGCGTTGAATTTTTTGTTTGTTAAAAGAACAAACTTAATTAATTTAATGATAAAATTTCTAAAGTACCCTTTATTTCATGTTTTAATCTATTAAAGATATATTTTTAAATATTTGAGAAAGTAAAATATCAGAATAATTTGTGAAAGATTTTACATTTAGTTATTAATTAAAAAAGATGATGCAGAAGATGGATCCAAAGTTCTTGGGTGTGCATAACATTGGCAGAAGCTGAACCAAAAGTCTAAAAAGAAACCATTTGCCCAACAGAAAATGTTCTATTAGATGGTTGTCCCAATTTTAAATACCTTCATGCGCATGCGGTCTCTCATCACTATGAGTTTTTCGATAAAATCGGAAGAAATCCTATCAAACCATCTACCACCATGTTTGCATATGTGATTCCACATTTTTTTATGCCTTATAATTCTTCCTCGGCCAGGCTTGGGCATAATAGTATAGCAAGTAAAGTATTAGTAGCATAGCAAAAATGCTTACACAACAATTTTTTTTCATTTTAATATAATAATTTTTTTAATTTTATTAGTTTACTCAACTCAAGATTTGCTCAATGAATCTGTTGATTTGGAATCACAGGATGGGTAGATGTCACAGATGATGAATGGATTTCTTACCAATGTCACTATATTTTTGTTTGTCTATAATGATTGATTAATTAATCAAAAACTTTCAATTGTATCTTTCAAGTGGTATTTTTGCTTATCTTCCTATCTTTCTTTCAAAATTGGCAACTTAGGTAAGTTCTTTCTAAACATATGTATAAAAATAACATATTTCATGCCCATAGCGTCTACCAATTTCGCCATATCCCCCCTTTTATTTTTTTTCTTTGAGATTAGAATCTCATTAGGATGCTTTTTTTTCATTTAAATTATGAGAATTATGTCGGAACTCTTGAATTCATTATATACCAATTCCTATACCAAAAAGGATCATTAGGAAAAAAAGAGCCTGTGATTTTTACATATCCATATTTTGTTATGAAAGGGAGTAGAATAATATAATTTAGAAAAAAAAATCGATAAGATAGATATATAACTAATTAAAGGACAATTTATTTTGAACAATAGATGTCTTTCACATCCAACTATAGCAATGAGTAAACTAGTTTAATTTTTGAATGGCAATTCCAAGAAAGCACACTTCTATATAATAATAAAAAGATTTAGAAAATGATTTGGAAGGAGAAGGGATATTGGGTAGCGTTGAAAACTTTTTCGTTAGTGAAATCTCTTTCTATAGGGAACTCAAAAAGTTTTTTGTGCAAAAAATACAAACATTGGAATAATCTGAATTAGCTGGACTCAAAGAATAGTTTAATTTCATTTATTTTTTATTTTTTTTTATTGTATATTAATTTTATATAATTTATATATATATATATATAATTTATATATATATGAATTATGATATGAGTTTATATAATATTTATAAGATTATAAGAAAATATAATTTTAAATTTTATAAGAAATAAAATATATAATAATTTCAATTTTAATTTAATAAATTTGAAATATATAATCAAATATAATAAGTTAAAGATAGATAAGATATAAAGAAGGGCTTTTTTCAAGCCCTGCTTTTTGTTTGTGTAATGTAACTCCGCTTTCACAATAAAAGGAGCAAAGAGTTCCACATCTTCCTTCCTCTAATTCCTCTATTGACTATGTTCGGATCTAAGTCTATCTCTTTCTCCAACCGTCGATGATCCTCCTACAGGTAAATCATCGAAGTCAAGAAGGAAGAATAAAAAACAATTAAAAATTTAGTTACGATTAGACATAAACTTTCTATATCTTTCTCCATGGATTCTTTACTCATACGCAAAAAATTGGGAGTATTAATCCAATTCAAAAAACTTATGTTTTGTAATTCCATAATTCAATTTGTCAATCTAGAATTGATTCTTCTTGAATACAAATTACAGTAATGTATATTATTCCTCAAATTGTTTGTTGAGAGGTAAAAGATTAAACCCTTTTAAGATATGAAATAAAGTTTTTGATTGGAATATGAATGATCCCTTAACTAGTAAGGGATCCATAGAACAAATCGCACTTTTAGCACTAAACTATACCCAAATCGCACTCCTTCATATTCATAAGGAGTCCATTGATGAGAAGGGCTAGAAAAGCTTGAACTCAATTCCTACAGTGATGAATATAAGCTCAATTAAAATTCCTGGGGAGTTATGCATTTGTGTATTGATAAGACCATTCACTATTTCTTAAAGCTCAATCTTTCCCTCGGATGAACCATATAGCTAAGAGAAACCATGAACCAAAATAGAAGAGCTTGCCCCACCCAAGAGTAAATATTTTGTAGTAGCCTTATTAGAATGTACATCTTTCTTGGTATATCTATATAAAAGATAGGAGCATAAATTGAAACATTTTGAAGCTACAAAGATAGTTATTAAATCATTAGCACCACATCCAAACATTCCTCCTAGAGTAGCTGTGAATACGAATAACGAAAACTCTATTATAGCCATTTTTGTACATTCAATGTATTCTATAGATAGAAGAATACATAGAGTTGAACATAGTAAAATAAGAAATTAAAAGATTTCGTTGAAATTCTTAATTTAGTTACTTTCAATTATGTAAATCATAGTTCAAACTGCACTCAAGGGTAGGGCATTTTTCATTTTTATAGGAACTTCTGTACAAGAAACAATGATATCTCTAATTATAGCCTATCACATCCTAGATATGATGAAATAGGATGAATTGAGACGGTATTTTGTAAATACATAATTATCTTAAATATATTAACTATTTCTTTATTTTATGATCGCCTAGAAAGAACAAAAGAAACATCTTGTTCTTTCTTCAACAATTTTTGATCTCTAGTGGATCTCTCATATGAACTATACAAGTTAACAATAGTATTGATTAAATGAGGGAATGGGGTTCGGTGTATAGAGAAGACCTCACCATTTAAGAAGTAAGTATAGAAATGATGGAATCCACTATTTCCTTATCCATGTCTATTTAATTGAATACATTTTTTTATACCTAGTATCAATACAATTTATTATTTCAAGGTTAAATGCCTAGAAATAAAAAAATCCAACACCTTTTTTTTATTCTTCCTTGGCCGTGTGGAACATGGATTAGTATGTAGTTATTCCTACAAGTGATTGCCCATCCAAGATTTGAAGAAATGTTATATGAGGACTTCTTTATAAAATATAATATGTTTCTTTCCCTTCCTTGTGAGCCACTTATTTCTCCTAAACAAGAGATCAAGTTAGAACTAGTAACCAATCCTAACATTGAAGTATTAAAAAAACTCGTATAAGCAAAAAATCTCAAATATCCTT
The DNA here is from genome assembly GCA_037074535.1 of Gleditsia sinensis. Lineage (NCBI taxonomy): Eukaryota > Viridiplantae > Streptophyta > Magnoliopsida > Fabales > Fabaceae > Gleditsia > Gleditsia sinensis. The sequence goes on from CM073463.1 coordinate 26,158,573, forward strand.
CATCATGAGACATATAATTGCCACTATTAATAAGAACTAGAATTTCAACAGTAGTGATTAATATTGACATAATAAAGGTAAGTGAATCAATCAAGTAGCCAAACTCTAAAGATTATTTATGGTCCAAGACCATACATATTGATAGATAAAAAAACTAATTAATTTAAAGTTATTTCTTTGGGAAAATTATCGATTAGAAGATTTAGCTTGTATGAATCGTTATTGGTTTGATACCCATAATGGTAGCTGTTTCGATATAGTAAGGATACATATGTATTCGCGATTGAAAATTCTAGAAGCTAAAAAAGGGTATACTGAGCAATTTCAATAATTTAGTTCATTGATATTCCTGGTATAGTAGATGCTATCACACATACAATCATACTCAATTCGATGGAATTGTTTGATCTTAAAGGGGACTCTCTATAATTTTGCACGTGAATAGTTATTTCTTAGTTAAGAAGCAAAAGAAGAATTAGTAGCAAATTATCAAACCAAATATTCGGGTATAAAATTTGGTTTATTTTACGTTGCTTCCTATTTAAACTTATTAGTTTCTTCAATCTTTTCTATTATTAAAATCCCTCTGAGCCATGAATTATCTTATGACTCATAAATTAGATAGATGAATTTTTTGAAAGAATTGTTCAAGAAACAAATCATCACTTTTTTCACTAACAGCTGATCCTCAGACATACTATCCGAAATTATAAGAATATCAATGAACCCAATTATTGAAATTACTCAAGATACCTTTTTTTAGCTTATAGAATCTATTTCTTAGTTCAAGATCGCTCATACTAACTAGAATCAAAGAATTAGTAGATCTGAAACATTTTTCAAATACAAAAGTTTAGTATCCTCCTCCCATGAAATAGTGAATTAAACAGGATCCTTTTGTACAAAATAAGAAATAGCAAGATCTTGTATGTTTTCCTAAGAAAATGAATTTGTCCATTTTTTGAGGTCTGGAAGGGGCATGGAAAAAACATAAAAACTCTTGAATTGAAATGGAAAAATAGATGTAACTGTAGTTACTTCGGAAATGGTAAGATCTTTGGCACAAGAAGAGGGGTAGATTTGTATCATCTTTGTAACAACTCCATGTTTTTTTTACATATATACATACATATATATATATATATATATATATATATATGTATATATATATATATATATATACATATATATATATATATATATATATATATATATATATATATTTGTAAAATCCTATGAAGTCATTATCTCTTGACTTCTAATTATTTAACTCATAATAACATTCAAATGAATTAACCAAGCATAATTAATGTTTATGGTATACCATTAACACTGATACAATTCTAAGTTCACATACACATAATTAATTAAAAACATAAGTACAAAAATAAACACATATATGTCTACATCTTATTCATCCATATTGACCAGTTCTGAAGATACGGGTACGGACTTTTGCACCTTCACCGGGATTTTAGCCAACTCGACCCAACGTACACTAAATTCCAGTCATAGAGAACATCTGCATATTTAGTCTTCTGAACATATATGAAAATATAATGAGAATTAAATCCCAGTAGGTTCAACAATAAATCATAATTATCATCAATATAGCTCATCATGTCATGTTCATCTATATAAGCTACATCAAATACCTTAGGTCACAAGAATGCACTTTATCTATGCACATGAAAATCGTACAATAATGACATGTATGGCATGAATAACTATTTTTACAATATCAAATGATGGTTATCAACTTATTTTCATATCAAGCTACCCCGGTCAAGGTGAGTACATTCTACTCTCTGATACTGACTTTTCTCACTCTGTCTGACATGGCACACTTGCTCTTTCTTTTTTCATTATCATAGTCATAGCCGTGAGTAAAGCGTCCCCTACTGGTGCACCACACAGACTGCCATGTGACCATGCTTGTCTCTTTCCTTTTCATGTTAATAGCCAAAAATATAATTTCAATAACAATTATGTAACATCTCATTTTTTAAATATATATATATATATTTCTAAAGTCCCATAAAGTCGTTATTTCTTTACTTCTAATTACTTAACTCATAATAATATTCAATTAATTTAACCAAGCATAATCAAGGTATAAGGTCTACCATTAACACTTACATAATTCTGAGTTCACATACACATCATTAATCAAAACGTTCATTTAAAAATCAAACATATAAATATCTACATCTTATTCATCCATGTTGACCAATTTCAAAGATACGAATGCGGGTGGTTGCACATTCACTAAGATCTTAGCCAACTCGACCACAAACACCTTATTAATTTTGAGATCTGTCCAACATAGAGTAACTCGATCCAACGTGAACTAAAAGCCAGAGTCATAGAAAAATCTGCATAACTAGCTTTCTGAACATGATATGAAAATATAGTGAGAATTAAATCCCAGTAGGTTCAACAATAAATCGTAATCATCATCAATATAGCTCATCATGTCATATTCATCTGTATAAGCTACAACAAATATCTTAGGTCACATGAATGCACTTTATCTATGCACATGAAAATCGTACAGTAATGACATGTATGGCATGAATAACTATTTTTAGAATATCATATGATGATTATCAACTTATTTTCATATCAAACTATCCCAGTTAGGGTGAGTACTTTCTACCCTCCAGTACAGGCTTTTTTTGCTCCATCTGACATGGCACATGTAATAACTCCATTTTTTACACACACACACACACACACACACACACACACACACACACACACATATATATATATATATATATATATATATATATATATATATATATATATATATATATATATATTTGTAAAACCTCATGAAGTCATTACCTCTTTATTTCTAACTATTTAACTCATAATAATATTCAATTAAATTAACCAAGCATAATTAAGGTATATCGTATAGCAATAATACTGATACAAATCTAGATTCACATACACATCATTAATTAAAAACATCCGTACAAAAATCAAACACATATCTGTACACATTTGATTCATCCTTATTGACCAGTTTCGAGGATATGGGTTCCAGTGGTTGCACCTTCATCGAGATCTTAGCCAACTCGACCCAACATATGCTAAAAGTCGGTCATAAAGAATATCTGCATATTTAGTCTTCTGAACATGATATGGAAATATAGTGAGAATTAAATCCCAGTAGGTTTAACAATAAATCATAATTATCATCAATATAGCTCATCATGTCATGTTCATCTGTATAAGCTACAGTAATTACCTTCGGTCACATGAATGCACTTTATCTATGCATATGAAAATCGTATAGTAATGACATGGATGGCATGAATAACTACATTCAGAATATTATATGATGGCTATCAACTTAATCTCATATCAAGCCAACCCAGTCAGGGTGAGTATTGTCTACTCTCTGGTACAAGCTTTTCTCGCACTGTCTGACTTGGCACACTTACTCTTTCTTTTCTCATTATTATAATCATAGTCATGAGTAGGGCGTCCCTTACAGGTGTACCACATGGACAGCCATATGACTGTACTCGTCTCATTTTTTTTCTTTTTTTACATTAATAGCGAAAAATATGATTTCAATAACAAGTATATTCATTATGCTCATATGCCATAATTTAACATCAAAGCATAATCATTATCAAAAATTATTGGCAAAATGCAATCATGCCATGAACATAATCATTTTTAAATATCACTTTAAAATATTTACATGTCAAAATTATACACTTAAGATAGTAAGGAGTTCATGCAATGGAAATGGCTACGGCATACACTATTCATTTATTATTTTTATTTATACGATTCTTCTTCTTTTTTAAATATTATTTTTATCTCTTCATTTTCTTTATGCTTAGCCTCTAGTCACTTTTCTCCTACTTATATCATTTTCATCACATGTTCTCACAAATTTAATACGGCATTCTTCTTCAATTTGGTTTCTATTATTATCCTCTAGTTAATGAGGTTCATTTAGGGTAGAAAAATGTTGAAAATAAGTTTTACCAGCTTCCAACACGGTCTAAACGTATCCTATAACACGGCTTGGCCATTTCCTATAAAACAGCCATGCTTTAGGCTTCAAAATGCTATTTTCAGCACCGAACACGGCCTTGCCATGCCTTGAAACATGGCCATGCTCTATGTTGTGTTATTCCCTGATGCAAGTTTTCGTCCTGCCTGACCTTCTCTTACTAATCAGAGCATAACTACTCCCTCATTTTAAATCTGACTTAGGTGATCTTGGTGTCTATTTAAAGATAAAACATTTATATAAAACTATTATGTTGAATAATTTTGCGAAATCTTAATGAATCGTGGTGATATTACTCCTGCAAGTTAAACGTTATTTCTTCTCGGATAGGTTCTGACCTTTACTTATTAATTTGACCATATCTCCCTTATATGAACTCCAAATTGAGTGATTCTAGTGGCTAAAATTTCATGAGACAATTATCTATATTTTTTATGTTAACCATTAACTTTAATTCCATACTGAATGTTCCTAAAAATTTAAACACAGAAGATTTCCAAACAGATTCTTCCCTGGTTAACTATTTTTTGACCACTGCTTACTAATCTGACTATATCTACCTCATATGGACTCCACATCGAGTGATTCCAGTGGTCAAAAATTCATGAGACATATATCTATATTTTTCATGTTAACAATTTCTTTTAATTCCTAACTGATTCTTCCCATAATTTGAAAAACTGAAGCTTTCCTAGTTACTCTGAAATCCAGTTTCCTAACCAAACCTTTTCTAAGGTTTAAGTTCATCATTTTATTATGTCATCTTCCATTTTCTTCTTAATTTACATCTAATCATATTCCATCAATTTTTTACCACATTTAAATATACAAAATAGCAGCATAAAAATCTTAAAATTTTGCCACCTATAAACATTCCTATGCAGAACTTTCCACTCCAACCTAAGTATTCAAACATACATCACATGCAAGATTAACATGTAACATGATATATTAACATCCATGGCCAATCATCAAAGTAACAAATATTGTAAATTTTATCAAAGTTATAAGATCAAAATCCTATATAAATGTTTCTAATTTTAAAGCTTTTCTTTAAAAAAATATTGTTAAACCTACCTCAAGATTTCCCTAGCTCACTTAGTGAATTCTTTTTCTTGTTTCCTCTTGAAGAAAGTGGCAAGATTCCTCCCTTCCCTTAACTTTTAAAAAAACTTGAATAAGAGAAGGAGGGTGAGTTTTGAACCCTAAGGATGAAGATAAAAGATGGATTCAAGTGGAGATTAAGCTAACTTACCTTGAGTACTTAGTCCTCTAGGCTTCCTGTAACAACTCCATTTATGTAAAATTTTTTTTTTTAAAAAATACCATGAAGTTATTACCTCGTTACAACTTAACTCAATATAACATTTATTTAATTTATACAATACTGAGTTTCCATACACACTATTATTTTACAAACTACACACCATTATTTTACAAACATTTGTACAAAGATACATATTAGTTCTAATCATCTATATCGACTACTTCCAGGGACACTGGTTCGGGTGGCACGTCCACCGGAATCTCAGTTACATCTACGACAGTTATATCTGAAATAACTGGAAGTTGCCCAAGGTAGGGCACCTCGATCCAACGTACAGAGATAATAAGTGTCATAGAGAATATCTGCATATTTATTATTCTGAACATGATATGGAAATATAGTGAGAATTAAATCCCAGTAAGTTCAACAATAAATCATAATTTACCATCAATATAGTTCATCATGTCATGTTCAGCTGTATAAACTACAGAAAATATCTTTAAGTCACATGAATGCACTTTATCATGCACATGAAAATTATACAGTTATGACATGTATGGTATGAATAACTATTTTTCGAGTTTCATATGATGGCTATCCACTTATTCTTACTTCAAGCTACCCCGGTCAGGGTGAGTATTCTCTACTTTTCGGTACGGGCTTATCTCGCTCCGTCCGACATGGCACACTTTCTCTTTCTTTTCTTATTAACATGATCATAACCGTTGGTAGGGCGTCCCCTACTGGTGCACCACACGGATTGCCATGTGACCGTGCTCATTTCTTTTCTTTTCACAATGATAGCCAAAAATATGCTTTCAATAACAAGTATGTTCATCAAAATATAACTATTACCATAAATCATTGGTAATCATGCCATGAACATAACCATTTAAAATATCACTTTATAAAACATTTCCATGTCAAAATTCCATACTAATACCTTGGTAACTGGATAGTAATTGTAGTCTGTAAACAGCGCACCAGAAAAGTTCCCAGGAAAGAGAGGTGGGTCACTAATGGACACGCTTAAGTACCATGTCTTTCCTTGCCAGAGCTTTCCTTAGACATGCACTTTTCACAAATCACAATTTTGTTTTCCAGTAACTAGAATAATTCTTTTCTGATGTGAAAATACTGCAACCACGGAGCATACTAAGATTTTTCAAATAAAACCGGCACTTTCAAAACTTCTTGTAAATTTATATGAGTACTAGGGTAAATTCCATATTAAAAATTACACACTTAAAATGGTAGTAAGTTCATGCAATGGCAATGGCTATGGCTATGGCTATGGCTATACTAGTCATTTGTTAAGATTCATCTTCTTTTTAAAATACTAATTTTATTTCTTTATTTTCTTGATGCAGGTTTTCATCCTATCTAACCTTCTCTTACTAATCAGAGCATAACTCCCTCAATTTAACTCTGATGTAGGTGATCTTAGTGTCAATTTCAAGATAAAACAATTATCTAAAACTATTATGTTGAACATTGTAACGAAATATTAAGAAATCAAGGTGATATTACTCCCTAAATGTACAGATTATTTCTTCTCGTGTAAGTTCTGACCTTTACTGACTAATTAGACCATATCTCCCAAATTTGAACTCCAAATTGAGTTATTCCAGTTGGTAAAAATCCATGAGCCCTATATCTATAATTGTTATCTTGGCGTACGATTTTAACTCCCTACAGAATATTTTCCAGAAATTCAAAAACTAAAGCTTTAATAACATTTTCTGAATAAACATTTTCTGACCTCCGCTTACTAATCAGCTTATATCTACCTCAAATGGACTTCAAATTGAATGATTCCAGTGCCTAAAAATCCATGACACATTTATATTTAATTCTTATGTTAATAATTTATTTTAATTCCTTACAGATACTTCTCAGAAATTAAAATACCGAAGCTATCCTAACATATTTTTCCCTGATGACCCATTTTCTGACCTTTGTCTACTAATTGGCTCATATCTCCCTCATATGGACTCCAAATTGAATGATTCCAGTGGCTAAAAATCCATGACATACATATCTTTAATTCTTATGTTAACCATCTATTTTAATTCCCTACCAATAATTCCCAGAAATTAAATTACCGAAGCTATCCTAACATATTCTTCCCTGATGATTCATTTTCTGACCTTTGTCTACTAATCGGCTCATATCTCCCTCATATGGACTCCAAATTGAATAATTCCAGTGGCTAAAAATCCATGACATACATATCTTTAATTCTTATGTTAACCATTTATTTTAATTCCCTACCAATAATTCCCAGAAATTAAATTACCGAAGCTATCCTAACATATTCTTCCCTGATGATTCATTTTCTGACCTTTGACTACTAATCAGACCATAGCTACCTCATATGGACTCCAAATGGAATGATTCCAGTGGCTAAAAATCCATGACACATTTATCTTTAATTCTTATGTTAATCATTTATTTTAATTCCTTATAGATTGTTCCCAGTAATTAAAATACCGAAACTTAAAATTCTGCCACCCATAGCCATAACCATGCAGAACTATCTACACCAACCTAAGTATTCAAACGTACATCACATGCAAGATCAATATGTAACATGATATAGCAACATCATGACCAATCATAAAAGTTCTAAGATCAAAATCTCATACAAATATTATAAGTTTCAAAAGTTTTCTTCAAAAAGAAATATTGTTAAACTTACCTTTAGCTTTCTAAACTTCTCCTTCTTCTTCCTTCCTTTCTTCTTCTCTCTTCTCTCCTTTCCTCACTCTACCTTGCTTCTATTTCTCTCTCTTTCTCACTTGGACGAAATTAAAGTGTTGTAAGGGTGGGTTCTCTTATATAGACCACCAAATAATTCACCTTTCATGATCATGGATGTACCTTATCACAATTAAGATACACTTTGTTGAATTTTTGGAAAACAAACAACTTATGTTCTTGTCTTCCTCTTCCTTAGTCAAGATATGCATAGGAAAAGGAGATTTGTATTTTGAAAATTATGATGATATGTTCTTAAGATAAGGGACAAGGTCCCTTTGATTTAGGGATTCATTTAATTTTTCTTTTGTCTTAATCAATTATGATAGGTTGCCTTTTTAAGTGGCAAATTTCTAGCCCTTCAATCTCCATTATTTGGTTGATATTATTTGTGTGGGCTATGAATGTTTTGTCCTAATACCATGTATTATCATACCACTTGCTAAAATTATGAGTGAAGGATATAGATGTTTTTGTCCTAAAGCCTTGTATTATCATGCCACTTGCCTAAATGATGAATGTAGAATCACACCACTTGCTAAATTTTTGTCTTAATGCCATGTAACCTAATCTTTATTCTTATTATTATATCATCATCTAATTTATTTTATTTTATTTTTCCTCTTGGATTTGGGCTTATTCTTACCCATTATGGGCTCGTCCTACCCATTTTCTTTGCTTTGGATAAAATTCTTCCTTTCTTGGTGGGCTTGGTCACATTTTCATAATTTTTGGGCTATTGGTGAAATTACTATATCCTAGTCCAAGTCTATGTTTAATTTCTTGTTTAGGTTATCCAATGGGCTTGCTAGAAACTTATGTGAAGTGGAAAAACTCTATATGAAGTGTCCATAGGTAAAAGCCCAATGTATGGGTAAAGATTTTAAACTTAGTAACTATAGTTCTTGAATTAGGAAAAATTACCCTAATTCAATGTTCTTTGAAATTTTAAGACCTTTACTTGTTTCTAAAAATTTATCTTCCTTATCCAAGAATTTTGCATCTCTTTAGTATGTTATTTCTAATTTCTTTCCTATTAGATTTTCCTTCTTTATTTGTTCTCTTAATGTTAGAAATATTTTCTATGCATATACATAAGGTGAAGAATTTCTAAGGATTATATTTCCTTAGATATCTAAAATATTGTCTAATAAATTTTATTTCCTTAATTAAATTTTTTATGTACCTTTATCAATAAAAGAAACGAAATTAAGGATGTTACATTTCTCTCCCCGTAAAAGTAATTTTGTCCTCAAAATTTCAGAAATTACCTTATAAGAACAATTGCGGATATTTCTTCCTCATGACTTCTTCCAGCTCCCAAGTTGCTTCTTCCGGAGTCAAACCTTCCCATAACACCTTAACTAGGGGAATGGTTTTATTTCTCAGTTACTTCACGTCGGTGTCCAATATGGATGCAGGTAGTAGCTGGTATGTCATGTTCTCCTTTATTTGGATTGGTTCATCTAGTATTATATGTGATGAATCTGAAAGATACTTCCGCAACTGTGATACGTGGAAAACATTATGCAGGTTGGACAAATTAGGTGGGAGAGCAACTTGATATGCTGATGTCCCAACTTTCTTTAGAATTTGGTAGGGTCCTAAAAATCGCGGACTTAGCTTTCTTGTTTTGAGAGATCTACCAACTCCAGTAGTCGGGGAAAGTTTCAAAAATACATGGTCTCCTTCCTCAAACTCTAGAGGTCTATGTCTCTTATCGTAGTAACTCTTTTGCCGACTCTGCGCTGTAAGTATTTTGTTTCGTATCATCCTGATTTGTTCAGAGGTTTGTTGAACTAGATCAGGACCCAACAAGTTCTTTTCTCCTACCTCGAACCAACATAGTGGAGATCGGCACTTTCTACCGTATAAAGCTTCATAGGGGGCCATCTTAATGCTAGAGTGATAGCTATTATTATAAGCAAACTCTACTAAAGGTAGGTACTTATCCCATCCTTTACCTTGCTCTATCACATAGGCCCTCAACATATCTTCTAGGGTTTGAATTGTTCGTTCAGTCTGCCCATCAGTTTGAGGATGATAGGCAGTACTGAACCGCAACTGGGTTCCAAAAGCTTCTTGCAACGCCTTCCAAAACCTTGATGTGAACCTCGGATCTCTATCAGAAACAATATTTAAGGGAATCCCATGAAGTCTAACTATTTCCTGAACATACAATTGGGCCAATTTATCTAGTGAAAAGTTAATTTTTATGGGCAAAAAGTGAGCAGATTTGGTTAATCTGTCAACTATTACCCAGATAGAGTCATGTCCCACTGAAGTCTTAGGTAAACCTACAAAAAAGTCCATCGAAATACTGTCCCATTTCCATTCAGGAATCTCCAGAGGTTGAAGAAATCCTGCTGGCTTTTGATGTTCCACTTTCACCTTCTGACAAGTTAAACATTTTGCCACGAACTCAGCAATGTCATTTTTCATCCCTGGCCACCAATACATCCTTTTTAAATCCTGGTACATTTTAGTGCATCCAGGATGGATTGTGTATTTACTTTGATGCGCTTCCTTCAGTATCTTAGTCCTCAACTCTTGTTCTTGAGGGACACAAATCCTTCCCTGATACATGATTGCTCCATCTTCCATTACAGAAAAATTACCTTGGTCTTTATGATCTTGTAAGTATTGATCGTGAGCTTGAGCTTCTTTGATCTGGGCTCTAAGGTCAGACCCTATACTTAAACCATTAATGACTAGATTCTTTGGAGTAAGAGTAGTGGCTAGCTTCAAATTTCGAAACTCCTCTAGCATCTGCATCTCATACACCATCATCTGACCCATATGCAGAGATTTTCGACTCAAGGCATCTGCTACAACATTCGCCTTTCCGGGATGATACTTTATCTCAAACTTGTAGTCATTGAGAAATTCTACCCATCTTCGTTGCCTCATATTTAACTCCTTCTGATCAAAGAGGTATTTAAGACTCTTATGATCACAATATACTTCAAAGGTTGCCCCGTACAAATAGTGTCGCCAAATCTTTAAGGCAAACACTACTGCCGCTAATTCAAGATCATGGGTTGGATAGTTTCCTTCGTGGGGTCTTAGTTGTCTAGAGGCGTAAGCAACTACTCTCTTGTCTTGCATTAACACACACCCTAGCCCTTTCTTTGAAGCATCACTATACACTTCAAAATGTCCTGTGGGGTCTGGAATAATTAAAACAGGAGGAGTGGTCAGTCTTGTCTTCAGCTCCTGAAAACTAGCATCACATTGATCAGTCCATTTGAAAGGACTTCCCTTCCTGGTCAATTTAGTCAATGGCAAGGCTATACGAGAGAAGTTTTGTATAAATCTCCTGTAGTATCCTGCCAAACCAAGGAAACTTCTGATTTCCGTAACCGTCTTTGGTGTCTCCCACTTAATCACTGCTTCCGTCTTGCTAGGATCTACGGCTACCCCTCTATTAGAGATGACATGTCCGAGAAACTTCACCTCTGACAGCCAAAATTCACACTTCTCCAATTTAGCATATAACTTTTTCTCTTTCAGCACTTGCAGCACGATTCGGAGATGTTGTTCATGTTCTTTCTTACTCTTAGAATATATCAAGATGTCATCAATGAACACTACAACAAATTGATCTAGGTAGGGTCGAAAAATGCGATTCATGTAATCCATGAAAATTGCAGGTGCATTCGTTAACCCGAAGGGCATTACGAGAAACTCATAGTGCCCATACCTAGTCCTGAAGGCAGTTTTTGGTACGTCCTCCTCCTTAATCCTAATCTGATGATATCCTGATCGCAAGTCAATTTTAGAAAAGATGGAGGCTCCCTTTAATTGATCCAATAAGTCATCTATCCTAGGGAGAGGATACTTATTTTTGATAGTCACCTTATTCAGCTGTCTGTAATCTATGCATAGTCTCAAACTCCCGTCTTTCTTCTTAACAAACAATACAGGAGCTCCCCAAGGTGATACACTCGGTCTAATGAATTGCTTCTCTAATAGTTCCTCCAACTGCTTCTTTAGTTCTTGTAGTTCCTTCGAGGCCATTCGATATGGTGCAATAGAGATAGGCCCTGTCCCAGGTAGGAGATCAATAGAGAACTTTATCTCTCTCTTGGGAGGTAAGCCTGGAATATCTGATGGAAACACTTCAGGAAACTCGTTGGCTATTGGAATTTCATCAAGCTTTGGTTCGACTTCTAGGTTTGATAAATACAAGAGAATGTATCCAAGTACTCCATTCTTCAACTCCCTATTAACTTGATTGGCATTTAACATCAATAACTGGACCTCCTCTTTCGGAGTAGAAGGTAGAAATTCAACGGTCTTGTTACAACAATTCAACAAGACTCGATTTCTAGACATCCAGTCTAACCCTAGAATGACCTCAATACCTCTTAAAGGTAAACTGACGAGGTCTACAGAAAAAGTTTTCTCCTGGATGGTGACTTGACAGTCCTTACATACAGAGGAAGTTAATACCCGTTCCCCTGTAGGGGTTACTACAGATAGCTCATAGGGAGTTTCAGAAATAGGGAACTGAAACTTCCTAATACATTCTTCCGATATAAATGAATGACTAGCACCAGAGTCAAATAACACCATAAGAGCAAATCCATAAATATAGCATGTACCTTGAATCATTTCAGAAGATTGAGCTGCCTCTTGGCCGCTCAGGGTGAAAACCCTTCCTTTCACCTGAGACCTCTGTTCTGGCTGCTTTCCTACATTCTGTGGGCAGTTTTTCGCAAAATGTCCCTTCTGTCCGCAATTGAAGCAGACATCTTGTCCCATGTAGCATGGCCGGTTACCATGCATGCGTCCGCATTTAGCGCACTTGACTGAGGCGAGGTCTTGTTGAAAAGGCCTAGGACCCGCAATCAATGGCCTCTTACCAGCTCCATATCCACTTCTTCTCACGTTCTTTCTAGGGTTGGAAAAATTTTTCTTCCTTTTCCATAGGTTTCGCCTTTGCTTCTCGTCCTCCACTGCCCTTAAACTCTTTTCCAGGAGTCTGCATTTATTTATCAGAGGTACAAACTCCCTGATCTCCATAGCTATAACAGCATTCTTTAACTCCGGGTTTAGTCCCGCTTCAAACTTAACCGCCTTCCATGCTTCATCTGGGTTATATCGCAGATAAGAGGAGAACTTAGACAGCTCCTCGAACCTTGCGATATACTGGTCCACGGTCATGCTTCCTTGCCTGAGTTGGAGAAATTCGATCTCTTTCTCTGCCCGTACAGTACTTGGAAAGTACTTTTCAAAGAAAATGTCCTTGAACACTTGCCAGGTGATCTGTCTTCCCTGATGAGCTAAAAGTTCTCTAGCTCCACGCCACCAGTATTCTGCTTCATCCTTTAACATATATGCAGCAAAAATGATTTGCTGCTCTTCAGTACAGCCCATCACTTCAAAGATTTTCTCTAATTCCCTAATCCACCTTTCGGCTACCGTTGGGTCATAACCACCTTGGAAACAAGGTGGTCTAGTCCTCAGGAACTCAGATATACCATTATCTTTTCCAGCCGTCCGGTTGTTAGGACCAATCTCAACATTTGTGTTATTAGTATTCTGGAGATGTTGTAAAATTTGGTTGGTGGTCATAACTTGGTCTCGAATTGCCGTGGCTAGGTTGTGCAGGGTTTCCTCTGCATTGGTTGCTGGATTCCTCCTTGGTGGTGCCATTTCCTACTATGGTACAAAACAAAGTTATGCTGCTATTGAGGTGATCAAGCCCAATAGTTAGTTCAAAAATATTTAATAGCAGTCATAACACCACCTCGGCATATAGATAGGAAACACTAGTAATTTCTTACCTATATGAATCACTGATCCCCTACACAGCACAACCACAACATACTCAAGACACTATAAGATCGATTCAGATAACCATCCAACTACTGGCCATCTAGGATCGACCTTCTCTGATACCAATTATGTAACAACTCCATTTATGTAAAAATTTTTTTTTTTTAAAATACCATGAAGTTATTACCTCGTTACAACTTAACTCAATATAACATTTATTTAATTTATACAATACTGAGTTTCCATACACACTATTATTTTACAAACTACACACCATTATTTTACAAACATTTGTACAAAGATACATATTAGTTCTAATCATCTATATCGACTACTTCCGGGGACACTGGTTCGGGTGGCACGTCCACCGGAATCTCAGTTACATCTACGACAGTTATATCTGAAATAACTGGAAGTTGCCCAAGGTAGGGCACCTCGATCCAACGTACAGAGATAATAAGTGTCATAGAGAATATCTGCATATTTATTATTCTGAACATGATATGGAAATATAGTGAGAATTAAATCCCAGTAAGTTCAACAATAAATCATAATTTACCATCAATATAGTTCATCATGTCATGTTCAGCTGTATAAACTACAGAAAATATCTTTAAGTCACATGAATGCACTTTATCATGCACATGAAAATTATACAGTTATGACATGTATGGTATGAATAACTATTTTTCGAGTTTCATATGATGGCTATCCACTTATTCTTACTTCAAGCTACCCCGGTCAGGGTGAGTATTCTCTACTTTTCGGTACGGGCTTATCTCGCTCCGTCCGACATGGCACACTTTCTCTTTCTTTTCTTATTAACATGATCATAACCGTTGGTAGGGCGTCCCCTACTGGTGCACCACACGGATTGCCATGTGACCGTGCTCATTTCTTTTCTTTTCACAATGATAGCCAAAAATATGCTTTCAATAACAAGTATGTTCATCAAAATATAACTATTACCATAAATCATTGGTAATCATGCCATGAACATAACCATTTAAAATATCACTTTATAAAACATTTCCATGTCAAAATTCCATACTAATACCTTGGTAACTGGATAGTAATTGTAGTCTGTAAACAGCGCACCAGAAAAGTTCCCAGGAAAGAGAGGTGGGTCACTAATGGACACGCTTAAGTACCATGTCTTTCCTTGCCAGAGCTTTCCTTAGACATGCACTTTTCACAAATCACAATTTTTTTTTCCAGTAACTAGAATAATTCTTTTCTGATGTGAAAATACTGCAACCACGGAGCATACTAAGATTTTTCAAATAAAACCGGCACTTTCAAAACTTCTTGTAAATTTATATGAGTACTAGGGTAAATTCCATATTAAAAATTACACACTTAAAATGGTAGTAAGTTCATGCAATGGCAATGGCTATGGCTATGGCTATACTAGTCATTTGTTAAGATTCATCTTCTTTTTAAAATACTAATTTTATTTCTTTATTTTCTTGATGCAGGTTTTCATCCTATCTAACCTTCTCTTACTAATCAGAGCATAACTCCCTCAATTTAACTCTGATGTAGGTGATCTTAGTGTCAATTTCAAGATAAAACAATTATCTAAAACTATTATGTTGAACATTGTAACGAAATATTAAGAAATCAAGGTGATATTACTCCCTAAATGTACAGATTATTTCTTCTCGTGTAAGTTCTGACCTTTACTGACTAATTAGACCATATCTCCCAAATTTGAACTCCAAATTGAGTTATTCCAGTTGGTAAAAATCCATGAGCCCTATATCTATAATTGTTATCTTGGCGTACGATTTTAACTCCCTACAGAATATTTTCCAGAAATTCAAAAACTAAAGCTTTAATAACATTTTCTGAATAAACATTTTCTGACCTCCGCTTACTAATCAGCTTATATCTACCTCAAATGGACTTCAAATTGAATGATTCCAGTGCCTAAAAATCCATGACACATTTATATTTAATTCTTATGTTAATAATTTATTTTAATTCCTTACAGATACTTCTCAGAAATTAAAATACCGAAGCTATCCTAACATATTTTTCCCTGATGACCCATTTTCTGACCTTTGTCTACTAATTGGCTCATATCTCCCTCATATGGACTCCAAATTGAATGATTCCAGTGGCTAAAAATCCATGACATACATATCTTTAATTCTTATGTTAACCATCTATTTTAATTCCCTACCAATAATTCCCAGAAATTAAATTACCGAAGCTATCCTAACATATTCTTCCCTGATGATTCATTTTCTGACCTTTGTCTACTAATCGGCTCATATCTCCCTCATATGGACTCCAAATTGAATAATTCCAGTGGCTAAAAATCCATGACATACATATCTTTAATTCTTATGTTAACCATTTATTTTAATTCCCTACCAATAATTCCCAGAAATTAAATTACCGAAGCTATCCTAACATATTCTTCCCTGATGATTCATTTTCTGACCTTTGACTACTAATCAGACCATAGCTACCTCATATGGACTCCAAATGGAATGATTCCAGTGGCTAAAAATCCATGACACATTTATCTTTAATTCTTATGTTAATCATTTATTTTAATTCCTTATAGATTGTTCCCAGTAATTAAAATACCGAAACTTAAAATTCTGCCACCCATAGCCATAACCATGCAGAACTATCTACACCAACCTAAGTATTCAAACGTACATCACATGCAAGATCAATATGTAACATGATATAGCAACATCATGACCAATCATAAAAGTTCTAAGATCAAAATCTCATACAAATATTATAAGTTTCAAAAGTTTTCTTCAAAAAGAAATATTGTTAAACTTACCTTTAGCTTTCTAAACTTCTCCTTCTTCTTCCTTCCTTTCTTCTTCTCTCTTCTCTCCTTTCCTCACTCTACCTTGCTTCTATTTCTCTCTCTTTCTCACTTGGACGAAATTAAAGTGTTGTAAGGGTGGGTTCTCTTATATAGACCACCAAATAATTCACCTTTCATGATCATGGATGTACCTTATCACAATTAAGATACACTTTGTTGAATTTTTGGAAAACAAACAACTTATGTTCTTGTCTTCCTCTTCCTTAGTCAAGATATGCATAGGAAAAGGAGATTTGTATTTTGAAAATTATGATGATATGTTCTTAAGATAAGGGACAAGGTCCCTTTGATTTAGGGATTTATTTAATTTTTCTTTTGTCTTAATCAATTATGATAGGTTGCCTTTTTAAGTGGCAAATTTCTAGCCCTTCAATCTCCATTATTTGGTTGATATTATTTGTGTGGGCTATGAATGTTTTGTCCTAATACCATGTATTATCATACCACTTGCTAAAATTATGAGTGAAGGATATAGATGTTTTTGTCCTAAAGCCTTGTATTATCATGCCACTTGCCTAAATGATGAATGTAGAATCACACCACTTGCTAAATTTTTGTCTTAATGCCATGTAACCTAATCTTTATTCTTATTATTATATCATCATCTAATTTATTTTATTTTATTTTTCCTCTTGGATTTGGGCTTATTCTTACCCATTATGGGCTTGTCCTACCCATTTTCTTTGCTTTGGATAAAATTCTTCCTTTCTTGGTGGGCTTGGTCACATTTTCATAATTTTTGGGCTATTGGTGAAATTACTATATCCTAGTCCAAGTCTATGTTTAATTTCTTGTTTAGGTTATCCAATGGGCTTGCTAGAAACTTATGTGAAGTGGAAAAACTCTATATGAAGTGTCCATAGGTAAAAGCCCAATGTATGGGTAAAGATTTTAAACTTAGTAACTATAGTTCTTGAATTAGGAAAAATTACCCTAATTCAATGTTCTTTGAAATTTTAAGACCTTTACTTGTTTCTAAAAATTTATCTTCCTTATCCAAGAATTTTGCATCTCTTTAGTATGTTATTTCTAATTTCTTTCCTATTAGATTTTCCTTCTTTATTTGTTCTCTTAATGTTAGAAACATTTTCTATGCATATACATAAGGTGAAGAATTTCTAAGGATTATATTTCCTTAGATATCTAAAATATTGTCTAATAAATTTTATTTCCTTAATTAAATTTTTTATGTACCTTTATCAATAAAAGAAACGAAATTAAGGATGTTACACTTCCCTTTCTTCTTCCTTCATTTCTTCTCCTCTCTTTCTCTCTTTTCCTCACTCTACCTTGCTTCTATTTTCCTCTCCATCACTTAGACAAAATTATAATGTTATAAGGGTGGTTCTTGCTTAAATAAACTATCAAGTGGTCCTCATTTCATAATCATTGGTCTACCTTATCACAATTAGGATGCACTTAGTTGCTTTTTGAGGAAAGACAACTCATGTTCTTGTCTTCCTCTCCTTTAGTCAAGATATGCATAGCAAAAGAAGATTTATATTTTGAAAATCATGATAAAATGTTCTTAAGATAAGGGACAAGGTCCCTTTGATTTAGGGATTCTTTTTCTTTTTCTTTTCTCTCACACAAGTATGATAGGTTTGCCATTCTAAGTGGCAAGTTTCTAGCCCTTGAATCTACCTTGGTTGGCTGAAATTATTTGTGTAAGATATGAATGTTTTGTCCTAATGCCATGTATTATTATACCACTTGCTAAATTTATGAGTGTAAGATATAGATGTTTTTTCCTAATGCCATGTATTATTATACCACTTGTTAAAATTATGGAGGTAGGATATAGATATTATCACACCACTTGCTAAAATTTTGTCTTCATGCCATGTGACCTAATCTTTATTATTATTACACTATTATTTCATCACTTGATTTTTTTTTTTTTTTTCTTTCCTCTTGGATTTTGGCTCATTCTTGCCCATTTCCTTTGCTTTGGCTAAAATTCTATATCTCATGGAGGGCTTGGTCACATTTTAATGATTTTTGGGCTATCAGTCCAACATTTATATCTTAGTCCAAATCTATGCTATATCTCTTGCTTGGGCTATCCAATTGGCTTGCAAGAAACTCATGTGAAGTGGAAGAACAAACTCTATGGAGTGTCCATAGGTGAAGGCCCAATGTATGGGTGGAGATGTTAAATTTAGTAACTCTAGCTCTTGAATTAGAAAAAATTACCCTAATTCAATCTTCTTGAACTTTTAAGATCTTTACTTACTTCCAAAAACATTTATCTTCCTTATATTTTCTTAGTTATAAAAAAGAATTGTTTAATAAGTTTTATTTCCTTAAATATTTATGTACATCTACTAATAAAAGAAACAAAATTAGAGATATTATAACACACTTTCTCTTTCTTTTCTCATTAACATAATCATAGCCGTGACTAGGGCGTCCCCTACTGGTGCACCACACGGACCATCATTTGACCATGCTCATCTCTTTTCTTCTCTTTTCTTCTCGTGTTAATAGCTAAAAATATGATTTCAATAACAAGTATATTCATGATACTCACATGTCATCATTTATCATCAAAGCATAATCACTACCAAAAATATTGGTAAAATACAATCATGTCATGATCGTAACCATTTTCAAATATCACTTTATAAAATATTTCCATGTCAAAACTATATACTTAAGATGGTAAGGAGTTCATGCAATGGCAATGGTTAGGGCATACACTAGTTATTTATTATTTCCATTTATAAAATTCTTCTTCTTTGTTAAATATTATTTTCATCATTTCATTTTATTTATGCTTGACCTCTAGTTCCTTTCCTCATACATATATCATTTGTAACACATGTTCTCACAAATTGTATCGGGCATTTCTCTCTAATTTGTTTCTATTATTACCCTATAGTTAATGCAGTTCATTTAGAGTTGAAAAATGTTCAAAATAAGCTTTACTAGCTCCCAACACAACCTGGCCATGTTCTAGGGCATGGCCATGCTTGAAAAATATTTTAAACGTACTCCAAAATAGCCCTGAACATGGCCTACCCATGCTGAAGCAACCAAGAACAGGGTCAGGTCGTGTTCTGTGACTTTTTCTCACTTATTCAACTATATATTCCTCATACAAACTCCACTTGAGGTGATTCTAAAGCCTATAAAAATCTAAGACATTTATCTACAAATTTCATGTTTATCATTTTTTAGATTCCTTACAAATTATTCCTAAAAAATTTAAAATTAAAATACTTATATTTATCATCCTTGATTCTAGACTGATTCTGACCTCTGTCATTAATCAGCCATATCTCCCTTATATGGACTCCAAATTAAGTGATTTTAGAGCCTATAGATCCGTATGACATATATCTATATTTATTATGGTAACAATTTTCTTTAATTCCCAATATATTTTGCCCAAAAATTCAAACACAAAAGCATACTTAACAGATTTTTCGTTGGTTCGCTAGTTTCTGACCACTACTCACTAATTTAACAATATTTCCTTCATATGGAATCCAAATTGAGTTATTTCAGTGCCAAAACATTTGTGAGACATACATACATACATACATATATATATATATATATATATATATATATATATATATATATATATATATATATATATATATATATATATATATATATATATATATAAATTTTTATGATAACCATTTCTTTTATTTTCATACAGATGATTCCCATAAATTCAAACACAGATTCTTCTCCAATTAACAATTTTCTGACCACTGCTTACTAATCGGACCATATCTTCCTCATTTACACTTTAAATTGGGTGATTCCAGTGGCTAAAAATCTGCGATACATATACATATATATATATATATATATATATATATATATATATATATATATATATATATATATATATATATATAATGTTAACAATTTCTTTTAATTCCTAACTAATTATTCCCAGAATTTCAAAATAAAAAGCTTTACTGGTTACTCCAAAATCCAGTTTTCTAACCAAACCCTTCCTAAATTTTTAGTTCAATCTTTTATTACGTCCTCTTCCATTTTCTTCCTAATTTACATCTAATCATATTCCATCAGTTTTTCACCACATTCAAATGTACATAACAGTTGCATAAAAACCCCTAAAATTTTGTCACCCATAACCATATCTATGCAGAACTTTCCACACAAACCGAAGTATTCAAAACATCCATCATATGCAAAATCAACATGTAACATGATATAGCAACATTCATGGCCAATCATCAAAGTAACAAATATTGTAAAATTCATCAAAGTTCTAGGATCAAAATCCGATATAAATGTTACAAATTTCAAAGCTTTTCTTCAAAAAGAGATATATTAAACCTACCTAAAGATCTCCCTAGATCACTTAGTGAATTCTTTTTCTTGTTTCCTCTTGAAGGAAGTGGCAAGATTCCTCCCATTCCCTTAGCTTTTCTAATAGCTTGAATAAGAAAGGGAGGGGGAGTTTTGAACCCCAAGGATAAAAAGAAAAGATGTATTCAAGTGGAGAATAAGCTAACTTACCTTGAGTATTTAGTCCTCTGGACTTCTCCTTCTTCTTCATTCCTCTCTTCCCCTCTCTTTCTCTCATTTCCTCACTCTGCCTTGCTTCTATTTTTCCTCTCCTTCACTTGGACGAAATTATAATGTTATTAAGGTAGTTTTTTTCTTAAATAAATTATCAATTGGTACTCCTCTCATAATTATGGGTCTACCTTATCACAATTAGGATGCACTTGGATGCTTTATGGAGGAGGACAACTCATGTTCTTGTCTTCCTCTCCTTTAGTCAAGATATGCAAAGAAAAAGGAGATTTGTATTTGAAAATCATGATAAAATGTTTTGAAGACAAGGGACAAGGTCCCTTTGATTTAGGGATTCTTTTTCTTTTTCTTTTGTCTCACTCAAGTATGATAGGTATGCCTTTCGAAGTGGCAAATTTTCAGCCCTTGTGTCTCCCACTTGGCTGAAATTATTTGTGTACGATTAGGATATTTTGTCCCAATGTCATGTATTATTACCTATTATATCATCACATGGCTTGCTGAAATTATTAGTGTGAGATATAGATGCTTTTTCTAATGCCATGTATTATTACCTACTATATCTCCACATGTAATGCTAAAATTATTAGTGTAAGATATAGTTGTTTTGTCCTAATTCCATGTGATCTAATCTTAATTATTATTATACTATTATTTCATCACTTGGTTCTATTTTTTTTCCTCTTTAATTTGGTCTCATTCTTGCCTATTTCCTTTACTTTGGCTGAAGTTCTACATCTCATGGAGGGCTTTGTCACATTTTCATGATTTTTGGGCTATCGGTATAAGTTCTATATCCTAGTCCAAGTCTATGGTATATCTCTTTTTTGGGATATCCAATTGGCTTGCTAGAAACTCATGTGAAGTGGTAAAACAAACTCTATGAAGTGTCCATAAGTGATGGCCCAATGTATGGGTAGAGATGTTAAACTTAGGAACTCTAGCTGTTGAATTAGGAAAAATTACCCTAATCTAATCTTCTTGAAATTTTAAGACCTTTACTTACTTCCAAAAATTTATCGTCCTTACCTAAGAATTTCGCCTCTCTTTAGGATGTTATTTCTATTTTTTCCCTATTAAGTTTTCTCTCTTTACTTATTCCCTTAATGTTAGAAACATTTTCTATGCATACACATAAGGTGAAGAATTTCTCAAGCTTATATTTTTTTCTTAGATATCAAAAAATTGTTTAATAAGTTTTATTTTTTTAATTAAATATTTATGTACCTTTATTAATAAAAGAAAGGAAATTAAGGATGTTACATTTCTCTCCCCCTAAATAAAATTTTGTCTTAAAAAATTTACAAAATTACCTAATAAGAACAATTGCGTATATTTCTTCCTCATGACTTCTTCCAGCTCCCAAGTTGATTCTTCTAGAGTCAAACCTTCCTATAACACCTTAACCAGGGGAATTATTTTATTCCTCAATTGCTTTATGTCAATGTCCAATATGGATGCCGATACTAGCTGGTATGTCATATTTTTCTTTATTTGGATTGATTCATCCCGTATTACATGTGAGGAATTTGAAAGATACTTTCAGAGCTGTGATACATGGAAAAAATTATGTAGGTTGATCAAATTAGGTGGGAGGGCAACTTGATATGCTGATATTCCCACTTTCTTCAGAATTTGGTAGGGTCTAAAAAATGTAGACTTACCTTTTTGGTCTTGAGAAACCTACCAACTTCAATAGTTGAAGAAATCTTCAAAAATATATGGTCTCCTTCCTCAACATTCAAAGGTATATGTCTCTTATCTTAGTAACTCTTTTGCTGACTCTGAGTTGTAAATATTTTGTTTCATATCATCCGAATTTGCTCAGTGGTGTGTTGTACTAGGTCAGGACCTAGCAAGTTCTTTTCTCCCACCTTAAACCAATATAGTAGATATCGGCACTTCCTATTGTATAAAGCTTTGTAGGGGGCCATCTTAATACTAGAGTGATAGCTATTATTATAAGCAAACTCCACTAAAGGTAGGTACTTATCCCATCTTTACCTTGCTCTATCACACGAGCCCTCAACATATCTTCTAGGGTTTGAATGGTCTGTTCTGTGTACCCGTCAATCTAAGGATGGTAAGCAGTACTGAACCGCAACTGGGTTCCAAAATCTTCCTGCAACGCCTTCTAAAATCTCGACGTAAACCTCAAATCTCTATTAGAAACGATATTTAAAGGAATTTCATGCAGTATAACTATTTCTTGGACGTGCAACTCGACCAATTTGTCTAGTGAATATTTAATTTTTATAGGTGAAAAGTGAGCATATTTGCTTCATCTGTCTACTATTACCCAGATAAAGTCATGTCCAACGGAAGTCTTAGCTAAGGCCACCACAAAGTTCATCAAAATACTATACCATTTCCATTTAGGGATCTTAAGAGGTTGTAGAGATCCCGCTGGCTTTTGATGTTCTACCTTCACCTTTTGACAAATTAAACATTTTGCCACAAACTCAACAATGTCTTTTTTCATCCCTGGCCACTCGTACATCTTCTTTAAGTCTTGATACATTTTAGTGGATCCAGGATGGACTGTGTACTTACTCTAATGTGCTTCTTGTAGGATCTTAGTCCTCAACTCTTGTTCTTGAGGGACACAAACCCTTCCTTTATATATGATTACTCCATCTTCTGAGACCAAAAAATTAACTTTTTCTTTGTGATCTTGTAAGTATTGGTTGTGAGTTTAAGACTCTTTAATCTTAGCTCTAAGATCACACTATATACTTAATCCATTGATGATTAGATTCTTTGGGGTAAGAGTAGTGGCCAGCTTTAAATTTTGAAACTCGTCTAGTATCTGCATTTCATACACCATTATCTTACCTATGTGTAGAGATTTCTTACTCAAGGCATTAGCTACAACATTCGCCTTTCCTGAATGATACTTTATCTCAAACTTGTAGTCATTGAGAAATTATATCCATCTTCGTTGCCTCATATTTAAATCCATCTAATCAAAAAGGTACTTAAGACTATTGTGATCACAATATACTTCAAATGTTATCCTATACAAATAGTGTCTCCAAATCTTTAAGTCAAACACCATTGCCGCCAATTCAAGATCATTAGTTGGATAGTTTCCTTCGTGGGGTCTCAATTGCCTAGAGGCGTAAGCAATAACTCTCTTGTCTTGCATTAGCACATACCCTAGCCCTTTCTTTGAAGTGTCACTATACACTTCAAAATGTCCTTTAGGGTCTGGAATAATTAAAATAGGAGGAGTGGTCAATCTTGTCTTAAACTCCTAGAAACTAACTTCACATTGATCAATCCATTTGAAAGGAATTCCCTTCCTGGTCAATTTTGTCAATGGCAAGGCTATACGAGAGAAGTTTTGTATAAACCTCCTATAGTATCCAGCCAAACTTAAGAAAATTCTGACTTCTGTAACCGTCTTTAGTCTTTTCCACTTAATCACCGCTTCCATCTTGCTAGGGTCTATGGTTATCCTTCTATTGGAGATGACATGTCCAACAAACTTCACCTATGTCAACCAAAATCCATACTTCTCCAATTTGGAATACAATTTTTTTCTCTTTCAACACTTACAGCACGATTTATAGATGTTTTTCATGTTGTTTCTCACTCTTAGAGTATATCAAGATGTTATCAATGAACACTACCACAAATTGATTAGGTAGGGTCAAAAAATGCAATTCATGTAATCCATGAAAATTACTGGTGCATTTGTCAACCTAAAGGCATTACAAGAAACTCATAGTGCCCATACCTAGTCCTGGAGGCTGTTTTTGGTACATCCTTCTCCTTATCCTAATCTGATGGTATCCCGATCTCAAATCAATTTTTGAAAAGATGGAGGTTCCCTTTAGTGGATCTAATAAATCATCTTTCCTTGGGAAATGTTACTTGTTTTTTATAGTCACCTTATTCAATTGTCTGTAATCTAAGCATAGTCTTAGGCTCTCGTCTTTCTTCTTAACAAACAATACAAGAGCTCCCCAAGGTGATACACTCGGTCTAATAAATTGCTTATCTAACAATTCCTCCAATTGTTTCTTGAGTTCCTGTAGTTTATTCGAGGCCATTCTATAAGGTACAATAGAGATAGGCCCTGTCCCGGGTAGGAGATCAATAGAGAACTCTATCTCTCTCTTGGGTGGTAAGCCTGAAATATCTAGTGGAAATACTTTAGGAAACTCATTAGCTATTGGAATTTCATTAAGCTTCTATTTGGCTTCGAGGTTTGATAAACACAAGAGAATGTAACCAAGTACTCTACTCTTTAACTCCCGATTAACTTTATTGACATATAGTATCAATAACTACATCTCCTTTTGTGGAATAGGAGGTACTTGGTGCAACAATTTAGCAAGACCCAATTTCTAGACCTTTAGTCTAACCCTAGAATGACATTAATACTTCTTAAAGGTAGACAGACGAGATCTACAGAAAAAGTTTTCTCCTTGATGTTGACCTGACAATCTTTATATACAAAGGAAGTTAAGACCCTTTCCCCTGTGAAGGATCATAGGGAGTTTCAAAAATAGGAAACCAAGAGGAGAAGCAAGCTAAACTTTGAGAGCCATAGGAGTATTTCTGCACAAGGTGAGTTTCCCCTCTTAAGAAAAGTTGGTTTGTAGTAGGTTGAGCTCATTTTGGGTTCTGCATGGGGGACTTTTAAGCATGAGATGCAAGAGGTTAAAGGTAACAACATGGAACTCTAGTGGTAGGGAAAAATCTTTGCCATCTAAGTAACAAATATGCTGAAGTACCACACATTCTGCACTAGGAAGTTATTGTTCCTGCACCTAAATTTTTTTAGCCTTGTGTTCTTGAACTATTTGATTGGATAAATGGCCTTTAAATTCTCTAATATTTGGTTAAAAAAGTCTTGAAATATTGATAATCAATCATGAAAATTTTGTATTTTTGAGAACCTACAAATAGGCCATTTGCAATCAAAACAGTGCAGAAAAAAATCCACAAGACAGCTTAGGCTGTTAATGGAAATACTAAACATTGATGGGGTTAGATGTTGAATTTTCATATTAAATTTTATGACATGTTATAGGGATCCTAATTAAGGATCCCACAAAATTTTAGAGAATTCTGGTCAGTTTAAAGCATATAATAAAATATGTAACTTTTGTGGGATGGGAAGTAAGTCAGAACATACCAGAACTGGGGGACAGCCATATAAAGTGTGTCATTTGAGGGGTCAAATAAATTATTTTTTACTTGAAATTTTTATGGTGATTATATAACATAACTATGATACTACATATCAAATATTACGAATTTTTAAGAAGTTTACCCATCGAAAGGAATGGAAAATAGAATAGAAATGGAACCGAAACCAATCTGCATTGTTCTGGGTTATGGAGCTACTTCTTAGGGTGAATGGAATAGTTAAGGGCTGAGAGATCCAAGAAATAAAATAGATATGTAGAGGAACCTCCATGGAAAATTTTATAATTTTTAGAGGACTTTTTTCATATTTAATAATAACCCTAAATCTGAACAGAATCACAGTTTTGTTTTGGGGAGAAGAAGCTCTTAATCTAAAGACTTATGATTTTAGGTGAAAATATGCATGCATTAACCAAAAGCTCTTATATGTTTTATTTTGAGTAGCTGGTTGTAACCTTAAAACACTCTTTATGTTTATGAACTTGAATTTATCAATTTTGTTGGTTGCCTGAATTTTATGCTATGATGAATGATGGTCTAAAGATATGTTATGTATGCATTCTAGAGAATTAAAGGGTGCTCAAGGTGTGACAAATAAGCCCTATTTCCCTCACGTATTGGCCAATAATAGGAGATGCATAACCATTTTACACGTATGGGACTATATTGGGTAAGTAGACCAAAATGTTATAGTTTCCTAGTATGACTAAGATGATGTATGTATGTATGTATGGTCAGTGCTTATGTTTCAATGAAATAAATTGAGATGTTTTAAGGAATGGAATGTATACTATTTTTTTTGGAAAATTTACTAGCTATTGAGATTGTCATCTCATCTTTTTATGTCCGCATAATCACATTCTAGATACTCCAGTAAGAAGTGAGCAACAGGGATCTCAAGGTTGACTCATCTATATATGGATATGGATTGTATATTTTCTTGTTGTGTAATATATGTGGGATGGCTTAGTTGAGTGTTAAGTCCTTTTTAGACTGCTCGTAATGTGATGTAAAATAAGTTATAGACTGTATACTGTTCTTTATCGCGTAAGATCCTTTTTGTTGTCACTAATGCATATCATGCCTAGTTAGTTGCTTATAAGGAAATGAAATTTGAAAATGCTTAGAATAGCCTAAAGCACTTGTATGCTTATCCAAGAAAGATAACTAACAATATAAGTGAATAGGTGAATTTATGGGATAGGGGATAGGTAGACATTCCTAGAAATTTACAAATAAGAATATATATATAATACTAAAAGGTTTAAGGGGAATATTCTATGATCGGATGTATGAGTAGCACCAGAGTTAAATAACACCATAAGAGTAAATCCATAGATGTAGGACGTACCTTGAATCATTTCGTAGGATTGAGTTGCCTCTTGGCCACTCAAGGTGAAAACCATTCCTTTCACATGTGACATCTATTTTGCTTGCTTCCTTACATTCTGTGGGCAATTTTTTGCAAAATAACCCTTCTGTCCATATTTGAAGCAGACATCTTATCCCATGTAGCATGGCCGATTACCATGCATACGTCTGCACTTAGTGTAGTTGACTATGGCGAGGTTTTTGTTGGAAAGGTCGAGGACCCATAGTTAATGGCCTCTTACTAGTTCTATATCCTCTTCCCCTCACATTTTTACCAGGTTGGGGAAACGTTTCTTCCTCTTCCATAGGTTTTGCCTCAGCTTCTCGTCCCCCACTTCCCTTAAACTCTTCTCCAAAAGTCTAAATTTATTTATCAAGGGCACAAACTCCCTTATTTCCAAGGCTATCACTGTATTCCTGATTTTTGGGTTTAATCTTGCTTTAAACTTAACAGCCTTCCATGCTTCATCAAGGTTAAACCTTAGGTAAGAGGAAAACTTAGACAACTCCTCGAACTTAGCGATGTATTAGTCAACTTATGTCACACCCCTAATTTTAAAGCACGTGAAATACATACTTTACAAACATATATTTTCCATAACATGTATAATACACTCTTTTACAGATAAGTATTCCCATGTATACACAATATATAAAACAAATCTATAAACATCAGAGTAACAGTAGAAGCAAGAATCCTGCCTGTGGCATTTAGAGCATACTTTAGAGTACAAGTACAATATAAATCAAAATCAATGAGCCCTAGAAACAAAATAGGTTCACTAGAGAAAATATTGCCTAGCCGATCACCTATCTGATGGGGAAGGACAAAACACTGTATTATTATATGAAAAATATAGAAATATTGTGTAGTGAGTTTGACAACTCAGTGAGCAGATAATATCTCCTACAACCTCTTAGGTCAACATATGGATGTACTCATATTTTAAATTTATCACATTGAAAATTATAGTACAGAAGTGCATCCATATAGGACCCGCATTTCAAATATTATCAGTTCAAATCACATTCAAATATCTGTAACCATATATGATACAATATGATCGTTAATCAAACATTAATATGCATTAAAAATATTTCTTATACAAATATTATGAGGATCCCATATCAGAACCACCATATCAGAGTTTAATCCCTTTGGTACTTTGTTGGTATAGGATTTGCCTATACTTAGCATCTCAGCCAAGGTTTGCCCTACCACCAATCAAGAGGACACGCGAAGGGACTCTAATATGGGCAATTTTCCAAGCACAAAGTAAGGGAAGACAAATCACATATCATATAACTGGCATCTCGCCCAGATAAGAGGCATCCCGCTCTTCATTACATATTATATTCCGTGTGTTAGCCCTCACACGAGGCTAGCACCACCCCTGCCAGTTGAGGTATCAAGGTGCACCAGGGCTAACATCACCTGCTGTTAACAAACAGTGTTTCTAATAGGATTTCTCCACAAAAATTATCATATGCACATATTCTATATCATTCAAAACAGAAACTTTCAGTATAATACAGAATTTTAGTCTCAATACAGCTCATTTGTCATAAATTTTTCAATCAGGGTTTATCACATATACATGCCCTTTCTCTACGCAATCATATAGCTTTATAAATCCATGCCACGTGCATAAATATTCACTTAATCATTTAATGAGAAATACATGTAGTATCAAATATACCATGAGTTCAGGAATCTATTTTCTAAACTATACTCTTCTTGAACTATATTCTAGATTGTAAACAATTTAGATAATTTAATACATTTCATAAACATATAAAACTGTAAATAACTTGTAAACATAATTAATTACACATTTAAAGATCAAGAAGAGTATAGAGTAAGTCATAGAAAGAATTATCCACTCACAAGGTAAGGCTCCAGGTTGGACAACCCTAAAATGCACTTTTTCAATCCATATTTGACTAAATAGACCTCAGAAACGTGTTCGAATGGTATAAAAACCTAGGAAATGACTCCAAAATTGCATAATTTGACCTCCGAGAGTTTGGTCAACAGTAGTCAACTGCTGGGTATTATTCACGATCGAAAAATACCATTCACCGCTAGAAATCACTATTCACGATGCACAAAAGTTGTTGGATGACCGAAAAAATTCATATCTAAAGGTTTATCTAGCTTCTGAATCCATCTACGGTGTCATATTTTCAATTTAAGGTCTTTAAATAGGAGTCCCAGAGTTTACATTTTTTAAAGATTTTCTACTTCTGATTTGCGGTGATTCAGTAGCTGATTTGAAAAATTATTCGGCCAATATCGTAGTACTTTTCGTCCTGAATCCAGTGGCACCCTTAGTTTTGAGATCAGTGGCCTGTAGACACTCCAGATTTAGAGAGAAAATATGGAGGTTACTGTTCGTATTATTCATTCGGTTTACAAGACTTTTCTTTTTCCATATCTCCCCCTCCCCCTTTTTATTTCTTTTATTTTTTACTTATTATTATTAATAACTAAATATTTAAAATTTATTATTTTTATTTTTATTATATACATATAAATACTATTTTTCATCGTAATATATCCCAAAAATTTCTAAAAATTTACATTCTTATAAAACTTTAGTTTAACTCTTAAATCGTGACCTTTTTTGATAAAATTTTAATAAAAAAATCACAAAATAAATATCTTTATACATAATAAAAGAAAGAATATTTCTAAAAGTAAAACAAAAAACTATTATAGGCCAATATAATTATTTTAAACAAAACAAAAATCATTTTAATTAAAAATATATTTGCTTTTAGCAAAACATAATCATTTAAAAGAAAAATATATATTTTTTATCATAAAACATTATTATTTAAAAATTACGAGATATTACATTCTTTCCCCCATAAGAAATTCAGTCCCTGAATTTCAACCCATCCTACGACATGTAAAGAATGAAGTCATGGCATAATTCGGAGTTATCAACCTTATTACTCAAATAATTAGGGATATCTTTTCTGTATATCATCTTTACTTCCTAGGAAATCTCTTCACTTGTGTGATTTTATCATATAACCTTAACTATAGGGATTTCCTTTAACCATAAGTTCTTCACTTGTTGATCAACAATAAACATCGATTTTTACTCATAATTAAGCCAAACTCTTGTCCAATTGAATTTCTTGTAATTAGATAGCATGAGAAGAATCTGATAGGTACTTTCTTGGCATTGATGTAAGAAAGATTGTACCGACATCACTTAATCCTGATAGCAAAGTTAGGCGATATATACTATGCATACTTTGTCCAAGATTTTAAAAGAGCCTATATACTAAATCTTAACTTTTTCCTTCTTTACAAACCTCATTACCTCTTTTATGGGTGAGTCCTTTAAGAAAATTTGATCACCAACTGATAATTTCTAGTGTTCAACATTCATGGTCCTTATAGACTTTTGGCCTATATTGAGTTTCTTGTATTTTTTTTTCTAATCAATTTTACTTTATTAACGACATCTTACCATAAGTATGACTCCACTGAGTCATTTAACAAAAAGTTTGTAACACCTCTTATATAAGGCTTTAAGTCATCCAATAACACTTTATTATAAGCAAATTCTGCTAAGGGATCTCCCTTCAAACTCAAAAGCATACGCTTGAAGCATACTCTCTAAATTAACATCATCAATTTAGGTTAGTCATATTCTATCTATTGCATGATATTACAAATTAGATTCCAAAACCTTAACCTTATTAAACTCATCCACCTATTAGGAGGCTTATGATATTTCATGTAAAACCTCAAATGGTGCCATTTGTATATTGCCTTGATTATTACTGATATGAATAAATTCAAGTAAGAACAAATAACTTCTGCCAGCTTTCACCAAAATTATATAAAGATACCTAAAGCATAACTTCTATTGCATAAACACATAATTTAGATTTACTATTAGCCATATTATAATCTAACAAAGATCTTTAGGCTCCTAAAACAAAATATTCAATTCTTACTTGTTGACTCACCAAACAACGAAAAATATATCACTTGTATCTTCTTTTTACTATTATACTAATACAAATATTTCAAATCTTAGTATATCCCATCAATATTCAAAATTTATGGCTTCTTCTAAAATCTTCTTTCTCAACAATTATTCACACATGAATTTTCAATCTCAATATAATTCACATCCTAGATACAAGACTCAACTTAGCATAGTATAAACCCTTAACACAAATACCTTGATCGCTCTACATTATTTTTGGACATGGTTCTCAAAATATTTTTCATATTTCTAAATAAAGATTTAAAAGATTAATTTAAATCATATTTTCCATATTTTATTTCTCAAGAAATTCAACATCATTAATTCACTTGATTATATTCGTCAAAGCACCATAAGGCCATCATCCGTCTATTCCATTCAAAACAGAGCTTTCAGTATAATACAAAATTTCAGTCTCAATACACCTCATCTGTCATAAATTTTCCAATCAGGGTTTATCACATATACTTGCCTTTTCTCTACGCAATCATATAGCTTTATAAATCAATGCCACGTGCATAAATATTCACTTAATCATTTAATGAGAAATACATGTAGTATCAAATATATCATGAGTTCAAAAATCCATTTTCAAAACTATACTCTTCTTGAACTATATTCCAAATTGTAAATAATTAAGATAATATAATCCATTTCTGAAACATATAAAAGTGTAAATAACTTATAAACATAATCAATTACACATTTAAAGATTAAGAAGAGTATAGGGTAAGTCATAGAAAGAATTATCCACTCACAAGGTAAGGCTCTATGTTGGACAGCCCTAAAATGCAATTTTTCAATCCACATTTGACTAAATAGATCTCAAAAACGTGTCTGAAGGGTCCAAAAACCTAGGAAATGACACCAAAATCGCGTAATTTAGCCTCCGGGAGTTTAGTCAACATTAGTCAACTACTATGTGCTATTCACGGTTGGAAAAATACCATTCACCGTCGGAAATCACTATTCACAATGCACAAAAAGTTTTCAGATGGCCGAAAAAGTTCATATCCTAAGGTTTATCTAGTTCTTGAATTCATCTATGGTGTCAAATTTTCAATTTAAGGTCTCTGAATAGGAGTTTCAGAGTTTACCTTTAACAAAGATTTTCTACTTTCGATCAGCGGCTGATTTGAAAAATTATTCAGCTAATATCATAGTACTCTTTGTCCTGAATCTAGCGGTACCGTTAGTTTTGAGATTAAAGGCCTATAAACACTCCAGATTTAGAGAGAAAATATAGAGATTACTATTAGTACTATTCATTTAGTTTACGGGACTTTTCTTCTTCCGTATCTCCCGCTCCCTCTTTTTATTTCTTTTATTTTTTACTTATTATTATTTAATAATTAAATATTTAACATTTACTATTTTTATTTTTATTATATACATATAAATACTATTTTTCATCTTAAAATATCCCAAATTTTTT
Organism: Gleditsia sinensis; assembly: GCA_037074535.1. Classification (NCBI taxonomy): domain Eukaryota; kingdom Viridiplantae; phylum Streptophyta; class Magnoliopsida; order Fabales; family Fabaceae; genus Gleditsia; species Gleditsia sinensis. The sequence continues at coordinate 26,191,801 of CM073463.1, forward strand.
TGAAAATTTACATTCTTATAAAACTTTAGTTGAACTCTTAACTCATGACTTTTATTAATAAAATTTTAATAAAACAAATCACAAAATAAATATCTTTATACATAATAAAAGAAAAAATATTTCTAAAAATAAAACAAAAATTTATTAGAGCAAATATAATTATTTTAAACAAACAAAAAATCATTTTAATTAAAAATATATTTGCTTTTAGCAAAATATAATCATTTAAAATAATTTTTTTATAGTAAAATGTTATTATTTAAAAATTACAGGATATTTCAACTTACCCTGTCGGAGTTAGAGAAATTTGATCTCTTTCTCGGTCCGCATAGTACTTGGAAAGTAATTCTCCAAGAAAATATCCTTAAACACTTGCTAGTTGATCTACCTCCTCATTGAGTTAGTGGCTCTCTGGCCCTTTGCCACTAACACTCAGCTTCATCCTTCAGCATATATGCATAAAGATAACTTGCTGCTCATTAGTGCAGCCCATCACCTCAAAGATCTTCTCCAATTCCCTTATCCACCTTTCGGCTACCGTTGGCTCATAGCTACCTTGGAAAAAATGTGGTCTAGTTCTCAGGAGCTTAGATAGGCCATTATTATTTCCAGCCACCTGGTTGTTTGCATTATTTTCTTCATTCAAGTTGTTACTATTTTAGGGATGTTACAAAATTTGATTGGTGGCTGTGACACGGTCTTGAATAGTTGTACCCAAGTTGTGTAGGGTTTCTTCTGCATTGTTTGTAGGTTCTTCCTTGAAAGTGTCGTATCCTATTATGGGAAAAATAGAGTAATGCTACTATTGAGTTAATCAAGCCCAATAGTTAGTACAAAAATATTTACAATAGCCATAACACCAACTCAGCATATAGATAGAAAATACTAGTAATTTCTTACCTATATGAAATCATTGATCCCCTACACAACATAATCACAAACATACTTAAGAAACTATAAGATCGATTCAATTAACCATCCAACCACTGGCCATCAAGGATTGACCTACTCTAATACAAATTATGTAACAACTCTATTTTTTCACACACACACACACACACACACACACACACACACACACACACACACACACACATATATATATATATATATATATATATATATATATATATATATATATATATATATTTGTAAAATCTCATGAAGTCATTAGCTTTTTACTTCTAACTATTTAACTCATAATAAAATTCAATTAAATTAACCAAACATAATTAAGGTTTATGGTATACAATTAATACTAATACAATTCTGAGTTCACATACACATTAATTAAAAACATCTGCTCAAAAATAAAACACATATATGTCTACATATTATTCATCCATATTGACCAGTTTCGAAAATATGGGTGCGGGTGGTTGCACCTTCACTAGAATCTTAGCCAACTTGACCCAACGCACACTAAAAGCCGGTCATAGAGAATATCTGCATATTTAATCTTCTAAACATGATATGAAAATATAGTGAGAATTAAATCCCAGTAGGTTCAACAATAAATCATAATTATCATCACTATAGCTCATTATGTCATGTTCATCAGTATAAGTTACAGTAAATACCTTAGGTCACATGAAAGCACTTTATCTATGCATATGAAAATCGTACAGTAATGACATGTATGGTACGAATAACTATTTTCATAATATTATATGATGGCTATCAACTTATTTTCATATCAAGTTACCCCAGTTAGGGTGAGTACTTTCTACTCTCCAATACGGGCTTATCTCACTCCATCTGACATGGCACTCTTTCTTTTTCTTTTCTCATTATGATAGTCATAGCCGTGAGTAAGGCATCCCCTAATGGTGCACCACACGTGTCACGGCCCCAAATGATGGAACACATGACCGGCATGGCATAAGGGTTTCCCCCTAGCCGCAAGCCTAACACATAGCATGTACAAACATCCAGCACACTATCCAGAGTATATAATAAATATAACTGGCCACATATGCCACATCCAGTATAAGAAAATACTGTGTGTATATATATATATATATATATATATATCTCATGAATCCAACATTCGTGATTCAACTTGGCCCATGGCCTCATAATACAAACATTGTTGTAAAACATAAAACTATTTTCCAAACAACACATCAAAATACGCAAGAAGCGAGGATCCTGCCTGTAAATTCATGGAGGTACACTAGACATAAACTAAACTAGACAAACAGTACAAAAGAACCTTGCCCAAACTAGGGCTCACCAATGCTATATTCAGCCTTCTACGAAGCTGTAGCTGGATCAAAATCTCTTTGACTATCTGTGGGGAGGAAACAGAAGAGGGATGAGATCACATCTCAGTGAATGGGTAAATCACACTATAACAGAAACAGGGCAAACCAAGTACAAGTGTTTCGCAATGAGTTTAATAATTGAAATCAAAGTGTAAAGATAATAATAAAAACATTTAAGCATTTAACCATAATTTATTGAAAGAAAAGCTAAACAATTCAAATGTATGTTCAAAAGATATAACAGGATTTAAATAAGTAATCGTAAAGCAAATCAATTATGCATGGTAAGTAACAAATGAAGTTATTTATGCAATCACAATGATGAATGAGATTGTTTAGAAATATTTAATCTTTAAGAAAAATGCACTAGTCTATTGGAGGTCTTTCCTAACAGATCTATCATCTTCCCTAAGCACATAGCAAGGGGAGGGTAATCACTGTAGGCATAGACATAAGTCCACCCTAAATTTCCTAAGCACATAGCAAGGTTGTGGCAATCACTGTATGCGTAGACATAAGTCCACCCTAAATTCTGTGACTTAGGCGGTCATAAGCTCATCACAATATCCTAGGCCGAAGCCTTAATATGACCATGGTGCACTAGGTCTAGCACTACCTACGGCTAGCTAACAGTGATCTAAAAGGGTTCCTCGAATAGAAAATATTTGAAACTATGATATTCAAAGAGTTTAAAGTAAAACATTTCAATAACATTATAATAAAGCTATAATTCTCCATCTAGCTCTTTTCATGCATAAAACTCCATTCTAAAATATGTCTCACCCATGGATTCCCATGGAGACCTTTATCATCATAAACTTTCCCTTTAAACATAGATCGTCCGTAGACGTCGTATAGATGTTCGCCATGCATCAAATCATTTTATGACTAACTTAGTTCATTTCTATGACTAAGTTCGCATTTCTATAAATCTAGCTACCCGCAGGTAGTGCTAGACCTAGTGCTGGATGGTGAAGAGAATTATCAGTCTAGATGCTTGCCCTGCATACCTAGGGTTCAACTAAGATTGAAATTTATAATTTCTAACATGGTTGGAACATATTGGTTTTCAAAGCGGTAAAACAATTTAGCATATATTCCAACTAGTTAAAATCATACGAGAGAGTTATAAATTGAATTCGTAAAACATGCGCTATAGCATGAAAAACCCACTCACCGTACTAGGAGTCCAACAATGAGAATTTCACCTCGTGGTGGCTCAACAACCTAGAAAACATAGACATAACATGAGCATTTGATAAACCCTAAACCTAAAAACCTTATATTCTAGCATAGAAACTAATTCTTAGACTATCTACGAAAAGAATTTCGGAAGAACAAAGCTTAAAACGCGATTGGATGGAGTTTTACCTTGGAGGTTACTGTTCACGCAATTTTTCAGCGATTATCCGGCGAAATTGATCAGTGGGGTTTGTAGTTCTCCTTCCCACGAGTCCAACGATACCTCGGTAGCTCGAATCGGGTGGCTGGATGGTGAGATATCTTAGAGAGAAGGTAGAGAGAAAAAAAATTCTAGAAAGAGAGAGGGAGGGTTCAGATAAAGGAGAAATGAAGGAAAAAGGGAGGAGGGCTGCTGAAAAAAATGCAGGTTTACAAAACTCGCCGCCAGCGAACGTATTCTCGCCGCGGTGAGATTTCTGGAAAATAACTCGCCGCCGACGAACATATTCTCGCCGCGGCCAAAATTCCAAACCTTGAAAACTTGTTTTTCTTGATTCTCACTCAATCCCGGTCATTGGAATTTGTCCCAAACTTCTCCAAACTTATGATTTTACCTAAAATTGCACTTTAAACATGAAATACTCATGAAATGATATTTGTGGATTAAATAATCAAATAACCACAACATTAGCCACTTGGATCACTTAATTTGGAGTTCATATGAAAGAGTTATGCTTATATGAGTGAAGGAAGGTCAGAAGAAAGGTCAGAAATGCTCTAAAATTTTACGTTGTTCTCAACTTCCTTGTTTCAAATGATTTATACTTAACCTTCAAAGGTTTTATTAGCAGAGGGTTATTACAACACGGGCCGCCATGTGACCTTGTTCGTCTCTTTTCTTTTCTTTTCTTTTCACGTTAATAGCCAAAAATATGATTTTAATAACAAGTATGTTCATTATACTCACATGCCATCATTTATCATCAAAGCATAATCATCACCAAAAATCATTGGTAAAGTGCAATCATGTCATGATCATAACCATTTTCGAATATCACTTTATAAAATATTACCATGTCAAAATTACACACTTAAGATCGTAAAGAGTTCATTTAATGGCAATGGTTAGGGCATACACTAGTTATTTATTATTCCAATTTATAAGATTCTTCTTCTTTCTTAAATATTATTTTCATCTTTTTATTTTATTTATGCTTAGCCTCTAGTTACTTTCCTTCTACGTATATCATTTCCATCACATGTTCTCATAATTTTATAGGGCATTCTTCTCCAATTTGGTTTCTATTATTACCCTATAGTTAATGAGGTTCATTTAGTGTTTAAAAATGCTGAAAATAAGCTTTACTAGCTCCTAACACGGCCTGGCCATGTTTCAGGGCACGACCATGCTTGAAAAATACTTCAAACGTACTAAAAAACAACCTTGAATAGGACTTACCCATGTTAAAGCAACCCACAACATGGCCTGGTCGTGTTCTGTAACCTTTCCTCACTTATTCAACTATATTGCCTCATACAAACTCCAATTAAGGTGATTCCAAAACCTATAACTTATCTACAACTTTCATGTTTTACATTTCTTCAGAATCCTTACGAATATTCCCAGTAATTTGAAAATAAAAATGCTTATATTTACCACCTTGGATTATAAACTGATTTTGAACTCTGGTAATTAATTAGCCATATCTCCCACATATGGACTGCAAATTAAGTAATTTTAAAGTCTATTGATCCGTGGAACATATATTTATATTTATTGTCTTAAAAATTTGCTTTAATTCCTTACACATTTTGCCCAGAAATTTAAACACAGAAGCATACTTAACAGATTTTTCCTTGGTTAGCTAGTTTTTGGCCACTGCTTACTAATCTGACCATAGCACCCTCATATGGAATCTAAATTGAGTGATTTTAGTGCCAAAAAATTTGTGAGACATATATATAATGTTAACCATTTCTTTTATTTCCACACAGATTTTTCCTAGAAATTCAAACACAGAAGCTTACCTAACATATTCTTCTCTAGTTAACCATTTTTTGACTACTACTTACTAATCAGACCATATCTCTCTCATTTGAAGTCTAAATTGGGTTATTCCAAAGGTTAAAAATCTGTGAGACATATATCTACATTTTTCAAGTTAACCATTTCTTTTATATCCTAACTTATTCTTCCTAGAATTTTAAAAATAGAAGCTTCCCTAGTTACTCTAAAATCCAGTTTCTATCCAAACCCTTCCTAAGGTTTTAGTTCAATCTTTTATTATGTCCTCTTCCATTTTCTTCCTAATTTACATCTAATCATATTCCATCAATTTTTCACCACATTCAAATGTACATAACAGCTACATAAAAAACTCTAAAATTTTGCCACCCATAGCTATACCTATGTAGAACTTTCACACCGATCGAAGTATTCAAAACATCCATCATATGCAAGATTAACATGTAACATGATATAGCAACATTGATGGCCAATCATCAAAGTAACAAATATTATAAATTTCATTAAAGTTCTAGAATCAAAATCCCATATAAATGTTACAAATTTCAAAGTTTTTCTTCAAAAGAAATATTGTTAAAACTACCTAAAGATCTCCTTAGCTAACTTACTGAATTCTTTTTCTTGTTTCCTCTTGAAGGAAGTGGAAAGATTCCTCCATTTCCTTAACTTTTTCAACAACTTGAATAAGAAAGGGAGGGTGAGTTTTAAACCCCAAGGATGAAGAGAAAAGATGAATTCAAGTGGAGATTAAGCTAACTTACCTTGAGTACTTAGTCCTCTAGACTTCTCCTTCTTCTTCCTTCCTCTCTTCTCCTCTCTTTCTCTCCTTTCCTGACTCTACCTTGCTTCTGTTTTTTCTCTCCCTCACTTAGAGAAAATTATAATGTTAAAAGGGCGGTTTTTTTGCTTAAATAAATTATCAAGTGGTCCTTTTCTCATAATTATAGGTCTATCTTATCACAATTAGGATGCACTTGGCTAATTTTTGGAGGAAGACAACTTGAGTTCTTGTCTTCCTCTCCCTTAGTCAAGATATGCATAGTAAAAAAATATTTGTATTTGAAAATCATGATAAAATTTTCTTAAGACAAAGGACAAGGTCCCTTTGATTTAAGGATTTATTTCTTTTTTCTTTTGTCTCACTCAAGTATGATAGGTTTTCCTTTCTGAGTGACAAAATTTCAGCCCTTGAGTCTCCCTTGTTTGGCTGAAATTATTTGTGTAGAATTGGGATATTTTATCCCAATGTCATGTATTATTACCTACTATATTGTCACATCCTACTATATCATCACATGGCTTGCTAAAATTATTAATGTAAGATATAGATGTTTTGTCCTAATGCCATGTATTGTTTTCTACTATATCATCATATGGCTTGCTGAAATTATTAGTGTAAGATATAGATGTTTTTTCCTAATGCCATGTATTATTACCTACTATATCATCATATCGCTTGCTGAAATTATTAGTGTAAGATATAGATGTTTTGTCCTAATGCCACGTGACATAATCTTGATTATTATTACACTACTATTTCATCACATGGTTCTTATTTTTCCTTCTTGGATTTGGGCTCATTCTTGCCCATTTCCTTTACTTTGGCTAAAGTTCTACATCTCATGGAGGGTTTGGTTACATTTTCATGATTTTTGGGCTATCGATCTAACTTCTATATCCTAGTCCAAGTCTATGTTATATCTTTTGCTTGGGCTATCCAATTGGCTTGCTAGAAACTCATGTGAAGTGAAAAAACAAACTCTATGAAGTGTCCATAGGTGAAGGCCCAATGTATGGGTGGAGATATTAAACTTAGGAACTCTAGTTCTTGAATTAGGAAAAATTATCCTAATCCAATCTTGAAATTTAAGACCTTTACTTCCAAAAATTTATCTTCCTTACCCAAGAATTTTGCCTCTTATTACTTATTCCTTTAATGTTAGAAACATTTTCTATGCATACACATAAGGTGAAGAATTTCTAAGGCTTATATTTTTTTTTCTTAGATATCAAAAAATTGTTTAATAAGCTTTATTTCCTTGATTAAATATTTATGTACCTTTATTAATAAAAGAAAGGAAATTAGGATATCACAATCTTGACTTGGTTCTAATTTCTTTTTTTTTAAGAATACTAAGTTAGATTCTTCTCTTACGTAACATAGATCCAATTTTTTTATTTTTTTTTATTTCGTAGAAATTTGTTTTACCGTTCCAAGTGGTATCAAGATGCCACTGTGTTGGGATATCTTATCCATTTCTCCAAGAAAATAGATATCCCCATAAAATATTTTTAATTCAATCCTTTTTTTCTTCTTCACTCGAACTTTCTATTACACATATTTGTTATAACCAGTATTTAGGTATTTCTATTTGAGTCGTATGAGTTGAAATTCTCATATACGGTTCTCAGAAGTGGAGTCCCGTTGGTTTACCTTTCTCTCTCTACATAATATGATAAAATATGTATCAAAAGCACAAGGGTTATAGCTCAATTAGGTAGAGCACCTCGTTTACACGCCCGCCAATTTTTTTTCAGAGAAGTTCATCATGTAATCAAAAGAGTTGATCTTATTGAGAAATCAATGTCTTACACCATGACTTTGAGGGAACAAAAGAAGAGAACAATAGCCTGACAAATGGTTCGGTACAATTCGAGTGTCCATTTTATTTAGACATCAAATGATTGGCGAATTTGTAGGTTTAATTCCTACTAGATGCATGCCAATGAGACCCTCTCATAAGTCTATTGGAATTGGCTTTGTATAAATGGAATCTTATCATCTATACATAACAAATTGGTGTGATATATTCATATCATAACATATTAGCTGTAAGAACTAGCATTCTTATTAAGATTGGAACTTATAAGGAAAAAAATAGATTTATGGATGGAATCAAATATACAATATTTATAGACAAAAGTACTCAGTTATTACGGAAAAATTAATATACTTCTAATGGTCTCAGTAAAAGAAAATAACTCATTTTAAAAAAATTGTTCTTACCAATAATTTTGATTAAATGACACATCACCGTATACTAGACCCTCTAATTCTTTAAGAGGTTTAGGATCACCACAAGCTCACGGGTTGAGAATCTACAAGTATGAACTATAGACATGCCAATGGAAGGTTTCTTGAACTACCCAGTTAAGCAAGTTAAGGTGAGGCGAGGATAGGGCTGCTAGCTTTAGGAGCAAAGGTTCCACCATAGGATGTCCTAAGCAAACCACACACTAACAAGACAAAATGCATGAGATCAAAAGATGAATGAAAATAAAGAAAAAATTCATTATGCTTTGCTTGTTCCTAAAAAATATTTTATTCGCTCGACATCGTAAAGAATTGAGAATTCTAATTTGATTCAAACCTAGGAATATAAATTGTGTGCATAGAAATACAACATTTTACAATGAGAATAAAGTGAATAATTGCTATCAAGTTTTGGCTACAAGTAAAGATCTTGATAAAGATAAAAAAAATAATTAATTTAAAGTTATTTCCAAAAAAAAAATACAATGAAGAAGATTTTCTCCTTATATTTTTTCATAAAAAGGGAGGGTTTGTACAAAATCGATGAAAGAGAAGAGAAAGATATATTTCGATTGGAAAAAGAGTCAAAAGAAATGGTTCAATCCTCTTATGTTTATTTCTCAAACCGAGAGATCTATGAATCAAGATCCTAATGCATATAGATATAAATAGTCTTTATTTAAGAGAACGAAGTAACTAGAAAAAAATAAAGATTGCAAAAATCCTCCTCTTCTAGATGGATCATATAAAAAGCAGGATGTTTTGCATGCATTCATACAGAAAGGCTGACATAGATGTTATAGGTCGAATTTTTTATTTATTATGTTTAGGTCTTCTAGGTGTGGTATTTCATTAGTTATTCTTTCAAGACCGTGGCTTGTCACATGAGTCTAAAATTCATATTTCCGTTGTGAAAAGAAGTATAAATGTATTCATAGACTAGACACTAACTAATAAGTATAGCATCCTCAAAATTATAACCTTCCCATGGAATATAAGCTACTAATATGTTTTTCCCAAAGTAAGTTCACCACCAACTGTAGCAGCACTGTCCACTAAAACTTGTCCCTTTTTAATGTATTTACCTCGCTGAACCTGGGGTTTTTTATGCATGCAAGTATTTTTGTTGGAACGTTGATCCATAACTAATGGAATGCTTAGAGTATCCCCATTTCTCAATAAAAAGCCAAATCGTAGAGTTTCCATAATAATCCAAAATGGACTACTAAAGGATCCTCACTATTTGCTTTCAAACAACTCTTAACGATTGGTGTGAAGTCTTCCACTACCGATTCAGATGAGACTGTTAAGTACCACTTGATTTACTATAGTTGTTGTCTCATCCATCCCCAGAAAATAAATCTAGTAGCCTAAACAAGATGTCTAAATAAGAACATCCACGCCTAGACTGATAAACTATTCATACCAAAAGGGTTATATCCATTGATAAGTTGTAGGTTTGAATCTAACTTTAAGAGATTTGATTCATTCCAAATTATTTAATTCATAATGAAAGGGTTTGCTTTGACCATTAAGAGTAGGTAAACCGTTCCCCGTGTCTTTGTTTCTATTGCATTCTATCTCATAGTATCCCATTCTGTTTTGCGATATTTGAGAATCACCGTTAATATCTCGATGTAGGTTGTAACATCCCTAATTTTAATAAATGGAAAATAATTCTCAATGGTGAAGGGAAGGAAGGAGAATGAAATGGAACATCAAAGAAACCTTATAAAAATGATAAAGTGACTAAATGGCGAAAAGGAAACTAGAAGGGGAGAGGCAAAAAGGAAACTAGAAGGGGAGAAAGTGTGATATTCTAATTCCTTAGGACTAGAACCAAACATTAAGAAATGAGTTAGAGATATGCCTTTGGATGTGACTCTAAAGCCTATTAGTATCCTCCCATAAGAAGTTTAAAGCATTTGGAGAATTAGAGGAAGCCAAAAAAAGCCTTAGTCAAGGATTTAGTTGGAATGTAATAGAGTGGCAATCTTGTAATAGTTAGGGAAATGAGTGACAAAGGATAAGAAAGAGCAAGCTTCTAGAAGGCGGCAATTAAAATATAGTTTTTTCTTGACTTGGAGAGGAAGCCGACCAAGGAAAATATCCAAAGGGAGGCTGCGGCCAAGGGAGAAGAGAAAGAGAGAGAAATCGAGAGGAGATAGAGAAGGAAAAGAAGAGAGATAGATGAAAGCGAAAGGCAGCAAGGTGAAGATCTAAGGTGAGTCTTGTCATGCCCCTAATTTAAGGTGTAACATCCCTAATTTTGTTTCTTTTTTTAATAAAGGTATATTAGTATTTAATTAAGGAAATAAAACTTAGTAAACAATTTTTAGATATCTAAAAAAATGTAAGCTTTAGAAATTCTTCAACTTATGTGTATGCATAGAAAATATTTTTAACAATTAAGGAAGATAAATTTTTGAAAGTAAGTAAAGATTTTAAAATTTCAAGAAGATTAGATTAGAGTAATTTTTTCCTAATTTAAGAGCTAGGGTTCCTAAATTTAACATCTCCACCCATATATTTGGGCTTTCACCTATGGACACTTTATATAGAGTTTTTCCATTTCACATGAGTTTTTAGTAAGCCAAATGGATAGCCCAAACAAGAGACATAGACTTAGACTAGGATATAGAGGTTGGACCAATTGCTCAAAAATCATAAAAGTGTGGACAACACCTCTATGAGAGGTAGGAATTTCAGCCAAAGTAAAGGAAATGGGCAAGAAAGAGCCCAAATCCAAGAGGAAAAAATCAGAAACATGTGATGAAATAGTAGTGTAATAATAATCAAGATTAGGACACATGGAATTAGGACAAAACATTTATATCCTACACTTATAATGTCAGCAAGCAATGTGATGATATAGTAGGTAAAAATACATGGCATTATGACAAAACATCCTTATCCTACACAAATAATTTTAACCAAGCAAGAGAGACTCAAAGGCTAGAAATTTGCCAATTAGAAAGGCAAACCTATCATACTTGAGTGAGACAAAAGAAAAAGAAAATGAATTCCTAAATCAAATAGACCTTGTCCCTTGTCTTAAGAACATTTTATCATAATTTTCAAAATACAAATCTCCTTTTACTATGCATATCTTGACTAAGGGAGAGTAAGACAAGAACATGAGTTGTCTTCCCTCAAAAAGAAACCAAGTGCATCCTAATTATGATAAGGTAGACCTATGATTATAAGAGATGAACCACTTGATAATTTATTTAAGCAAAAACCACCCTTATAGCATTATAATTTCGTCCAAGTGAGGGAGAGGAAAAATAGAAGCAAGGTAGAGTAAGGAAATGAGAGAAAGAAAAGAGAATAGTGGAAGGAAGAAGAAGGAGAAGTTTAGAAGACTCAGTACTTGAGGTAACTTAGCTTAATCTCCACTTTAATTCATATTTTCTCTTCATCCTTGGGGTTCAAAACTCACCCTCCCTTTCTTATTCAAACAGCTACAAAAGCTAAGGGAATGGGAGGAATCTTGCCACTTCCTTCAAGAGAAAACAAGAAAAAGAATTCACTAAGTGAGCTAGGGAGATCTTTAGCTAGGTTTAACAATATCTCTTTTTGAAGAAAAGCTTTGAAATTTGTAACATTTATATGATATTTCGATCTTAGAACTTTGATGAAATTTACAATATTTGCAACTTTAATGATTGGCCATGGATGTTGCTATATCATGTTACATGTTGATCTTGCATGTGGTGGATGTTTTAATGCATAAGTTGGTATGGAAATTTTCTGCTTAGGCATGCCTATAGGTGGCAAACTTTTAGGGCTTTTTGTACTGTTGTGATGTATACTGGGATGTGGTAAAAATGGATGGAAGATGGTTAGGTTGATAAATTAAATATGGCTTTAAACACCTAAGGGAAAACCATGAGAAAATTCTCTTGAGAAACATCTATATTGATGCATAATTTAATTCTATTTTTCTTTTGAAGCGGATGATGGAATATGTTAAATTAAGTAAGAAATATAATTAAATGTTGAGATGAGTAATTCTATGGTTAAGTGAAAATTTGGAAGAAAAATTGAATAGGACTTAATAAAAGGATGAACTATAACTTTAGGAAAGGCTAGGCTAAGAAAACACAATTTTGGAGTAATCATGGATGCTTTTGTTTTTGAAATTCTAGAAAGAATCGGTTAGAAATTAAAAGAAATGGTTAACATGAAAAATGTAGATATATGTCTCATGGTTTTTAAGGCATTAGAATCACTTAATTTGGATTCCATATAATGGAGATAAGGTCCAATTAATAAGCAGTGGTCAAAAACTAGTTAACTGGGAAATAATCTGTTAGGTAAGCTTATGTGTTTGAATTTTTAGGCAACATATGTAGGGAATTAAAAGAAATGATTAGCACAAAAAATATAGATATTTGTCTCACAAATTTTTAGCCAGTGGAATCTCTCAATTTAGAATCCATAAGAGGGAGATATGGTTAGATTAGAATGTAAAAGTCATAACCTACCTAGGAAGAAATAACATTGAAATTAAGGGAGTAATAACACCAAGAATCCTTAAGATTTCACTAAACTGTTCAACATAATAGTTTTAGAGGATTGTCTTAGATTTAATGGACACCAAGATCACCTCAATCAAAGTTAAAATGAGAGAGTTATGTTTTGATTAGTTAGAGAAGGTCACACTGGAAAAAAACCTACATCAAGGGGAAACACAACACAAAGCATGGCCGTGTTCAGTGAAGGAAAGGGCTTTTTGAAGCCTAGAGCATGGTTGTGTTATAAGAAATGGCCAGGCCATGTTACAAGACATGTTCAAGCCGTGTTAGAGCTAGTAAAACTTATTTTCAACACTTTTTCATCCTTAAATGAACCTCATTAACTACAAAGTAATAATATAAACCAAATTGAAGAAGAATGCCCTATAATATTTGTGAGAACATATGATGGAAATTATGTAAGTAGGAGGAAAGTGACTAGAGGTCAAGCATATAGAAAATGAAGAGATGAAAAATAATATTTAAGAAAGAAGAAGAATCTTATAAATGAAAATAATAAATGACTATTGTATCCATTACCATTGCATAAATTCCTTACCATCATAAGTATGCGATTTTGACATGAAAATAATTTCTAAATTGATATTTGAAAATGATTATGTTTATGGTATGATTGTATTTTACCAATTAACTTTGGAAGTGAATATGCTTTGATGATAAATTATGGCATGTGCACATACTTGTTATTAAAATCATATTTTTGCCTATTAATGTGAAAAGAAAATAAAAGAAAAGAAAAGAGACAAGTACGGTCACATGGCGGTCCGTGTGGTGCACCAGTAGGAGACGCCCTACTCACGACTATGATTATGCTAATGAGAAAAGAAAGAGAAAGTATGCTATGTCAGACGGACCAAGAAAAGCCCATACCACAGAGTAGAAAGTAATCACCTTGACCAGGGTAGCTTGATATAAAAATAAGTTGATAGCCATTATATGATATTCTGAAAATAGTTAGTTGTAACAACTCCATTTAAGTATCAAATTTTTTTTTAAATACCATGAAGTTATTACCTTGTTACAACTTAATTCAATATAACATTTATTTAATTTATACAATACAGAGTTCACATACATGTCATTAATCAAAACATACGTATAACATATCAAACACATAAAAATCTACATCTTATTTATTCTGGTTGACCAATTCTAGAGATACAGGTGAGGGTGGTTGCACCTTCACCGGGATCTAAGCCAACTCGACCACAAAAATTTTATTTGCTTCTAGGATCTGTCCAACATAAAGTACTCGATCCAACGTGCACTAAAAGCCAGAGCTATAGAAAAATCTGCATAACTAATTTTTTGAACATGATATGGAAATATAGTGAGAATTAAATCCCAGTAAGTTCAACAATAAATCATCATCAATATAGCTCATCACCTCATGTTCAGCTGTATAAACTACAGAAAATATCTTTGGTCACATGAATGCATTATATCTATGCACATAAGAATCATACAGTAATAATATGTATGACAGGAGTAACTATTTTTAGAATATCATATGATGGCCAACAACTTATTCTCATTTTAAGCTACCCCGATCAGGGTGAGTATCCTCTACTCTCCGGTACGGGATTTTCTCGCTTCGTCCGACATGGCACACTTTCTCTTTCTTTTCTCATAATCATAATCATAACCATTGGTAGGGCGTCTCCTACTGTTGCACCACACGGATTGCCATGTGACCGTGCTCATTTCTTTTCTTTTCACAACGATAGCCAAAAATATGCTTTCAATAACAAGTATGTTCATCAAAATATAACTATTACCATAAATCATTGGTAATCATGCCATGAACATAACCATTTCAAATATCACTTTATAAAATATTTCCATGTCAGAATTTCACACTTAAGATGGTAAGAAGTTCATACAATGGCAATGGCTATGGCATATACTAGTCATTTATTATTTTCATTTATAAGATTCATCTTCTTTTTTAAATATTAATTTTATTTCTTTATTTTCTTGATGCAGGTTTTCATCATATCTAACCTTCTCTTTATGCTTGGCCTTTAGTAATTTTCTTCTTATTTATATCATTTCCAACACATGTTCTTACAAATTTATAGAGCATTGTTCTCCAATTTGATTTCTACTACTACCCTAGAGTTAAAGAGGTTCATCTAGGATAGAAAAATGTTGAAATTAGGCTTAACCAGCTTCCAACACAGTCTGGCCAGGTTCCAGGACATGGCCATACTTTAAAAATACTTCAAATGTACTCAAAAACAACCCCAAACACGGCTAGCCCATGCTTGAAGCACCCAGAACACGGCCTGGCTGTGCTCTATGACTTTTGCTCACTAATTAGAGCATAAATCCCTCATTTTAACTCCGATTGAAGTGATCTTGGTGTCTATGGAAAGCTAAGACAATTATATAAAACTCTTATGTTAATAATATCAGTAAAATAGTAATAAATCATGGTGTTATTACTCCCTTAAATTCAATATTATTTCTTCTCGAGTAGGTTCTAACCATTACTTACTAATCTGACTATATCTCCCACATAAGAATTCCAAATTAAGTGATTCTAGTGGCTAAACATCCGCGCCACAAAAATCTATAATTCATATGTTAACCTTTTATTTTAATTCCTTATAGATTTTCCCATAATATAAAACACCGAAGCTATCCTAACATATTCTTCCCTGATTAACCATTTTCTGACCTTTGTTTACTAATCAGAACATATCTTCCTCATATGAACTCTAAATTGAATGATTCCAGTAGCTAAAAATCCATGATACATATATCTATAATTCATATGTTAACCATTTATTTTAATTCCTTATAGATTTTTCCTAGAAATTAAAACACCGAAGCTTAAAATTCTGCCACCCATAGCCATACCCATGCAGAACTATCTATACCAACCTAAGTATTCAAACATACATCACATGCAAGATCAATATGTAACATGATATAGCAACATCATGACCAATCATAAAAGTTCTAAGATCAAAATCTCATATAAATATTATAAGTTTCAAAAGTTTTCTTCAAAAAGAAATATTGTTAAACTTACCTGGAGCACTTAGTCCTCTAGACTTCTCCTTCCTCTTTCTTCCTTTCTTCCTCTCTTTTCCTCACTCTACCTTGCTTCTATTTTTCCTCTCCCTCACTTGGACGAAATTATAATGTTGTAAGGGTGGGTTTTCTTATATAGACCACCAAATAATTCACCTTTCATGATCATGGGTCTACCTTATCACAATTAGGATACACTTTGTTGAATTTTTGAAAAACAAACAACTTATGGTCTTGTCTTCCTCTTCCTTAGTCAAGATATGCATAGGAAAATGAGATTTGTATTTTAAAAATTATGATGATATGTTCTTAAGATAAGGGACAAGGTCCCTTTGATTTAGGGATTCTTTTCCATTTTCTTTTGTCTTAAACAAGTATGATCGGTTTGCCTTTTTAGGTGGCAAATTTCTAGCCCTTGAATCTCCATTATTTGGTTGATATTATTTGTGTGGGATAGGAATGTTTTGTCCTAATGCCATGTATTATCATACCACTTGCTAGAATTATGAGTGTAGGATATAGATGTTTTTGTCCTAAAGCCTTGTATTATCATGCCACTTGCCAAAATGATGAATGTAGAATCACACCACTTGCTAAATTTTTGTCTTAATGCCATGTAACCTAATCTTTATTATTACATTATTATATCATCACCTAATTTATTTTATTTTATTTTTCCTCTTGGATTTGGGCTTATTCCTACCCACTATGGGCTTATTCCTACCCATTTTGTTTGCTTTGGATAAAATTCTACCTTTCTTGGAGGGCTTGGTCACATTTTCATAATTTTTGGGCTATTGGTCCAATTACTATATCCTAGTCCAAGTCTATGTTTTATTTCTTGCTTAGGTTATCCAATGGCTTGCTAGAAACTTATGTGAAGTGGAAAAACTCTATATGAAGTGTCCATAGGTAAAATCCCAATGTATGGGTAAAGATTTTAATCTTAGTAACTCTAGTTCTTGAATTAGGAAAAATTACCCTAATTCAATGTTCTTGAAATTTTAAGACCTTTACTTGTTTCTAAAAATTTGTCTTCCTTATCTAAGAATTTTGCATCTCTTTAGTATGTTATTTCTAATTTCTTTCCTATTAGGTTTTCCCTCTTTATTTGTTCTCTTAATGTTAGAAACATTTTCTATGCATATACATAAGGTGAAGAATTTCTAAGGATTATATTTCCTTAGATATCTAAAATATTGTCTAATAAATTTTATTTCCTTAATTAAATTTTTATGTACTTTTATCAATAAAAGAAATGAAATTAGGGATGTTACATTATTCATGCCATATATGTCATCACTGCACTATTTTTATGTGCACAGATAAAGTGCATTCATGTGACATAAGATATTTGTTGTAGCTTATACAAATGAACATGACGTGATGAGCAATATTGATGATGATTATGATTTATTGTTGAACCTACTAGGAATTAATTCTCACTATATTTCCATATCATGTTTAGAAGACTAAATATGCAGATATTCTCTATGACCGGCTTTTAGCGTATGTTGGGTCGAGTTGGATAAGATCCCGATGCCATATCCTCAGAATTGGTCAACATAGATCAATAAGATGTAGACATATATATTTTTGATTTTTTTACAGACGTTTTTAATTAATGATGTGTAAGTGAACACAGAATTATATCAGTGTTAATGGTATACCATAAATCTTAATTATGCTTGGTTAATTAAATTGAATATTATTATGAGTTAAATAGTTAAAAGTAAAAAGGTAATGACTTCATGAGATTTTACAAATATATATATATATATATATATATGTATGTATATATATATATATATATATGTATGTATATATATATATATATATGTATGTATATATATATGTATGTATGTATATATGTAAAAAAATGGAGTTGTTACATAATTGGTATTAGAATAGGTCAATTCTAGATGGCCAATGGGTAGATGGTTATCTGAATCGATCTTATAGTGTCTTGAGTATGTTTATGGTTATGTTATGTAGGGGATCATTGATTTCATATAGGTAAGAAATTACTAGTGTTTCCTATCTATATGCCGAGGTGGTGTTATGACTATTGTAAATATTTTTGAACTAACTATTGGGCTTGATCAACTCAATAGCAGTATAACTTTGTTTTTGCCATAGTAGGATATGGAACCACCAAGGAGGAACCCTGCAAACAATGCAAAAGAGACCCTGCACAACTTGGCTACAATAATTCAAGACCAAGTCACAGCCATCAATCATATTCTGCAACATTTTTAGAACAGTAACGACCTGAATGGAGAAAATAATGTAAACAACTGAATGGCTAGAAATGATAATGGCTTATCTGAGTTTCTGAGAACCAGACCACCTTCTTTCCAAGGTGACTATAACACAACAGTAGTCAAAAGGTGGATAAGGGAATTGGAGAAAATCATCGAGGTGATGGCCTGCACTAATGAGCAACAAGTTATCTTTGCTGCATGTAACAACTTTTGTTTTATTATTATTATACAATATAGAGTTCACATACACGTCCTAAATCAAAATGTACGTACAACATACCAAACACATAAATATCTACATCTTATTTATTCTGGTTGACCAATTCTGGAGATACAGGTGCGGGTGATTACACCTTCACTGGGATCTGAGCCAACTCGACCACAAACATTTTATTTGATTCTGGGATTTGCCCAATATAAAGTAACTCGATCCAACGTGCACTAAAAGCCATAGCCATAGAAAAATCTGCATAACTAATTTTCTGACCATGACATAGAAATATAGTGAGAATTAAATCTCAGTAAGTTCAACAATAACTCATCATCCATATAGCTCATCACGTCATGTTCATCTGTATAAACTACAGCAAATATATTTGGTCACATGAATGCACTATATTTATGCACATGAGAATCGTATAGTAATGACATGTATGACAGGATTAACTATTTTCAAAATATCATACGATGACTATAAATTTATTCTCATATCAAGCTATCCTGGTCAAGTTGAGTATTTTCTACTCTTCGGTACGGACTTTTCTCACTCTGTCTGACATGGCACACTTTCTCTTTCTTTTCTCATTAACATAATCATAACCGTTGGTAGGGCGTCCCCTACTGGTGCACCACAAGGATTATCATGTGACCGTGCTCATTTCTTTTCTTTTCACAATAATAGCTAAAAATATGGTTTCAATAACAAGTATGTTCATCAAAATATAATTATTACCAAAAATCATTGGTAATCATGCCATGAACATAACCATTTCAAATATCACTTTATAAAATATTTTCATGTCAAAATTTCACACTTAAGATGGTAAGAAGTTCATACAATGGCAATGGCTATGGCATATACTAGTCATTTATTATTTTTATTTATAAGATTCTTCTTCTTTTTTAAATATTAATTTTATTTCTTTATTTTCTTGATGTAGGTTTTCATCCTATCTGACCTTCTCTTACTAATCAGAGTATAACTCCCTCAATTTAACTCTGATGTAGATGTTCTTGGTGTCTATTTAAAGATAAAACAATTATCTAAAACTCTTCTGTTGAACAGTTTAGCGAAATATTAAGAAATCAAGGTGATATTACTCCCTCAAAGTACAGGTTATTTCTTCTCGGGTAGGTTCTGACCTCTACCTACTAATCTGTCCATATATTCCTCATAAGAATTTCAAACTAAGTGATTCTAGTGGTTAAAAATCTGTGACATATATAGAAATAAGTTTTATGTTAATCGTTTAGTTTAATTCCCTACAGAATGTTCCCAGAAATTAAAACACAGAAGCTATCCTAAAATATTCTTCCCTGATTAACCAATTTCTGACCACTGCATACTAATCGGACCATATCTGCCCCATACAGACTCCAATTTGAGTGATTCTAGTGGCTAAAATTTTGTGACACATATATCTATAATTCTTATGTTAACCATTTATTTTAATTCCCTACGGAATGGTCCTAGAAATTAAAACACAGAAGCTATCCTAACATATTCTTCCCTGATTAACCATTTTTTGACCACTGCTTACCAATCATACCATATCTACCTCATATGGACTCCAAATTGAGTGATTTTCGGGGTTAAAAATCCGTGCGACATAGATCTACATTTTTCATGTTATCCATTTGTTTTAATTCTTTATTGATTCTTCCCAGAGTTTTAAAAATAAAAGCTTAAAATTTTGTCACCCATAGCCATACTTATGCAGAACTATTTATACCAGCCTATGTATTCAAACATACATAATATGTAACATGATATAGCAACATCCATGACCAATCATCAAAGTTCTTAGATCAAAATCTCATATAAATATTACAAGTTTCAAATATTTTCTTCAAAAAGAAATATTGTTAAACTTACCTTGAGCACTTAGTCCTCTAGACTTCTCCTTCCTCTTTCTTCCTTTCTTCCTCTCCTTTCCTCACTCTACCTTGCTTCTATTTTTTCTCTCCCTCACTTGGAGGAAAATTCTAATGTTATAAGGGTGGGTTTTGCTTATATAGACTATCAAATAATTCACCTTTCATAATCATGGGTCTACCTTATCACAATTAGGATGCACTTGGTTGAATTTTTGGAAAACAAACAACTCATGTTCTTGTCTTCTTCTTCCTTAGTCAAGATATGCATAGGAAAAGGAGATTTATATTTTGAAAATTATGATAATATGTTCTTAAGATAAGGGACAATGTCCCTCTGATTTAGGGATTCATTTCTTTTTTCTTTTTTCTTAATCAATTATGATAGGTTTGCCTTTTTAGGTGGCAAATTTCCAACCCTTGAATTTTCCTTACTTAGCTAAAATTATTTGTGTAGGATAAGGTTGTTTTGTCATAATGCTATGTATTATTACCCACTTGCAAAAATTTTGAGTGTAGGATATAGATATTTTTTCCTAATGCCATGTATTATCATACCACTTACTAAAATTATGAATGTAGGATATCACACCATTTGCTAAATTTTTGTCTTAATGCCATGTCACCTAATCTTGATTACACCATTATTTAATCGCTTTATTTTATTTTTTATTTATTTTTCCTCTTGGTTTTGGGCTCATTCTTTCCCATTTTCTTTACTTTGGTTAAAATTTTACCTTTCATAATGAGCTTAGTCACATTTTCATGATTTTTGGGCTACCAGTCCAATTTCTATATCCTAGTCCAAGTCTATGTTTTATCTCTTCCTTGGGCTATCCTATTGGCTTGCATAAAATTCATGTGAAGTAGAAAAAATCTATATGAAGTGTCCATAGGTGAAAGCCCAATTTATAGGTGGAGATACTAAACTTACTAACTTTAACTCTTAAATTAGGAAAAATTACCCTAATCCAATCTTCTTGGAATTTTATTACCTTTACTTACTTCACAAAATTTATCTTCCTTACCCAAGAATTTCACCTTTCTTTAGTATATTTATTTCTAATTTTTCCTCTTAGGTTTTCTCTCTTTACCTATTCCATTAATGTTAGAACATTTCTATGCAAACACGTAAGGTGAAGAATTTCTAAGGATTATATTTCCTTAGATATCTAAAAATTGTCTAATAAATTTTATTTCCTTAATTAAATATATATGTACCTTTATCAATAAAAAAGACGAAATTAGGAATGTTACTTTGAATACATGAAACAAAATTAGAGATGTTACACTGCATATATTCTGAAGGAAGATGCTATGTATTGGTGGCGAAGGGCTAGAGAATTGCTAACTCACCATAGGAGGCAGATCACCTGGCAGGTGTTTAAGGACATTTTCCTAGAGAAGTACTTTCCAAGTACTGTACAGACTGAGAAGGAGATTTAATTTCTCCAACTCAGACAAGGTAACATGTCAGTAGATCAATACATCGCTAAGTTCGAGGAGTTATCTAAGTTCTCCTCTTACTTGAGGTTTAACCTTGATGAAGCATGGAAGGCTGTTAAGTTTTAAGTAGGACTAAACCCAAAAATTAGGAATGTAGTAATAGCCTTGGAAATAAGGGAGTTTATGTTCTTGATAAATAAATCTAGACTTTTGGAGAAGAGTTTAAGAGCAGTGGAAGATGAGAAGCTAAGGCAAAACCTATGGAAGAGGAAGAAAATTTTCCTCAACCCTGGCAAAAATATGAAGGGAAGAGGATATGGAGCTGGTAAGAGGTCATTGACTACAAGCCCCCGACTATTCCAACAAAACCTCACCATGGTTAAGTGCACTAAGTGCAGACGTATGCATGGTAACCGTCCATGCTACAAGGGACTAGATGTCTGCTTCAAATGCTAACAAAAGGGTCATTTTGCAAAGAATTGCCCACAGAATGTGTGGAAGTAGCTAAAACAAAAGCCTCAGGTGAAAGGAAGGGTTTTCACCCTGAGTGGCCATGAGGCAATTCAATCCTCCGAAATGATTCAAGGTACATATTACATCTATTAATTTGCTTTTTTTGTGTTGTTTTACTCTGTTGCTAGTCATTCATTTATATCAAAAGAATGTATTAGAGAGCTTCAATATCTTATTTCTAAAATTCCTTATGAGCTATCTGTAGTAACCCCCACAGGAGAAAGGGTCTTAATGTCCTCTTGCTAAATTATTGCACCAAGACCGTTGAATTTCTACCTCCTACTCCATAAGACGAGATGCAGTTATTGATGCTAAATGCCAATCAACTCAATCGGGAGTTGAAGAGTGGAGTACTTGGTTACATTCCCCTATGTTTATCAAACCTAGACGTCAAACCGAAGCTTAATGAAATCACAATAGCTAATGAGTTTCCTGAAGTATTTCCACCAAATATTCCAAACTTACCTCTCGAGAGAGAGATAGAGTTCTCTATTGATCTCCTACTCGAGACAGGACCTATATCTATTGTGTAACATCCCTAATTTCGTTTCTTTTATTGATAAAAGTACATAAAAATTTAATTAAGGAAATAAAATTTATTATACAATATTTTAGATATCTAAGGAAATATAATCCTTAAAAATTCTTCAACTTATGTATATGCATAGAAAATGTTTCTAACATTAAGAGAACAAATAAAGAGGGAAAACCTAATAGGAAAGAAATTAGAAATAACATACTAAAGAGATGCAAAATTCTTCGATAAGGAAGATAAATTTTTAGAAACAAGTAAAGGTCTTAAAATTTCAAGAACATTGAATTAGGGTAATTTTTCCTAATTCAAGAACTAGAGTTACTAAGTTTAAAATCTTTACCCATACATTGGGCTTTTACCTATGGACACTTCATATAGAGTTTTTCCACTTCACATAAGTTTCTAGCAAGCCATTGGATAACCTAAGCAAGAAATAAAACATAGACTTGGACTTGGATATAGTAATTGGACCAATAGCCCAAAAATTATGAAAATGTGACCAAGCCCTCCAAGAAAGGTAGAATTTTATCCAAAGCAAACAAAATGGGTAGGAATAAGCCCAAATCCAAGAGGAAAAATAAAATAAAATAAATTAGGTAATGATATAATAATGTAATAATAAAGATTAGGTTACATGGCATTAAGACAAAAATTTAGCAAGTGGTATGATTCTACATTCATCATTTTGGCAAGTGGCATGATAATACAAGGCTTTAGGACAAAAACATCTATATCCTACACTCATAATTCTAGCAAGTGGTATGATAATACATGGCATTAGGAAAAAACATTCCTATCCCACACAAATAATATCAACCAAATAATGGAGATTCAAGGGCTAGAAATTTGCCACCTAAAAAGGCAAACCTATCAGACTTGTTTAAGACAAAAGAAAATGGAAAAGAATCCCTAAATCAAAGGGACCTTGTCCCTTATCTTAAGAACATATCATCATAATTTTCAAAATACAAATCTCATTTTCCTATGCATATCTTGACTAAGGAAGAGGAAGACAAGAACATAAGTTGTTTGTTTTCCAAAAATTCAACAAAGTGTATCCTAATTGTGATAAGGTAGACCCATGATCATGAAAGGTGAATTATTTAGTGGTCTATATAAGAAAACCCACCCTTACAACATTATAATTTCGTCCAAGTGAGGGAGAGGAAAAATAGAAGCAAGGTAGAGTGAGGAAAGGAGAGGAAGAAAGGAAGAAAGAGGAAGGAGAAGTCTAGGGGACTAAGTGCTCCAGGTAAGTTTAAAAATATTTCTTTTTGAAGAAAACTTTTGAAACTTATAATATTTATATGAGATTTTGATCTTAGAACTTTTATGATTGGTCATGATGTTTCTATATCATGTTACATATTGATCTTGCATGTAATGTATGTTTGAATACTTAGGTTGGTATAGATAGTTCTGCATGGGTATGGCTATGGGTGGCAGAATTTTAAGCTTCGGTGTTTTATTTTCTGGGAACAATCTATAAGGAATTAAAATAAATGGTTAACATATGAATTATAGATATATGTGTCATGGATTTGTAGCTACTGGAATCATTCAATTTAGAGTTCATATGAGGAAGATATGTTCTGATTAGTTAACAAAGGGCAGAAAATGGTTAATCAGGGAAGAATATGTTAGGATAGCTTTGGTCTTTTAAATTCTGTGAAAATGATATAAGGAATTAAAATAAATGGTTAACATATTAATTATAGATTATTGTGTCACGGATGTTTAGCCACTGGAATGACTTAATGTGGAATTCTTATGTGGGAGATATAGTCTGATTAGTAAGTAAAGGTTAGAACCTACCCGAGAAGAAATAATATTGAATTTAAGGGAGTAATAATACCATGATTTATTACTATTTTTCTAATATGATTAACTTAAGAGTTTTAGATAATTGTCTTAGCTTTCCATAGACACTAAGATCACCTCAATTGGAGTTAAAATGAGGGAGTTATTCTCTGATTAGTGAACAAAGGTCACATAGCACGGCCAGGCCGTGTTCTGGGTGCTTCAAGCACGAGCTAGCCGTGTTCGGGGCTATTTTTGAGTACATTTGAAGTATTTTTAAAGCATGGCCGTGTCCTAGAACCTAGCCAGACCGTGTTGGAAGCTGGTTAAGCCTATTTTCAACATTTTTCTACCCTAGATGAACCTCTTTAACTCTAGGGTAATAGTAGAAATCAAATTGGAGAACAATGCTCTATAAGTTTGTAAGAACATGTGTTGGAAATGATATAAATAAGAAGAAAATTACTAAAGGCCAAGCATAAAGAGAAGGTTAGATATGATGAAAACCTGCATCAAGAAAATAAAGAAATAAAATTAATATTTAAAAACGAAGACGAATCTTATAAATGAAAATAATAAATGACTAGTATATGCCATAGCCATTGCCATTGTATGAACTTCTTACCATCTTAAGTGTGAAATTCTGACATGGAAATATTTTATAAAGTGATATTTGAAATGGTTATGTTCATGGCATGATTACCAATGATTTATGGTAATAGTTATATCTTGATGAACATACTTGTTATTGAAAGCATATTTTTGGCTATCATTATGAAAAGAAAAGAAATGAGCACAGTCACATGGCAATCCGTGTGGTGCACCAGTAGGGGACGCCCTACCAACGGTTATGATTATGATTATGAGAAAAGAAAGAGAAAGTGTCCCATGTCGGATGGAGCGAGAAAAGCCCGTACCGAAGAGTAGAGGATACTCACCCTGACCGGGTTAGCTTGATATGAGAATAAGTTGTTAGCCATCATATGATATTCTAAAAATAGTTACTCCTGTCATACATATTATTACTATATGATTCTTATGTGCATAGATATAATGCATTCATGTGACCAAAGATATTTTATGTAGTTTATACAGCTGAACATGATGTGATGAGCTATATTGATGATGATTTATTGTTGAACTTACTGGGATTTAATTCTCACTATATTTCCATATCATGTTCAGAAAATTAGTTATGCAAATTTTTCTATAGCTCTGGCTTTTAGTGCACATTGGATCGAGTACTTTATGTTGGGCAGATCCTAGAAGCAAATAAAATGTTTGTGGTTGAGTTGGCTTAGATCCCGGTGAAGGTGTAACCACCCGCACCTGTATCTCCGAAATTGGTCAACCAGAATAAATAAGATGTAGATTTTTATGTGTTTGATATGTTGTATGTATGTTTTGATTAATAACATGTATGTGAACTCTGTATTGTATAAATTAAATAAATGTTATATTGAGTTAAGTTGTAACGAGGTAATAACTTCATGGTATTTAAAAGAAAAATCGATACTTAAATAGAGTTGTTACATATTGCACCCTATAAGATGTCCACAAAGGAACTACAAGAACTCAAGAAACAGTTGGAGGAACTGTTAGACAAGAAATTCATTAGACCAAATGTATCACCATGGGGAGCTCCTGTATTGTTTGTTAAAAAGAAAGACAAGAGCCTTAGACTATGCATAGACTATAAATAGCTAAATAAGGTGACTGTCAAAAACAAGTACCCTCTCTCTAGGATAAATTACTTAATGGATCAACTGAAGGGAGCCTCCATAATTTCTAAAATTGACTTGAGATCAGGATACCATGATATTACAATCAAGGAGGAGGATGTACCAAAAATAGCCTTTAAGACTAGGTATGGGCACTATAAGTTTCTCATAACGCCCTTTGAGTTGATGAATGCACCTACAATTTTTATGAATTACATGAATCACATTTTTCGACCCTACCTTGATCAAATTGTGGTGGTGTTCATTGATGACATCTTAATATATTCTAAAAATGAGAAAGAACATAAACAAAATTTCTGAATCGTGCTACAAGTGCTGAAAGACAAAAGTTGTATGACAAATTAAAGAAGTGTGGATTTTGGGTGACAGAGGTGAAGTTTCTCAGATATGTCATCTCTAATAGAAGGGTAGTCATAGACCTTAACAAGACAAAAGTAGTGATTTAGTAGGAAAAACCAAAGACAATTACAGAAGTCAGAAGTTTCTTGGGTTTGGTAGGATACTACAGGAGGTTTATATAAAACTTCTCTCATATAGCCTTGCTATTGACTAAATTGACCAGGAAGAGAAGTCCTTTCAAATGGACTAATCACTGTGAAGCTAGTTTCCAGAAGTTTAAGACAAGATTGATCACTCTTCCTATTTTAATTATTCTAGACCCCACAGGACATTTTGAAGTATATAGTGATGCTTTAAAGAAAGGGTTGGGGTGTGTGCTGATGCAAGACAAGAGAGTAGTTACTTATGCCTCTAGGCAACTAAGACCCCATGAAGGAAATTATCCAACCCATGATCTTGAATTGACAGCGGTGGTGTTTGCCTTAAAGATTTGGAGACACTATTTGTACGGGACAACTTTTGAAGTATACTGTGATCACAAGAGTCTTAAGTACCTTTTTTATCAGATGGATTTAAATATGAGGCAATAAATATGGGTAAAATTTCTCAATGACTATAAGTTTGAGATAAAGTATCATCCAAAAAAGGAGAATATTGTAGCAGATGCCTTGAGTCGGAAATCTTTGCACATGGGTCAGATGATGGTGTATGAGATGTAGATTCTAAACAAGTTTCAAAATTTGAAGCTGACCACAACTCTTACTCCAAAGAAGCTAAACATCAATAGGTTGAGTATAAAGTGTGACCTTAGAGCTCAGATTAAAGAGGCTCAAGCTCACAACCAATACTTATAAGATCACAAAGATCAAGATTGTAATAACTCCATTTTTTTACATATCTACACTTATGTGTATTTATAAAATTCTATGAAGTCATTACCTTCTTACTTCTAATTATTTAACTCATAATAACATTCAATTAAATTAACCAAACATAAATAAGGTTTAATAAAAAAACTATTAACACTTATATAATTCTGGGTTCACATACACATTATTAATCAAAACATATGTACAAAAATCAAACACATATAAGTCTACATTTTATTCATCCATATTAACCAGTTCCAGAGATACGAGTGCGGGTGGTTACACCTTCACCAGGATTTTAGCCAACTCAACCCAACGTATGCTAAAAGCCGGTCATAGAGAATATCTGCATAACTTAGTTTTCTAAACATGATATGAAAATATAGTGAGAAATAAATCCAGTAGGTTCAACAATAAATCATTATCAATAATGCTTGTCACGCCATGTTCATCTGTATAAGCTACAGCAATTATGTTTAGGTCACATGAATGTACTTTATCTATGCACATGAAAATCGTACAATTATTACATGTATGGCTTAAATAATTATTTTCAGAATATCATATGATGGCTATCAACTTATTTTCATATCAAGCTACCCCGGTCAGGGTGAGTACTTCCTACTCTCTAGAACTGACTTTTCTCGCTCCGTCCAACATGGCACACTTTCTCTTTCTTTTCTCATTAAGATAATTATAACTGTTGGTAAGGCATCCCTTACTGGTGTACTATACAAATCGCCATGTGATCGTGCTCGTTTCTTTTCACATTAATAGCCATAAATATGATTTCAATAACAAGTATGTTCATTATACTCACATGCCATAATTTTCATCAAAATATAATCATTACCAAAACTCATTTCAAATATCACTTCATAAAATATTTCTATGTTAAAATTATTCACTTAAGATGGTAAGGAGTTCATGCAATGGCAATGGCTATGTCATAAACTAGTCATTTATCATTTTCATTTTTAAGATTCTTCTTCTTTTTTAAATATTATTATCCTCTTTTCACTAAACATAGCATAACACCCTCATTTTAAATCTGATTGAGGAGATCGTGGTGTTTATTGAAAGATAAGACAATCCTCTAAAACCCTTATGTTGAACATTTTTGTGAAATCTTAAGTAATCGTAGTGTTACTACTCCCTTAAATTCAATGTTATTTCTTCTCGGGTATGTTCAGACCTCTATTTACTAATCGGAACATATCTCCCTCATACAAAGTCCAATTGAGGTGATTCCAAAGCCTATAAAATGTAACTTTAATGTTTATCATTTCTTTAGATTCCTTACTAATTATTCCCAAAAAATTGAAAACAAAAACACTTACATTTACCAACCTGGATTCTAGACTAATTCTAATCTTTACTCATTAATCGGCCATATCTCTCTCATGTGGAATCTAAATTAAGTGATTTTAGAGCCTATAGATCCGTGATAAATACATCTATATTTATTATTTTAACAATTTTCTTTAATTCCCTACATATTTTGCCCAAACATTTAAACACAGAAGCATACTTAAAAGATTCTTCCCTACTTAGCTAGTTTATGACCTTTGCTTACTAATTTGACCATATCTCTCTTATATTGATTCTTTTTTGAATAATTCCAGTGGCTAAAAATCCATTAAACATAGATCTACATTTTTCATGTAAAGAATTTCTTTTAATAACCTACAGATTTATCCCAAAAATTCAAGCACAGAAGCATACTTGACAGATTCTTCCCTGGTTAACCATTTTCTGACCACTACTTACATATCGGGCAATATCTCCCCCATCTGGACTCCAAATTAAGTGATTCCAATAGCTAAAAATTCTTGAGACATAGATCTAAATTTTTAATGTTAACAATTTCTTTCAATTCCTAACTGATGCTTCCTTGAATTTCAAAAACAGAAGCTTCCCTAGTTAATCTGAAATCCAGTTTCCTAACCAATCCTTTTCTAAGGTTTTAGTTCATCATTATATTATACCCTTTTCCATTTTCTTTACATCTAATCATATTCCATCAATTTTTTACCACAATCAAATATACAAACTAGTAGCATAAAAATCATAAAAAGTTTACCACCGATAGCCATACCTATGCAGAACTTTCCACACCAACTGTAATGTCCAAAATATCCATCATATGCAAAATAACATGTAACATGATATAGCAACATCCATGGCCATTCATCAAAGTAGCAAATATTGTAAATTTCATCAAAGTTTTAAGATCAAAATCCTACATGATTGTTACAAATTTCAAAATTTTTCTTCAAAAAGAAATATTGTTAAACCTACCTAAAGATCTCCCTAGCTCACTTCGTAAATTCTTTTTCTTGTTTCCTCTTGAAGGAAGTAGCAAGATTCCTCCTTTCCCTTAACTTTTCTAGCAGCTTAAATAAGAGAAGGATGGTGAGTTTTGAACCCAAGGATGAAGAAGAAAGATGAATTCAAGTGGAGATTAAGCTAACTTACCTTGAGTACTTGGTCCTCTAGACTTCTCCTTCTTCTTCTTTCCTTTCTTCTCCTTTCTTTCTCTCCTTTCCTCAGTCTACCTTGCTTCTATTTTTCCTCTTCCTCACTTGGACAAAATTATAATGTTATAGGGGTGGGTTTTACTTAAATAAACTATCAAGTGGTTCCCCTTTCATGATCATGGGTCTACCTTATCACAATTAGGATGCACTGCGTTGTTTTTTTTTTTGGAAAAACAACTCATGTTCTTGTCTTCCTCTTCCTTAGTCAAGATATGCATAGCAAAAGGAGATTTGTATTTTGAAAATCATGATAATATGTTCTTAAGACAAGGGACAAGGTCCCTGGTGCATACTGTCGCAGGTACACACAAATTGATACCTTACCTCAAAACTAACCTATGTGATTAGAAAAAGGGGGGCTTGATAATCGCAACTTAAGCAAAGTAAACAATAATGAAAATAATTAAGAGTAATTAATGAAAAAGGCGTTGGTTTCGGTTGATATCCACCGTCAAGGGATTGCATTGATCATTGACAACATAATCAATCTGTAATTGAATATCTATCATTGGGTTTCTAACCCTGTTTCTCCTTAAGTTTAGTAAATTAATGACAATTGCACCAATTAAACCCTAATTAACAAGCAATTCTTTAGCACATCGGTAAAGCATAACTTATTAACCGAATAAAGAATTAGAGAAACTGACAGAGCTAAACAGATATAAACACATCGGCTATATCTAATTTAGTTAATTATTTATCATAGGTTCAATGATTTATAATCCAAAATCCTCAAACCTATTTGCCTCACGAATCACAGAATTGAAGACTTTGTTCAAAACATAATTCAGCGGTAGATTAAGATAGATAATATACTAGTAGGCCTCCTAACAATCATATGAATAATCATTGAGAAGAAGAGCAGATGAATAATCAATACTCAATTCAAATTAAAATAATAAAATCAAATCCACATCTCACAATGCATGAAGATCACTTGAGGTTTCAATGTACCTCAACCAACTAAAAAGAACTAGCCACGCAGGGCCATAAGAAAATCTAAAGAAGAATTGAAGAATGTAACTAAGAACTTGGATGAAGGATTAAATTCATTCTCTGCTTGCTTTCCTCCCTTTTTATAGATTAACTCGTACTAATCAAAGTAGGAGTGTTTCTAGGTCAAATCCCAGCCAACCGGGTTTCAATTGGAGTTGAAAAACCCTAAAAATCGTGAATTTAGCGACTGGCACTACACAGGCGCCGCGGTGAAGCAGACTTTCATAAATGGGGCGCTGTGGTGCCCTGGTTCAGCACCGCAGCACTCACCTTCGGACGTACTCGGGCACCGCGGCACGCTGGTTAAGCGTCGCGGCGCCACGACGCTCTCTTGTGAGCCCCACAGCACCCAGAATCTTCTTATTTTTGCCAAAGTGACGTACATGAAAGTTGTATTTCTATGTCTCTTCTTTCCATAGCCACTAGAATGACATCAATCAAAGTTCAAATGAGTGAGATATGCCTCAATTAGTGATGAAGGGTCAGAAATCAGCATTTTTCCATAATTTTCTCTCTATTTTCCTCTTCTTTCCTTCTTTATTATTCCTAAAACACAAAACACAAAACTCAATTAATTCATATCTATTTTCTACTTAAATTAAATAAAAACTAACTAAAATAATGCTAATAACATGCTTAAATTACAGCATGTCAAATACCCCCACACTTACTCTTTTGCTTGTCCTCAAGCAAACATTAATTCATGTGAACAATATTCAAAATATGATACGAGTGAATGGCTTACCAGTGCACTGCCTCAAAGTAAAAATTGTATGCTCTTTAAAGAAATTTCAAAAAAATGATCATGTGCAAAATTTTATTCAAATGCAATTTATGATTTTATTCTCTAAAATCCTTAGTGTGTGTGTGTCTTTGAATAATTTAATTTTCTTTTACCTAAATGAGTTTATATATCTCAAGAATTAGAGCATGGCTCTCTATTTAAGATTTCCATAGGCTAATTTTTCATGCTACTCTCCACTAATGTAGGCTAAAACTACTTCTTAGGATCAAAAGGACTAAATTCAGCTTATAATGTGGCTAGGTTATGGGGTGAGATATAAGATATAGTTTGAAGCTCAATCACCCAACACCATATGTTTAACTTTAATCTATTTGAGCTAATTCTCATGATTGAGGAATTTTCCCCCACACTTATTTCTTTGCTTTACTGCATTCTACTTTTTCTTGATTCTCTATTTCTTCTCTTTCAATCACTGAATAGACTTTTATTAGTCTTTTGAGACCTTTTCTTTTCTTTTCTTTTGATTTTTTTCTTTTCTTTTGTCCTTGCTCCACCCTTCCACCCTTTTATTAATGTTGATCTACAAAATAAGCATTCAGAAATTAATCATGGAGTGAGTGAATCAGGTAAAATAAATAAAGATATTAATCACAATTTGGTTTTGGCTGTTTTATGGGTATAGAATAAAATGTTAATTAAGCTCAAAATAGAGGTTCTAAGGATATTTACTTGCTTGGGTTAAGCTTGAAAGGCGCAATCTCATAAAAAAATGCCTAAATCATCTCCTAATTGTTAGTATCATCCTAGGATTTCGCCTCAAGTAGCATTTAAATAAGTTCTAGAAATTTTAATGAGATCATAAAATATTTTTGAGTTATATAATCTTTTTCTAAGTAAAAGACAAATTAAATATCCAAAATTATAGTGCAAAAGAATTTTAGGATTTTTAGAAAATAGGTAATAATAAATTGAAAAGAAATTAAAATTACACATAATTATGACTTTCCTACGTCTCTCAAGAGCTATAAGCAATTTAAATAGTTATATCATTGGCTATTGGTTCAGCTAACACAAACTCATAGATTGAGATAACGTTCACATGCTCACCCTGTTTAATAACTAGAATAAAAGTGCAAAGATCATAGAAGCTTACTGTAGTACACAGCAAAGTAAATAGTGCACAAATATTAGTTATTATACAGTCATCCAACTGAATCAGAAAGTGATTCCCTACACTTAAGATTTTACATTGTCCTTAATGTTGAATAGAAAAGCATAAAATAAGAGAGGCAAGTAATAAAAAGAGGAAGGTCCAGTGAAACTTCCCTGATTAATGATCACCATCCATCTCATCATGCTCAGGTGCAGGCCTAAAGGGTGGCTCAGGAGGTGTCGGGAATGCTATAGGAAGGTTCAGGGTATGGGCCAGCTGGCTGAAGCAAGCAGTGTTGTGCTGCGCTATGGAATATTGGTAGAGAGCTAAGTCGTTCATCTGATGAGTGATGACCTCTGTTTGCTCCCATAGATCTTCAATAGTGTGTTGGGCTGGTGGTGGAGCTAAACTGCTACCAGGATCCTCTGTAATTATAGGCTAAATTCCTAACTCTTCTTCTGCTGCTTCCTCATGTCCCTTATATTTCTGAATGTATGCGTAGGAAATAGGTTTCATTGGTTGAATGAGAACCTCAATAGAATCCCAGCTGACTCCAGCCTTCCCGCATAAACCAGTGATTAAACTGGGGGCAAAGAGGGATCCACTTCTAGAATGAATGCAACCAAGTATCTGTCTGTGGATGAGTTTTCCCACGTCAATGGAAAAACCTTTAAGTATAGCAAAAAATCAGAATGGCTCTGTCCCTCCTAACCTGACTCATATTCATACTAGGCATAAATCGTGCTGCCACGAAATAGTACCAAGCTTTAGCCACTTTATTCATGTCAGCCCTGGCAAAATACAGTGGCTGCCCATTCCTATCTAACTTCCAGGAAGCCCCTCTGAAGCAAAGAGTGGAGATAATCTCTTCAAAGTCGATGTCTGATTGGATAAAGGCAGAATAATCATCATCTTCAATGTCAGGCAGAGAGTAAAATGCATTGATAGCATGAGGATTAAAATTAACCATCTTGCCTCTAACCCGTGATTTGTGGTACTCATGGACTGTGGCATTGGAGTAAAACTCTTGTACCAAGGGAATGACTCCTGCTTTGGTGCTATTGCAGAAAATCTCCCAATGTCTGTGAAGGATATTGTCTCTATGAGGAAACTCAATGGTGACAATGAAACCCCTCTTAGGAACGATTGATTTATGAACCACCACCTTACTATGGTGTTGATAGACTTCTTCACTCACAAATGTCGTGTTATCAAATTCTGGAGGGTTACCTGCTCTGTTCTTTCTCTTTGAGAGGTCTAATTTAGAATTTTTTGGAGCCATTGCACTTAGCAAATTCACTGGGGCATTTTATCAAACACCTGGTGTGCGCTCTTGAAAAATTGGGAGAATGGATGGTGGATTCTTTACTTGAAGTCCCAATTCAGTACAACCCAGTAGCAAGTATGGAGATCAACTTCAGTAGAAGAAACAAAGCAAACCATACCCCATTTAGCTTGATTTGTGGCTGGAAAGTGCAAGATCAAAACTGCTTGTAGAATCCTACAAAACTCCCATTGAATGCAAATTAAGGACTGTAAAAACTGTGTAATCCTACAAAAGAAGATGAAAAATTACTCAATTCAATCAAGGAAACGTAATGGGAGGTTGAAATAGTGGATTGGTTGCAAGAAATTGGGATTTCGGGTGAGGGATAGTGAAAAAATGTGGGTAGGAATGAAGAGGCCGCGGGTCTCTTATAGAGAGCGCTGCAACGCTCTCTGCTGAAACGCGGGGCACTACGGCGCCCGGGGTGAGCGCCACGGCACTACCCGACCTGGGTTCAGAGCGCCGCGGTGCTCACCTGATCTGGGCGATGAGCGCCACGGCGCTCGGTATGGACACCGCGGCATTTGTTTGTCCGCAATTCTGCAAATTTTTTTTTCCAAAAATAAAGAAAAATTAAACTATGAATAGAAAAATAAGAAGAAGAAGAATAGTTGTTGGGTTGCCTCCCAACTAGCGCCTTTGTTTTACGTCGTTGGCTCGACATAAAGTAAAAAAAATAAAGAGAGTCTTGAAGAGTTGTCCATTGTGATTCCTCTTGTTGAAATCCTTCATAGTAAGGTTTGAACCTATGCCTGTTGACTTTAAAGCTATTCTGGTTATCCATGCTTTTTATTTCAACTGCACCATGAGGAAAAATATCAATAACAATAAATGTTCCCTCCCATCTAGAACGAAATTTACCTAGAAACAATCGGAGCCTAGAATTATAGAGGAGGACTTTTTATCCTTTGGTAAACTCCTTGCGTGAAATCATATGATCGTGTAGGAGTTTAGTTTTGGCCTTATAAATATTCGCGTTTTCGTAGGCCTCGTTTCTAATTTCCTCTAATTCCTGAAGTTATAATTTCCTACATTCCCCACTTTCTTCCACATTCATGTTAAATTTCTTTATAGCCCAAAATGCTTTATGTTCCAATTCAACTGGAAGATGACAAGTTTTTCCAAATACTAACCTGTATGGAGACATACCAATTGGGGTCTTATAGGCGGTTCTGTATGCCCATAGAGCATCATCTAATCTGAGACTCCAATCCCTGCGGTTGGGATTTATTGTCTTACTAATGATATTTTTTATTTCTCTGTTGGACACCTCAGCTTGCCCATTGATTTGGGGTTGGTATGTAGTTGACAATTTATGAGTGACATTATATTTCCTTAATAGGGCTTCAATGGTCCTATTGCAAAAATGTGTTCCCCTGTCACTTATCAAAGCTCTTGGAATCCCAAATCTTGAAAAAATATAGGATTTAATGAAATCTGCAACCACTTTAGAATCATCAGTCCTGATGGGTTTAGCTTCCACCCACTTTGAGACATAATCCACAGCCAACAAAATATAATTATATCCATATGACAAAGGAAAAGGTCCCATAAAATCAATGCCCCAAACATCAAAAATTTCACAAAATAATACTGGTGTTTGAGGCATCTCATTTTTTCTAGATATATTACCTGTTTTCTGACAGTTAGTACATGACTTACAAAAATGGTATGAATCTTTGAATAGAGTAGGCCAGTAAAAACCGTAGTCCAATACTTTCTTTGTTGTCCTCTTTGCTCCAAAGTGTCCCCCACATGCATAGGAATGGCAAAAAGTTAGAATTGATAAAACTTCAGAATCAGGAATACACCTTCTTATAATTTGATCTGAGCATTGCTTCCAAAGATAAGGATCATCCCATATGTAATATTTGGCATTACTCTTGATCCTATTTCTAGCTGCCCTGGTCAAAAGAGGAGGTAACTGATTAGTAGTCAAATAATTTACAATATTTGCATACCATGGCATATGAATTGAAATTGAGAATAAATTTTCATTTGGGAATGATTCATCAATTTTCAATTTGTCTTCCACATGTATCAGGCGGCTTAAGTGATCTGCTACTTTATTTTCAGACCATTTCTTGTCTTTAATTTCTAAATCAAATTCTGTAAGCAGTAGCACCCATTTGATTATCCTAGGTTTAGCCTCATTTTTCATCACCAAGTACCTCAAAGCTGCATGATCAGTAAAAACAATAATTTTAGTGCATATTAAATATGATCTAAATTTTTTCTAATGCAAAGACTATAGCTAAGAGTTCTTTTTCAGTGGTGGTATAGTTCTTCTGGGCATCATTCAATATTCTGGAGGCATAATATATCACATGGGATGTGTTTCCAATTCTTTGGCCAAGTACTGCTCCAACTGCATGATCACTAGCATCACACATAAGTTCAAAAGGGATGTTCCAGTCTGGTGCTTGGATGATTGGAGCTGAAATCAAAGACTCTTTCAATTTGTCAAAAGCTTCCCTGCATTCTTCATCAAATTCAAAAGAGACATCTTTTTGAAGCAATTTGCACATAGGTGCTGCTTTCTTGGAAAAGTCTTTTATGAATCTTCTATAAAAACTTGCATGGCCAAGAAAAGAACGAACTTCCTGCACACAAGTGGGATAAGGTAGAGTTTGTATAATATCAATATTTGCTTTATCTATCTCTATTCCTCTTTTTGAGACAACATGGCCTAAAACTATACCTTGTTCAACCATAAAATGACACTTTTCAAAATTTAAAACAAGTTTAGTTTCTTGAAATCTTTTCAAAATTAGTGAAAGGTTATGCAAACAATCATCGAATGAATTCCCATAAACTAAAAAATCATCCATAAATACCTCAATGAATTTTTCAAGGTAATCTGAGAATATGCTAACCATACACCTTTGAAAAGTAGCAAGGGCATTACAAAGCCTAAATGGCATGCGCCTATATGCGAATGTCCCAAATGGACAAGTGAAGCTTGTCTTTTCTTGTTCTTCAAGAGCAATTGCAATTTGGAAATAGCCTGAATAACCATCAAGAAAATAGTAGTAAGGTTTACCAAATAATCTTTCAAGCATTTGATCAATAAAAGGTAAAGGAAAATGATCTTTTCAGGTTACAGAATTTAAATTTCTATAATCTATACAAACCCTCCACCCATTTTGAATCTGGGTGGGTACCAATTCCTCCTTTTGATTTTTTATCACAGTTATTCCTGTTTTCTTGGGAACCACTTGCACTAGGCTCACCCAATGACTATTTGAAATAAGGTATATTACCCCAACCTCCAACAATTTAAGAATTTCTTTCTTCACTACATCCATCATAGGTGGATTTAGCCTTCTTTGGGGCTGTCTAAATGGTTTAGCTCCTTCTTCCATCAATATTCTGTGCATACATGTAGAAGGGCTTATTCCCTTAAGATCAGCTATGGTCCAACCTATTGCAGTTTTGTGTTCTTTAAGAACTTGGATTAGTTTTGCCTCTTGATCAGCTTCAAGCTTGTTGGAGATAATAACAGGAAGTGTTTCTCTCTCTCCCAAGAATACATATTTGAGGTGATCAGGGAGTGGCTTCAGTTCAAGAGTAGGATCCTGCACAACAGAAGGTAGAAGAGAAGTATTAGAAATTGGTAATTCTATATAAGAAACATTACCTGTTGGTGGTTCTTCTGAAAAACCATTTAGTGCAGCCAGTTCCTCTTTTGTTTCTTTATCCAATTCTATCTTACCATCATCTTCTTCTATGGATTTGCTCACAATCACTTCCAATTTATCCTGTCCATCTAATTCAAATACATCATGTGCTAGGGAATCAAAGATATCTATAGAATAAATAGGAGTATCATCACCTGGATGTTTCATGGCTTCATACATATTAAATTTTATTACTTCACCATCAAATTCCATAGTGAGTGTGCCATTGTGAACATCTATCCTAGTTTTTAAGGTTTTCAAAAATGGTCTCCCTAATAATATTGGGGATGTAAAATCCCCATTTTCCATGTCTAGTACATAAAAGTCTGCATGGAAAACCAAATCATCTACCTGTACCAAAACATCCTCAAATACTCCTTTAGGGTATGCAGTGGACCTGTCAGCTAATTGAATGACCACATTAGTAGAGTTCAATGGTCCTAATTTCAAGGAAGCATATATAGAATATGGCATGACATTTATGGAGGCTCCTAAATCCAACATAGCTTTTTCAACATGAGTATCCCCAATTTTACATGGAATAGTAAACATACCTAGATCCTTGCATTTAGTGGGGAGTTTTGTTTGTATCATGGCATATACGTTCTAACTCATTTAAACCTTTTCAAACCCCTTCAATTTTTGCTTTCTTTTTTGAGTGCATAATTCTTTCAAGAACTTTGCATATCTTGGTACCTGCTTAATAGCATCTAGGAGGGGAATATTAACTTCACATTTTCTAAAGATGTCATACAATTCAGAAGTTTTCTCATTTAGCCTATTCTCTTTAAGAGCTTCTAGAAAAGGAGGCACTACTTTATAATTTAAATTAGAAGGAGACTTACCTGTAGGTGCTTCATTCTCCTTAAATGATTTTTCAGTTTTCTTAAGAGAAGAGGGTACTGGGGGGCTTTCAATTTCCTTACCATTCCTTAAAACAATTGCACTAGCATTTTCTCTAGGATTCACCACAGTTTGAGAAGGTAACTTACCTGAGTTCTGAGCATCCAATTGACTCACTGTAGTTGCTAACTGACCTATTTGAGTTGTCAGGTTCTGAATGCTAGCTATTGTCTCTTGCTGAAATTGATGAGAATTATGTACAAGAGTTTTCACAATATCTTCCAACGGATTACTTACCTAGTGATCCTGGGATGCATTCTGTCTAGGATAATAGGCTTGCTGATTTTGTTGAAAATTTTGTCCTGTAGGCCTATTTTGTGCATTCCCATATCTGAAATTGGGATGATCCTTCCATCCAGGATTGTATGTATTAGCATATGGATCATACCTTTTTGGTTGGCCAGGAAAACCTCCTACAACATTAGCTTGTTCTGTGGATTCCTCTTGAAGTGTAGGACACATGTCAGTGGAGTGCCCTGTTGCTGAATATATTCCATAGACTTTAACTTGCTGTAGTGTACCTGTAGCCATTTGGCTCACAAGAGAGGTAAGTTCAGATATTTGATTCTGAAGAGAAGTAGTACTTACCTCATGGGCATGTCTAATAGGAGGATCATGCCTAATGCAAAATTGTTGAGAATTGGCAGCCATCTTTGATATAAGAATTCTGGCTGCTTCAGGAGTCTTATCTACTAGTGCTCCTCCACTAGCTGTATCTATCATTCTCCTATCTCCCTGCAAAAAGACCTTCATAGAAATATTGGATTAGTAGCTGCTCACTAATCTGATAATGTGGGCAGCTTGCACAAAGCTTTTTAAACCTCTCCCAATATTCATAAAGTGTTTCTCCATGCAATTGCCTAATGCCGCATATTTCTTTCCTGATAGTAGCAGCCCTAGATGCAGGAAAATAATGTTCTAAAAACATTCTCTTCATCTCATTCCAAGTAATGATAGTACCAGAGGGTAAATAATATAACCAATCTTTAGTTGAATCTCTTAATGAAAAAGGAAAAGCCCTAAGTTTTATTTGTTCCTCAGTTACTCCAGAGGGCTTCATACTAGTATATACCACATGAAATTCCTTTAAATGCTTATGCAGGTCTTCACCTGCAAGACCATGAAAATTAGGTAAGAGATTAATTAATCCAGATTTTAATTCAAAATTAACAATGTCATCAAGGTTAGGAAAAGTAATGCATAAGGGTTGCTGATGCAAATCTGGAGCTGCAAGCTCCTTCAGAGTGGGGTGCCTCGCCATGGTTACTTCCCCCTTTTCTTGATCAATGTCCTCTTGAAGTTCTCTTCTGTGCTTGTATATTGATTTTCCAATATCTAGAGTGAACTCTAAATTTTGAGAATTAGAAGAACGAGTCACAGGCATAAAACAAAATAAAATCACAAAAAGTAATAGACATAGTCCCCGGCAACGGCGCCAAAATTTGGTGCATATTGTCACAGGTACACCAAAATTGATACCTTACCTCAAAACTAACCTGTAGTAGTGGGAGTAAGGGTTAATTCCATAGAGACTGGTATTATCTTATGTGATTAGAAAAAGGGGTGATTGATAATTGCAAATTAAGTAAAGTAAACAATAATGAAAATAATTAAGAGAGTAATTAATGAGAAAGGCGTTGGTTTCGGTTGATATCCACCATCAAGGGA
The DNA here is from genome assembly GCA_037074535.1 of Gleditsia sinensis. NCBI lineage: Eukaryota > Viridiplantae > Streptophyta > Magnoliopsida > Fabales > Fabaceae > Gleditsia > Gleditsia sinensis. The sequence continues at coordinate 26,232,507 of CM073463.1, forward strand.
TTGCATTGATCATTGACAACATACTCAATCTATAATTCAATATCTATCATTAGGTTTCTAACCCTGTTCCTCCTTAAGTTTAGTAAATTCATGACAATCGCACCAATTAAACCCTAATTAACAAGAAATTCTTTAGCACATCGATAAAGTATAACTTATTAACCGCATGAAGAACTAAAGAAACTGACAGAGCCAAACAGATATAAACACATCTGCTATATCTAATTTAGTTAATTATTCATCATAGGTTCAATGATTTATAATCCAAAATTCTCAAACCTATTTGTCTCACGAATCACAGAATTAAAGACTTTGTTCAAAACATAATTCAACGGAAAATTAAGACAGATAATATACTAGTACGCCTCCTAGCAATCATATGAATAATCATTGAGAAGAAGAGCAGATGAATAATCAATACTCAATTCAAATTGAAATAATAAAATCAAATCCACATCTCACAATGCATGAAGATCCCTTGAGGTTTCAATGTACCTCAACCAACTAAAAAGAAATAGCCACGCAGGGCCATAAGAAAATCTAAAGAAGAATTGAAGAATGTAACTAAGAACTTGGATGAAGGATTAAAATAATTCTCTGCCTGCTTTCCTCCCTTTTTATAGATTAACTCCTCCTAATCGAAGTAAGAGTGTTTCTAGGTCCAATTCCAGCCAATCGGGCTTCAATTGGAGTTGAAAAACCCTAAAAATCGTGAATTTAGCAACTGGTGCAGCGGCGGGCGCCGCGGCGCTGCGAAGTTTCATAAACAAGGAAACGTGCCACCCTGGTTCAGCACCGCGGTGCTGACCTTTGGACGTACTCGGGCACCGCAGCGCCCTGGTTAAGTGCCGCGGCGCTCCAGTCTGGGCAGCTCAACGCCGCAATGCTCCGGATATGTCTTCACGTGGTACCCCGGTGATCTCTTGTGATCTCCACGGCTCCCAAAATCTTCCTGATTTTGCCAAAGTGCCGAACATGAAAGTTGTAGCTCAATGTCTCTTCTTTCCATAGCCGCTAGAATCACCTCAATCAGAGTTTAAATGAGTGAGATATTTCTCAATTAGTGATGAAGGGTCAGAAATAAGCATTTTTCCTTAATTTTCTCTCTATTTTCCTCTTCTTTCCTTCTTTATTATTCCTAAAACACAAAACACAAAACTCAATTAATTCATATCTATTTTCTACTTAAATTAAATAAAAACTAACTAAAATAATGCTAATAACATGCTTAAATTACAGCATGTCAGTCCCTTTGATTTAGGGATTTATTTCCTTTTTCTTTTGTCTTAATCACGTATGATAGGTTTGCCTTTCTAAGTGGCAAATTTTCTGCCATTTGATTTCCCTTGCTTGGCTGAAATTATTTGTGTAGGATAAGGATGTTTTGTCATAATTCTATGTATTATTATCCACTTGTTGATATTATGAATGTAGGATATAGATGTTTTGTCCTAATGCCATGTATTATTACCTACTTGTTGAAATTATGAATGTAGGATATAGATGTTTTGTCTTAATGCCAAGTGACCTAATCTTGATTTTTATTGCACTACTATTTTCTCACATGATTCTTATTCTTTTCCCTCTTGGATTTGGGCTCATTCTTACCCATTTCCTTTGCTTTGGCTAAATTTCTATCTTTCATGGAGGGCTTGGTCACATTTTCATAATTTTTGGGCTATCGGTCCAACTTCTATATCCTAGTCCAAGTCTATGTTTTATTTCTTGCTTAAGCTATCCAATGGGCTTGCTAGAAACTTATGTGAAGTGGAAAAACTCTATATGAAGTGTCCATAGGTGAAAGCTCAATTTATGGGTGATGTTAAACTTAGAAATTTCTAACTCTTGAATTAGGAAAAATTACCCTAATCCAATCTTCTTAAAATTTTAAGACCTTTACTTACTTCACAAAAAAAAACTTATCTTCCTTCCTAAAGAATTTCTCCTTTCTTTAGTATGTTATTTCTAGTTTTTCCTATTATGTTTTCTCTCTTACTTGTTCCCTTAATGTTAGAAACATTTTCTATGCATACACATAAGTTGAAGAATTTCTAAGGATTATATTTCCTTAGATACTAAAAATTGTCTAATAAATTTTATTTATTTAATTAAATATTTATGTACCTTTATTAATGAAAGAAACAAAATTAGGGATGTTACAAAGATAATTTTTCTGTCTTGGAAGATAGAGCAATCATGTATCACTGAAGGATTTGTGTCCCCCAAGAACGAGAGTTGAGGACTAAGATCCTGCAAGAAGCACATCAAAGTAAGTACACAGTCCATATTGGATCCACTAAAATGTATCAGGATTTAAAGAAGATGTACTTATGACTAGGGATGAAAAAGGACATTGCTGAATTCGTGGCAAAATCTTTAATTTGTCAAAAGGTGAAAGTGGAGTATCAAAAGCCAGTAGGATTTTTACAATCTCTTGAGATCCCTAAATAGAAAATGAGACAGTATTTCAATAGATTTTATGGTGGGCATACCTAAGACTTCAATTGGACATGACTCTATTTGGGTAATAATAGACATATTAACCAAATCTGCTCACTTTCTGCCTATAAAGATTAATTATTCACTAGACAAATTGTCTAAGTAGTTCGTCTAGGAAATAGTAAGACTACATGGAATTCCCTTAATCGTTTCTGATAGAGATCCGAGGTCCACATCGACATTTTGGAAGGCGTTGCAGGAAGCTTTTAGAACCCAGTTACTATTTAGTACTGCCTATTATCCTTAGACTGACGGGCAGACAGAATAGACCATTCAAATCCTAAAAAATATGTTGAGGGCCCGTGTGATAGAGCAAAGTAAAGGATGGGAAAAGTACCTACCATTAGTGGAGTATGCTTATAATAATAGCTATCATTCTAATATTAAGATAGCCCTATACAAAGCTTTATACGGTAGGAAGTGTCAATCTTTACTCAGTTTGTTTAAGGTTGGAGAAAAGAACTTGCTTGGTCCTGACTTACCTCAACAAACCACTGAGCAAATCAGGATGATATGAGACTAAATACTTACAGCTTAGAGTTAGCAAAAGAGTTACTATGATAAGAGACATAGACCTCTGGAGTTTGTTGTAACAACTCCATTTATGCAAATGTAACAAAAAAAATTTTTTATATTTGTAAGATTCCATGAAGTTATTACTACTTTAATTCTAACCACGTAACTCATAATAATAATCACTTTAACCAAGCATAATTGTTATTAACAGTGATACAATACTGAGTTTCCATACACACTATTATTTTACAAACTACACACCATTATTTTACAAACATTTGTACAAAGATACATATTAGCTCTAATCATCTATGTCGACTACTTCCGAGGACACTGGTGCGGGTGGCACGTCCACCGGAATCTCAGTCACATCTATGACATATACATCTGAAATAACTGGAAGTTGCCCAAGGTAGGGCACCTAGATCCAACGTACATAAATAATAAGTGTCATAGAGAAAATCTGCATATTTATTCTTCTGAACATGATATGGAAATATAGTGAGAATTAAATCCCAGCAAGTTCAACAATAAATCATAATTTACCATCAATATAGTTCATCAGGTCATGTTTAGCTGTATAAACTACAGAAAATATCTTTGGTCACATGAATACATTATATCTATGCACATAAGAATCATACAATAATGATATGTATGACAGGATTAACTATTTTTATAATATCATATGATGGCCATTAACTTATTCTCAGTTCAAGCTACCCCGGTCAGGGTGAGTATCTTCTACTCTCCGGTACGGGCCTTTCTCGCTCCGTCCGACATGGCCTACTTTCTCTTTCTTTTCTCATTAACATGATCATAACTGTTGGTAGGGCGTCCCCTATTGGTGCACCACACGGATTGCCATGTGACCGTGCTCATTTCATTTCTTTTCACAATGATAGCCAAAAATATACTTTCAATAACAAGTATGTTCATCAAAATATAACTATTACCATAAATCATTGGTAATCATGCCATGAACATAACCATTTAAAATATCACTTTATAAAATATTTCCATGTCAGAATTTCACACTTAAGATGGTAAGGAGTTCATACAATGGCGATGGCTATGGCATATACTAGTCATTTATAAGATTCGTCTTCTTTTTTAAATATTAATTTTATTTCTTTATTTTCTTAATGCAGGTTTTTATCATATCTAACCTTCTCTTTATGCTTGGCCTTAGTCATTTTCTTCTTATTTATATCATTTCCAACACATGTTCTTACAAATTTATAGATCATTGTTCCCCAATATGATTTATACTATTACCCTATAGTTAAAGAGGTTCATCTAGGGTAGAAAAATGTTGAAAATAGGCTTAACCAGCTTCCAACACGGTCTAGCCATGTTCCAAGACACGACCATGCTTTAAAAATACTTCAAATGTACTAAAAAACAGCCCCGAACACGGCTAGCCCGTGCTTGAAGCACCCAGAACATGGCCTGGCCGTGCTCTGTGACCTTTGCTCCCTAATCAAAGCATAACTCTCTCATTTTAACTTCGATTGAGGGCATCTTGGTGTCTATGGAAATCTAAGACAATTATCTAAAACTCTTATGTTAATCATATCAACAAAATAGTAATAACTCGTGGTGGTATTACTCCCTTAAATTCAATATTATTTCTTCTCGGGTAGGTTCTAACCTTTACTTACCAATCTGACTATATCTCCCACATAAGAATTCCAAATTAAGTGATTCCAGTGTCTAAACATCCGTGACACAAAAATATATAATTCATATGTTGACCATTTATTTCAATTCCTTATACCATTTTCCCATAATTTAAAACACCGAAGCTATCCTAACATATTCTTCCCTGATTAACCATTTTCTGACCTTTGTTTACTAATCGGAACATATCTTCCTCATATGAACTCTAAATTGAATGATTCTAGTGGTTAAAAATTCATGACACATATATCTATAATTCATATGTTAACCATTTATTTTAATTCCTTATAGATTGTTCCCAGAAACTAAAACACCAAAGCTTAAAATTCTGCCACCCATAGCCATACCCATGCAGAACTATCAGCACCAACCTAAGTATTCAAACATACATCACATGCAAGATCAATATGTAACATGATATAGTAACATCATGACCAATCATAAAAGTTCTAAGATCAAAATCTTATATAAATATTATAAGTTTCAAAAGTTTTCTTCAAAAAGAAATATTGTTAAATTTAATTGAAGCACTTAATCCCCTAGACTTCTCCTTCCTCTTTCTTCCTTTCTTCCTCTCCTTTCCTCACTCTACATTGCTTCTATTTTTCCTCTCCCTCCCTTGGACGAAATTATAATGTTGTAAGGGTAGGTTTTCATATATAGACCACCAAATAATTCACCTTTCATGATCATGGGTCTACCTTATCACAATTAGGATACACTTTGTTAAATTTTTGGAAAACAAACAACTTATGTTCTTATCTTCCTCTTCCTTAGTCAAGATATGCATAGGAAAAGGAGATTTGTATTTTGAAAATTATGATGATATGTTCCTAAGATAAGGGACAAGGTCCCTTTAATTTAGGGATTCTTTTCCATTTTCTTTTGTCTTAAACAAGTATGATAGGTTTGCCTTTTTAGGTGGCAAATTTCTAGCCCTTGAATCTCCATTATTTGGTTGATATTATTTGTGTGGGATAGGAATGTTTTGTCCTAATGCCATGTATTATCATACCACTTGCTAGAATTATGAGTGTAGGATATAGATGTTTTTGTCCTAAAGCCTTGTATTATCATGCCACTTGCCAAAATGATGAATGTAGAATCACACCACTTGCTAAATTTTTGTCTTAATGCCATGTAACCTAATATTTATTATTATTACATTATTATATCATCACCTATTTTATTTTATTTTATTTTTTCTCTTGGATTTGGGCTTATTGGTACTCATTATGGGCTTATTCCTACCCATTTTCTTTGCTTTGGATAAAATTCTACCTTTCTTGGAGGGCTTAGTCACATTTTCATAATTTTTAGGCTATTGGTCCAATTACTATATTCTAGTCCAAGTTTATGTTTTATTTCTTGCTTAGGTTATCCAATGGGCTTGCTAGAAACTTATGTGAAGTGGAAAAACTCTATATAAAGTGTCCATAGGTAAAAGCCCAATGTATGGGTAAAGATTTTATACTTAGTAACTTTAGTTCTTGAATTTGAAAAAATTACCCTAATCCAATGTTTTTGAAAATTTAAGACCTTTACTTGTTTCTAAAAATTTATCTTCCTTATCCAAGAATTTTGCATCTCTTTAGTATGTTCTTTCTAATTTTTTTCCTATTCGGTTTTCCCTCTTTATTTGTTCTTTTAATGTTAGAAACATTTTCTATGCATATACATATGGTGAAGAATTTCTAAGGATTATATTTCCTTAGATATCTAAAATATTGTCTAATAAACTTTATTTCCTTAATTATCAATAAAAGAAACGAAATTAGGGATGTTACATTTCTCTTCCCCTAAAAGAAATTTTGTCCTCAAAATTTCAGAATTTACCTAATAAGAACAATTGCAGATATTTCTTCTTCATGACTTCTTCCAGCTCCCAAGTTACTTCTTCTAGAGTCAAACCTTCCCATAACACCTTAATAAGGGGAATGGTTTTATTTCTCAGTTGCTTTACGTCAGTGTCCAATATGGATGCAGGTACTAGCTGGTATGTCATGTTCTCCTTTATTTGGATTGGTTCATCCTGTATTACATGTGATGAATCTGGAAGATACTTCCGCAGCTGTGATACGTGGAAAACATTATGCAGGTTGGATAAATTAGGTGGGAGAGCAACTTGATATGCTGATGTCCCTACTTTCTTCAGAATTTGGTAGGGTCCCAAAAATCACGGACTTAGCTTTCTTGTTTTGAGAGACCTACCAACTCCAGTAGTCGGGGAAAGTTTCCAAAATACATGGTCTCCTTCCTCAAACTCTAGAGGTCTATGTCTCTTATCGTAGTAACTCTTTTGCCGACTCTGAGCTGTAAGTATTTTGTCTCGTATCATCCTGATTTGTTCAGTGGTTTGTTGAACTAGATCAGGACCCAACAAGTTCTTTTCTCCTACCTCAAACCAACATAGTGGAGATCGACACTTTCTACCGTATACAGCTTCATAGGGGGCCATCTTAATACTAGAGTGATAACTATTATTATAAGCAAACTCTACTAAAGGTAGGCACTTATCCCATCCTTTCCCTTGCTCTATCACACAGGCCCTCAACATATCTTCTAAGGTTTGAATGGTGCGTTCTGTCTGCCCATCAGTCTGAGGATGGTAAGCAGTACTGAACCGCAACTGAGTACCAAAAGCTTCCTGTAACGCCTTCCAAAACCTCGATGTGAACCTCGGATCTCTATCAAAAATGATATTTAAGGGAATTCCATGCAGTCTAACTATTTTCTAGACGTACAATTGGGCTAATTTATCCAGTGAATAGTTAATTTTTATGGGCAAAAAGTGAGCAGATTTGGTTAATCTGTCAATTATTACCCAGATAGAGTCATGTCCCAATGAAGTCTTAGGTAATCCCACAACAAAGTCCATTGAGATACTGTCCCATTTCCATTTGGGGATCTCAAGAGGTTGTAGAAATCCCGCTAGCATTTGATGCTCTACCTTCACCTTTTGACAAATGAGACATTTCGCCACAAACTCAGCTATGTCCTTTTTCATCCCTGGCCACCAATACATCCTTTTTAAATCCTGGTACATTTTAGTGCATCCAGGATGGACAGTGTATTTACTTTGATGCGCTTCCTGCAGGATCTTAGTCCTCAACTCTCGTTCTTGAGGGACACAAATCCTTCCCTGATACATGATTGCTCCATCTTCCATGACAAAAAAATTACCTTGGTCTTTATGATCCTGTAAGTATTGGTCGTGAGCTTGAGCCTCTTTTATCTAGGCTCTAAGGTCACACCCTCTATTTAAACCATTAATGACTAGATTCTTTGGAGTAAGAGTAGTGGCTAGCTTCAAATTTTGAAACTCCTCTAGCATCTGCATCTCATACACCATCATCTGACCCATGTGCAGAGATTTTTGACTCAAGGCATCTGCTACAACATTCGCCTTTCCGGGATGATACTTTATCTCAAACTTGTAGTCATTGAGGAATTCTACCCATCTTCGTTACCTCATGTTTAACTTCTTCTGATCAAAGAGGTATTTAAGACTCTTATGATCACAATATACTTCAAAGGTTGCCCCGTACAAATAGTGTCGCCAAATCTTTAAGGCAAACACTACTACCGCTAATTCAAGATCATGGGTTGGATAGTTTCCTTCATGGGGTCTCAGTTGCCTAGAGGCGTAAGCAACTACTCTCTTATCTTGCATCAGCATACATCTTAGCCCTTTCTTTGAAGCGTCACTATACACTTCAAAATATCCGGTGGGGTCTGGAATAATTAAAACAGGAGGAGTGGTCAGTCTTGTCTTCAGCTCCTAAAAACTAGCTTCACATTGATCAGTCCATTTGAAAGGACTTCCCTTCCTGGTCAATTTAGTCAATGGCAAGGCTATACGAGAGAAGTTTTTTATAAATCTCCTGTAGTATCCTGCCAAACCCAGGAAACTTCTGATTTCCGTAACCGTCTTTGGTCTCTCCCACTTAATCACTGCTTCCGTCTTGCTAGGATCTACGGCTACCCCTCCTTTAGAGATGACATGCCCGAGAAACTTCACCTCTGACAGCCAAAATTCACACTTCTCCAATTTGGCATATAACTTTTTCTCTTTCAGCACTTGCAGCACGATTCGGTGATGTTGTTCATGTTCTATCTCACTCTTAGAATATATCAAGATGTCATCAATGAACACTACAACAAATTGATCTAGGTAGGGTCGAAAAATGCGATTCATGTAATCAATAAAAATTGCAGGTGCATTCGTCAACCCAAAGGGCATTATGAGAAACTCATAGTGCCCATACCTAGTCCTTAAGGCAGTTTTTGGTACGTCCTCCTCCTTAATCCTAATCTGATGATATCCTGACCTCAAGTCAATTTTAGAAAAGATGGAGGCACCCTTCAATTGATCCAATAAGTCGTCTATCCTAGGGAGAGGGTACTTGTTTTTGATAGTCACCTTATTCAGCTGTCTGTAATCTATGCATAGTATCAAGCTCCCGTCTTTCTTCTTAACAAACAATACAGGAGCTCCCCAAGGTGATACACTCGGTCTAATGAATTGCTTGTCTAATAGTTCCTCCAACTGCTTCTTTTGTTCTTGTAGTTCCTTCGAGAACATTCGATATGGTGTAATAGAGATAGGCCCTGTCCCAGGTAGCAGATCAATAGAGAACTCTATCTCTCTCTTGGGAGGTAAGTCTAGAATATCTGATGGAAATACTTCAGGAAACTTGTTGGCTATTGGGATTTTATCAAGCTTCGATTCGACTTCTAGGTTTGATAAATACAAGAGAATGTATCCAAGTACTCCATTCTTCAACTCCCTATTAACTTGATTGGCATTTAGCATTAATAACTGGACCTCCGCTTTCGGAGTAGGAAGTAGAAATGCAACGATCTTGTTACAACAATTCAACAAGACTCAATTTCTAGACATCCAGTCTAACCCTAGAATGACCTCAATACCTCTTAAAGGTAAACAGACGAGGTCTACAGAAAAAGTTTTCTCCTGGATGGTGACTTGACAGTCTTTACATATAGAGGAAGTTAATACCCATTCCCTTGTAGGGGTTATTATGGATAGCTCATAGGGAGTTTCAGAAATAAGAAACTGAAACTTCCTAATACATTCTTCTGATATAAATGAATGACTAGCACCAGAGTCAAATAACACCATAAGACCAAATCCATAGATATAGCATGTACCTTGAATCATTTCAGAAGATTGAGCTGCCTCTTAGCCGCTCAGGGTGAAAACCCTTCCCTTCACCTGAGGCCTCTGTTCTGGCTGCTTCCCCACATTATGTGGGCAGTTCCTCGCAAAATGTCCCTTCTGTCAGCAATTGAAGCAGACATCTTGTCCTATGTAGCATGGCCGGTTACCATGCATGTGTCCTCACTTAGCGCACTTGATTGGGGTGAGGTCTTGTTGAAAATTTCTAGGACCCGTAATCAATGGCCTCTTACCAGCTCTATATCCACTTCTTCTCACGTTCTTTCCAGGGTTGGGAAAGTTTTTCTTCCTTTTCCATAGGTTTCGCCTTTGCTTTTCGTCCTCCACTGCCTTTAAACTCTTTTCCAGGAGTCTGCATTTATTTATCAGAGGTACAAACTCCCTGATCTCCATAGCTATAACAGCATTCCTTATCTCCGGGTTTAGTCCCGCTTCAAACTTAACTGCCTTCCATGCTTCATCTAGATTATATCGCAGATAAGAGGAGAACTTAGACAGATCCTCGAACCTTGCGATATACTGGTCCACGGTCATGCTGCCTTGCCTGAGCTGGAGAAATTTGATATCTTTCTCTGCCCGTACAGTACTTGAAAAGTAATTTTCAAAAAAAAATGTCCTTGAACACTTGCCAGGTGATCTGTCTTCCCTGATGAGCTAAAAGTTCTCTAGCTCCATGCCACCAGTATTCCGCTTCATCCTTTAACATATATACAGCAAAAATAATTTGCTGCTCTTTAGTACAGCCCATCACTTCAAAGATTTTCTCTAATTCTCTTATCCACCTTTCGGCTATCGTTGGGTCATAGCCACCTTGGAAACAAGGTGGTCTAGTCCTCAGGAACTCGGATATGCCATTATCTTTTCCAGCCATCCGGTTGTTAGCACCATTCTCACCATTTGGGTTATTAGCATTCTGGAGATATTGTAAAATTTGGTTGGTGGTCATGACTTGGTCTCGAATTGCCATGGCCAGGTTGTTCAGGGTTTCCTCTGCATTAGTTGCTGGATTCCTCCTTGGTGGTGCCATTTCCTATTATGGCAAAAACAAAGTTATGCTGCTATTAAGGTGATCAAGCTCAATAGTTAGTTCAAAAATATTTAATAGCAGTCATAACACCACCCCGGCATATAGATAGGAAACACTAGTAATTTCTTACCTATATGAATCACTGATCCCCTACACAACACAACCACAACATACTCAAGACACTATAAGATCGATTCAGATAACCATCCACCCACTGGCCATCTAGGATCGACCTGCTCTAATACCAATTATGTAACAACTCCATTTATGTAAATGTAACAAAAAAAAATTTTATATTTGTAAAATTCCATGAAGTTATTACTACTTTAATTCTAACCACTTAACTCGTAATAATAATCACTTTAACCAAGCATAATTGTTATTAACAGTGATACAATACTGAGTTTCCATACATACTATTATTTTACAAACTACACACCATTATTTTACAAACATTTGTACAAAGATACATATTAGCTCTAATCATTTATGTCGACTACTTTCGGGGACACTGGTGCGGGTGGCACGTCCATCGGAATCTCAGTAACATCTACGACAGATACATCTGAAATAACTAGAAGTTGCCCAAGGTAGGGCACCTCGATCCAACATACAAAAATAATAAGTGTCATAGAGAAAATCTGCATATTTATTCTTCTGAACAAGATATGGAAATATAGTGAGAATTAAATCCCAATAAGTTCAACAATAAATTATAATTTACCATCAATATAGTTCATCAGGTCATGTTCAGCTGTATAAAATACAGAAAATATCTTTGGCCACATGAATGCATTATATCTATGCACATAAGAATCATACAATAATGATATGTATGACAGGATTAACTATTTTCAGAATATCATATAATGGCCATTAACTTATTCTCATTTCAAACTACCCCAGTCAGGGTCAATATCTTTTACTCTCCGGTACAGGCTTTTCTCCCTCCGTCCGACATGGCCCAATTTCTCTTTCTTTTCTCATTAACATGATCATAACCGTTGCTAGGGCGTCCCCTACTGGTGCACCGCATGGATTTCCATGTGACCGTGCTCATTTCTTTTCTTTTCACAATGATAGTCAAAAATATGCTTTCAATAAGAAGTATGTTCATCAAAATATAACTATTACCATAAATCATTGGTAATCATGCCATGAACATAACCATTTCAAATATCACTTTATGAAATATTTCCATGTCAGAATTTCACACTTAAGATGGTAAGAAGTTCATACAATGGCGATGGCTATGGCATATACTAGTCATTTATAAAATTCGTCTTCTTTTTTAAATATTAATTTTATTTCTTTATTTTCTTGATGCAGGTTTCCATCATATCTAACCTTCTCTTTATGCTTGGCCTTAGTCATTTTCTTCTTATTTATATCATTTCCAACACATGTTCTTACAAATTTATAGAGCATTATTCCCCAATTTGATTTCTACTATTACCCTATAGTTAAAGAGGTTCATCTAGGGTAGAAAAATGTTGAAAATAGGCTTAACCAGCTTTCAACACGGTCTAGCCATGTTCCAAGACACGACCATGCTTTAAAAATACTTCAAATGTACTAAAAACTAGCCCCGAACACGGCTAGCCCATGCTTGAAGCACCCAGAACACGGCCTGGCCGTGCTCTGTGACCTTTACTCACTAATCAGAGCATAACTCCCTCATTTTAACTCCGATTGAGGTGATCTTGGTGTCTGTGAAAAACTAAGACAATTATCTAAAATCTTATGTTAATAATATCAGCAAAATAGTAATAAATCGTGGTGTTATGAGTCCCTTAAAGTCAATATTATTTCTTCTCGGGTAGGTTCTAACCTTTACTTACTAATCTGACTATATCTCCCATATAAAAATTCCAAATTAAGTGATTCCAGTGTCTAAAAATCCGTGACACAAAAATCTATAATTCATATGTTAACCATTTATTTTATTTCCTTATAGAAGTTTCCCATAATTTAAAACACCGAAGCTATCCTAACATATTCTTCCCTGATTAACCATTTTCTGACCTTTGTTTACAAATCGGAACATATCTTCCTCATATGAACTCCAATTTGAATGATTTTAGTGGCTAAAAATCCATGACCCATATCTCTATAATTCATATGTTAACCATTTATTTTAATTCCTTATAGATTGTTCCCAGAAATTAAAACATCGAAGCTTAAAATTCTTCCACCCATAGCCATATCCATGCAGAACTATCTACACCAACCTAAGTATTCAAACATACATCACATGCAAGATCAATATGTAACATGATATAGTAACATCATGACCAATCATAAAAGTTCTAAGATCAAAATCTCATATAAATATTATAAGTTTCAAAAGTTTTCTTCAAAAAGAAATATTGTTAAACTTACCTGGAGCACTTAGTCCCTTAATCTTCTCCTTCCTCTTTCTTCCTTTCTTCCTCTCCTTTCCTCACTCTACCTTGCTTCTATTTTTCCTCTCCCTCACTTGGACAAAATTATAATGTTGTAAGGGTGGGTTTTCTTATATAGACCACCAAGTAATTCACCTTTCATGATCATGGGTCTACCTTATCACAATTAGGAAACACTTTGTTGAATTTTTGGAAAACAAAAAACTTATGTTCTTGTCTTCCTCTTCCTTAGTCAAGATATGCATAGGAAAAGGAGATTTGTATTTTAAAAATTATGATGATATGTTCTTAAGATAAGGGACAAGGTCCCTTTAATTTAGGGATTCTTTTCCATTTTCTTTTGTCTAAAACAAGTATGATAGGTTTTCCTTTTTAGGTGGCAAATTTCTAGCCCTTGAATCTCCATTATTTGGTTGATATTATTTGTGTGGGATAGGAATATTTTGTCCTAATGCCATGTATTATCATACCACTTGCTAGAATTATGAGTATAGGATATAGATGCTTTTGTCCTAAAGCCTTGTATTATCATGTCACTTGCCAAAATGATGAATGTAGAATCACACCACTTGCTAAATTTTTGTCTTAATACCATGTAACCTAATCTTTATTATTATTACATTATTATATCATCTCCTAATTTATTTTTTTATTTTTCCTCTTAGATTTGGGCTTATTCCTACCCATTATGGGCTTATTCCTACCCATTTTCTTTGCTTTGGATAAAATTCTACCTTTCTTGGAGGGCTTGGTCACATTTTCATAATTTTTGGCCTATTGGTCCAATTACTATATTCTAGTCCAAGTCTATGTTTTATTGCTTGCTTAGGTTATCCAATGGGCTTGCTAGAAACTTATATGAAGTGGAAAAACTTTATATAAAGTGTCCATAGGTAAAAGCCCAATGTATGGGTAAAGATTTTAAACTTAGTAACTCTAGTTCTTAAACTAGGAAAAATTACCTTAATCCAATATTCTTGAAAATTTAAGACATTTACTTGTTTCTAAAAATTTATCTTCCTTATTTGGGTAAAGATTTTTTTTCTATTCAGTTTTCCCTCTTTATTTGTTCTTTTAATGTTAGAAACATTTTCTATGCATATACATAAGGTGAATAATTTCTAAGGATTATATTTCCTTAGATATCTAAAATATTGTCTAATAAACTTTATTTTCTTAATTATCAATAAAAGAAACGATATTAGAGATGTTACATTTGTAATATCACATAATTTTTAAATAATAATGTTTTGCTATAAATAAATATATTTGTATTGTAAATGATTTAGTTTTGCTAAAAGTAAATATGCTTTTAATTAAAATGATTTTTTTTTGCTTAAAATAATTATATTTGGCTTTAAATAATTTTTTGTTTTATTTTTATAAATTTCTTTCTTTTAATATACATAAAGATATTTTATATTATTATTTTTTATTAAAATTTTATCAATAAAATTCATGATTTGATATTGTAACTAAAGTTTTGCAAGAATATAAACTTTTAGAAAATTTTGGGATTTTTAGGATGAAAAATAGTATATATATGTATATAATCAAAAACTAAATTTTAAATATTTAATTATTAAATAATAATAAGTATAAAAAAAAGAAAGAAAAAATGGGAAGGAGATATGCAAGCGTGAAGAGAAACCTACGAATCCTTCGTATATAAATAGTGTGAATAGCATTTCTCTTTCTTCGTTTTCTCCCTTTTGATTTGGAGTGTCTACTAGCTTCTGATCTCAAAATTAAGGATACCACTGAATTCAGGATGGAGAGTACTAGGATTTTAACCGAACAATTTTTTAAATCAGTCGTAGAATTGCCGTAGATCGAAAGTAAAAAATCTTAAAAAAAGATAAACTCTAAAACTCTTATTTAAAGACCTCAAATTAAAAATCTAACACTATAGATGGATAGGAAATTTTTCAGCCATCTGATAACTTTTTGTGCATCGAGAACAATAAATCCAGTCGGTATAAATAGTAATTTTTGGTGGTGAATAGTATTTTTTAACTGTGAATAGTACTTAACAGTTGACAAGTGTTGACCACACTCTCGGAGGCCAAATTTCATGATTCTGAAGTCATTTTCTAGGTTTTTAGACCCTCCATACTCATTTTTGAGGTCTATTTGATCAAATTTGAATTGAAAAAGTGTATTTTGGGGTTGTCCAATCTGGAGCCTTACCTTGTGAGTAGATAATTCTTTCTATGACTTACCCTATGCTCTTCTTGAACTTTAAATGTATAATTGATTATGTTTACAAGTTATTTATACTTTATATGTCTTTGAAATGGATTAAATTATCTGAAATGTTTACTATCTAGTATATAGTTCAAGAAGAGTATGGTTTTAAAAATAGACTTTTGAACTCATTGAATATGTGATTTTAAATTTTATTTCTCATTATATGGTAAAGGAAATATATTGTGCATGTGGCATTGATATGTAAACCTATAAGATTACCTTAGAAATGGGTATATATATGTGATTACCTTGATTCAGAAGTTTTTGACAAAAGAATTGTACTGAGATTGAAAATTCTGTATTATACTAGAACCTCTATTTTGAATGATATGACATATATGAAAATATGATTTTTGTGCAGGAATCTATTTGGAAACACTATTTTCTAACAACAGGCGATGTTAGCCCTAGTGCAACTTGATATCTCAGCTAGCAGGGGTGGTGCTAGCCTCGTGTGACAGCCAATACACAAGATATGATATGTGAAGGAGAAGGGGATACCTCCTATCTAGGTAAGATGCCGATAATATGATATGTGATTTTTCCTCCCTTACTGTGTGCTTGGAAAATTACCCATATTAGAGTCCCTTCGCGTGTCCTCTTGAATGGTAGTAAGGTAAACCTTAACTGGGATGCTAAGGATAGGCAAATCCTACATCACCAAAGTACGGAAGTGCTTGAACTCTGATATAGTAGTTTTGATATGGGATCCTTCTAATGTTTTCATGTGAAATATTTTGATGTATAACATTATTTGTTAAACGATCATACAGTACAGTATATAGTTTTGCATATCTAAATATCCTTTGTTTGAGAATATTTGAAATGCGAGTTCTATATGGATGTACTTTCGAACTGTATTTTCTACGTGAAAAATTTAAAAATATGAGTACATCCATATGTTGACTTAAGAGTTCATAGGAGATATTATCTACTCACTGAGTAGTCAAACTCACTACACGATACTTACATTTTTTTCGAATAAGGATACAGAGTTTAGTCTTACAACTACGTGATCAATTAGGTATCATACTCTCTGGATGAGCCTACGTTACTTCCAGGGCTCAAAATATTTAAATTATTTGGTACTTGTATTCTAGAGTATGCTTTGAACGCTACAGGTAAAATCCCTGCTTCTACTGTAATATGTGTATAAAGACATGGACAGTATATTTGGTTATAGTGGAGAACTTGTAAACGTATGTTATTAATCCTGATATTTGATATACTTGAAGCAAGTATGCAATAGAATAACGTTAAAGTTATCTGCTACTCGTGAAAATCATGTTCCCTTAAATTAGGGGCGTGACAAGTTGGTATCAAAGCATTAGTTTTCCCTATGGCTATCAGAGCAAAGGATTCTTTAGTAGAACTTTTAGTATGAATTTGAGCCGAACATATTTATACTTCATCTGCTGTTGAGGGATTCTATAAGGTTTCAATTTCCTTTCCATTCTAAGTTTGTTGAAGTTCCTAATATAAGGCCGACTGAATATTATGGTATTTAAAAAAGGTATTTTGTTTTCTATAGCTTATGATGCCACTAAGAACTAGAGCAGTTGCTAGAGAAGCTGTAGATCGTGCATCCTCTACAAAAGAGTCTACACAATGTACAATTCTAGTACAAAAAGGTCGTGGTAGAGGCTGGCCTAGAGGAAGAGGTAAAGGCAGAGGCAGAGGGTGTGCACGGGGTACGAGAACCCCCAATATATGATGAATAGGTTTATGTATTTGATAGAGTCCCTAAGGAGAAAGTAGAACCCCTTTAGGAGCCACATGATAAAATAGCTGATATGATTGCTGACATACATAGGAGTTTAGAGACATTGGCTTGATTTATAGTAGAACAAGGCAGAAGGGATGGCCAGCCACTAAACAATGCTCTAGAAGCACAAGAATTGGAAAGACCAACTGAACAAGAGAATAAGTTTATAGGGATTGAGGTGACATTACTGTAATTTCTAAAGCTGAAACCCCCCACTTTTTCTGGGTCAGATATTCAAGAAGACCCACAAATATTCATTGATGCTGTGGAACGAGTTCTCAGAGCTCTTGGGTGTTCCACTAGAAGAATTGTTGAACTAGTGTCCTTTCAACTATCAGATATGGCTCAAGTTTGGTTTGAGACTCTGGTATAAGGAAGAGTAGTTACTTTACCACCAATGGAGTAGGAAGAATTTAAGGAAGCATTTATGAATCGTTTCTTACCAATCAATGAAAGAGATAAGAGGGCCAGAGAATTTGAAGAATTAAGACAAACACTGAACATGATAGTTTTTGAATATGACATCCGTTTTACCCGGTTGTCTAGATATAAATCATATCTGGTTCCTAATGAAAAAGATAGAATTAAGAGATTTGTTTCGAGATTGATACGTCCATTGTTTAAATCGGTGGGTCCTTAGATGAACCATTTTTCAACTTATTCAGCAATTATGGATTGTGCTAGAATGATGGACACATGAGAGCTAGCAGACATAGAAGGTCTAAAAAGAAGAAAAAGAGATAAAGATAGTAATATCTAGACTAGTTATAATCCTAATGTCAGATGACAAAGATTTCAAAATCCATAGTGTTTAACTCAATCAGGATCTGGTAGCTCTAGCCAGACATCAGTCAATATTAATAAGCAAAGAATGATTTAAAGAGATATGAGACCTACTAGTCAACAGGATTCAAGATTGATTCTATTATGACCCATTTATAGTAGGCCCATACTGGACAGTGTCGTAGAGAAACTGGTGCATGTTTTAAGTGTGGACAAGTAGGTCATTTGTGAGGAATTGTCCACAATTACGAAATTTGAGTCAAGCATCAGTACAGCCAGCTTCACTCCCTACATCTGTACCAGTACAACTAAATATATCAGCTTTAGTTTAAGTAAGTAATGGTGGTACTGGTAGAGGATCAAGAAGTCGAGGCCGAGAACAAGCCTGAGTTTTTGCCTTGACACGACAAGATGCTCAAGCCTTAAATGTAGTGATGACAGGTACATTATCAGTATGTTCCCATAGAGCATATGTACTGTTTGATCCTAGTTCTACTCATTCTTATATATCACCCTACTTTGCTAAGAAATTGGGTAGAGATCCTACTAGTTTACATTGTTCTTTTATGGTTGCTACTCCAATTGGAGAATTTTTACTGGTAAATTATGTGTATAAATTGTGTGAGATTTTGATAGAAGATAAGGAGACTCTTGTAGATTTGATAGTTTTAGATATGGTAGACTTTGATGTGATACTGGGAATGGATTGGTTGTCATCATTCCATGCCAATCTAAACGGTCACCATAAGGTGATTAAATTTAATATTCTCGGAGAATCTTCTTTCTTGATACAAGGAGATTGTAGTGAGGTACCCAGTAATTTAATCTCTACTCTAACAGCTCATGAGCTATTATAAAAAGGATGCCAGAGGTATTTAGCAGTGATCAAGGATGTTGATATGAAGTACACCAATGTAGAGCAAGTTTCAGTGGTTAGGAAATTTTTTGATGTGTTTCCTAAGAAATTTCCAAAGTTACCTCCAGAATGAAAAAATTGAGTTTGGTATTTATTTACTTCCGAGAACCCAACTAGTGTCTATACCTCCATTTAGAATGGCACCGACTGAACTTAAAGAATTGAAAAATCAGTTACAAGACTTGTTAGACAAGGGATTTATTTGCCCTAGTAGTTTTTCTTGGGGTGCTCCATTCTTATTTGTGAAAAAGAAAGATGGATTGCTACGGTTGTGTATTGATTACAGAAAGTTAAATAAGGTGATGGTACGTAATAAGTATCCATTACCTCGTATAGATGATTTATATGACCAGCTACAGAGTGCCCAATGTTTTATGAAAATTGATTTAAGATTTAGGTATCATCAATTGACAATAAGGAAGGAAGATATTCTGAAAACTACTTTCAGGACTTGGTATGGGCACTATGAGTTCTTAGTAATGCCATTTGGTTTAACGAATGCCCCAGCTGCATTCATGGATTTGATGAATAGAGTATTTAAACCTTTCTTAGATCAATTTTTTATTGTATTCATAGATGTTATCCTGGTATATTCAAGGAGTTTAGAGAAGCATGAACGACATTTAAGGATAGCTTTACAAACCCTAAGAGAACACCAGTTGTATGCTAAGTTTTCAAAATGTGAATTTTGGCTTAGTAGTGTTACTTTCTTAGGGCATGTGGTTACCAAGGATGGTATTCAAGTTGATTCTAAAAAGGTTGAAGCAGTGCAGCAATGGCCATGCCCTACCACAATTACAGAGATTTATAGTTTTCTTGGTTTAGCAAGCTATTACCGTAGGTTCATTAAAGATTTTTCAAGAATAGCTGCTCCTTTGACGAGGTTGACAAGGAAAGGAATAAAGTTTGACTGGTCAGATGAATGTGAAAGGAAGTTTCTAGAAACTCAAGGAATGTTTGACTACAGCGCTAGTACTGTCTATTCCTTCAAGTACCAGAGGATACACGATATATTGTGATGCATCGAGAATTGGATTAGGGTGTGTGTTGATGCAACATGGTTGAGTTATTGCATATGCATCTAGACAACTTAAGCCACATGAGTAAAATTATCCGACTCATGATTTGGAAATGGCAGCAGTAGTTTTTGCTCTCAAAATTTGGAGGCATTATCTGTATGGTGAGACATGCGAAATCTATACAAATCATAAAAGTCTCAAATACATTTTTCAATAAAAAATATTTTAATTTCAGACAAAGACAATGGATAGAATTACTTAAAGATTATGACTGCACAATACTATATCATCCAGGTAAAGTCAATGTAGTGGCTGATGCATTAAGTAGGAAGTCTATTAGTAGTTTGGCTCATATCACAGTGGTAAGGAGGCCATTGGTTAAAGAAATGCATAAGTTGGAAAGTCATAGGGTAGTATTGGAAGTAAAGGAGCCTGGAATATTACTGTAGACTCTGAAGAAATTCTGAGATTGAGTAAGCAATTATGTGTACCTAATAAAGAAGAATTTAAGAAAGAGATTTTAGAGGAAGCCCATAGATCCATGTATGCCATTCATCCTGGGGTAACAAAAATGTATAAAGATTAAAAAGAAATTTATTGGTGGGACGGTATGAAGAAAGATATAGTTGATTATGTCTCTCGATGCTTAACTTGCCAGCAGGTAAAAGCAAAACATCAAAGGCTTGCTGGATTATATCAGCAGATAGAGATACATGAATGGAAATAGGAAAGAATAACTATGGATTATGTTACAGGGCTACCACGGACACCAAAATGGTTTGATTCAATATGGGTGATCATTGATAGGTTGACTAAATTAGCACATTTTCTACCAGTGAAAGCCACATACAACGTAGCTCAGTATGCAAATTTGTATTTGAATGAGATAGTAAGGCTACATGGAGTGCCAATATCGATTATTTCTGATCGAGGACCACAGTTCACAGCTCGTTTTTTAAGAGCCTTCCAAGAAACTTTAGGCACGAAGTTAAATCTTAGTATAGCTTTCCATCCTCAAACAGATGGACAACCTGACTGAACCATACAAATATTGGAAGACATGCTTCGAGCATGTATGCTAAATTTTCAAGGTAGCTGGGAAAGATTCTTGCCCCTAGTTGAATTTTCTTATAACAATAGCAATCAAACTAGTATACAAATGGCCCATTTTGAGGCATTATATGGTAGATGTTTCCGTTCTCCAATCGGATGGTTTGAGATGGGTGAAGTTAAGATTTTAGGGCCTGATTTGGTATAAGATGCACTTGTCAAGGTGAAGTTAATTAAGGAAAGGTTATTAGCAGCTCAGAGTAGACAAAAAGCTTATGATGATAATAGAAGTCGACCATTGAAATTTTCTATAGGTGAACATTTCTTCTTGAAGATATCTCCTATGAAAGGAGCAATAAGATTTAGGAAGAAAAAGAAGTTAAGTCGACGGTATATAGGACTATTTGAAATTCTTGATAGGATCGGCCCAATAGCTTATCGTTTTACTTTGTCACCTGAATTGGGTAATGTCCATCCAGTCTTTCATATCTCTATGCTATGAAAGTACTTACCAAATCCTACACATGTTATACAGTGCCTACAGATTTAGTTACAGGAAGACTTAACTTATGAGGAACAACTAGTTGCGATAGTGCACAAACAAGTAAAGAAATTATGTTCAAAAAAAATACCTATAGTAAAAGTTATATGGCAAAATCACTCGTCTAAGGAGGCTACTTGGGAAATAGAGGATGACATGCGTGCCAAATACCCACATCTTTTTGAATCATGAAGTTAGTTTTTATTATAAATATGGAGATGAAATTCGGGGACTGAATTTCTTAAAGGGGAAAGAATGTAATATCCCGTAATTTTTAAATAATAATTTTTTGCTATAAACAAATATATTTTTATTGTAAATGATTATGTTTTACTAAAAATAAATACGCCTTTAGTTAAAATGATTTTTGTTTGGCTTTACATGATTTTTTGTTTTATTTTTATAAATTTCTTTCTTTTAATATACATAAAGATATTTTATATTGTGATTTGTTTTATTAAAATTTTATTTAGAAAAGTCATGATTTGATATTGCAACTAAAATTTTTCAAGAATATAAATTTTTAGAAAATTTTGAGATATTTTAGGATGAAAAATAGTATTTATATGTATATAATCAAAAAAAATTAATTATTTAATTGACAAATAATAATAAGTAAAAAAGAGGGGGAAGGGGAGATGCAAGCATGAAGAGAAACCTGCAAAACTTTCGTATATGAATAGTGTGAATAGTATTTCTCTCTCCTCATTTTCTCTCTCTAGATCTGGAGTGTCTACTGGTATCTGATCTCAAAACTAAGGGTACCACTGGATTCAGGAAAAAGAGTACTACAATTTTGACTAAACAATTTTTCAAATCAGCCGTAGAATCGCCACATATCAGAAGTAAAAAATCTTAAAAAAAAGTAAACTTTAAAACTCTTATTTAAAGACCTCAAATTGAAAATATGACAATGTAGATGGATTAAGGAGCTAGATAAACCTTAGGATATGAAATTTTTCAGCCATTTGACAAATTTTTGTGCGTTGAGAACAGTAAATTCGACTAGTATTAATAGTGATTTTCGGCGGTGAATAGTTTTTTTCCGACCATAAATAGTACCCAACAGTTGACCAGTGTTGACAAAGCTTTCATAGGCCAAATTTTGGGCTTTTTGAGTCATTTCCTAGGTTTTTGGACCCTCTTGACTCGTTTTTGAGGTCTATTTGATCAAATTTGAATTGAAAAAGTGTATTTTGAGATTGTCCAATCTGGAGCCTTACCTTATGAGTAGATAATTCTTTCTATGACTTACCCTATGCTCTTCTTGAACTTTAAATGTATAATTGATTATGTTTACCAGTTATTTATACTTTTATATGTTTCTGAAATTGATTAAATTATCAAAATTGTTTACAATCTAGTATATAGTTCAAGAAAAGTATGATTTTGAAAATAGATTTTTGAACTCATTGAATATGTGATTTTAAATTGTATTTCTCATTATATGGAAAAGAAAATATATTATGCTTGTGGCATTGATATGTAAACCTATAAGATTACCTTAGAAATGGGCATATATATGTGATTACCTTGATTCAGAAGTTTTTGACAAAAGAATTGTACTGAGATTGAAAATTCTATACTATACTAGAACCTCTACTTTGAATGATATGACATACATACAAATATGATTTTTGTGGAGGAATCCTTTTGGAAACACTATTTGCTAACAGTAGGCGATGTTAGCCCTAGTGCACCTTGATACCTCAGCTAGCAGAGGTGGTGCTAGCCTTGTGTGACGGCCAAAACACAAGATAAGATATGTGAAGGAGAATGGGATGCCTCTTATCTGGGTGAGATGCCAACTATTTGATATATGATTTGCCCTGCCTTGTTGTGTGCTTGGGAAATTGCCCATATTAAAGTACCTTCGCGTGTCCTCTTGAATGGTGGTAAGGCAAACCTTAGCTAGGATGTTAAGTATAGGAAAATCCTACACCACCAAAGTACGAAAGGTCTTGAACTCTGATATGGTGATTTTGATATGGGATCCTCCTAATGTTTTCATGTGAAATATTTTGATGTATAACAACATTTGTTAAACAATCATATAGTATAGTATATGGTTTTGGATATCTGAATATCATTTGTTTGAGAATATTTGAAATGCGGGTCCTATATGAATGTACATTTGAACTGTATTTTCTACGTGACAAGTTTTAAAATATGAGTACATCAATATGTTGACCTAAGAGGTCATAAGAGGTATTATCTGCTCACTAAGTTGTCAAACTCACTACACGATACTTACATTTTTTTCGGATAAGGCTACAGAGTTTAGTTTTGCAGCTACGTGATCAATTAGGTATCATACTCTCTGGGTATACCCACGTTGCTTCCAAGGCTCGAAATTTTTAAATTATTTTGTACTTGTATTCTAAAGTATGCTCTGAATTCCACAGGCAATATCCCTGCTTCTGCTGTAATATGTGTATAAAGACTTGGCCAGTATATTTGGTTATAGTGGAGAACTTGTAAACGTATGTTATTAATCCTGATATTTGATATACTTGAAGCAAGTATGCAATAGAATAACGTTAAAGTTATTTGCTACTCGTGACAATTACGTTCCCTTAAATTAGGGGCCTGACAGAGTTTGAGAAAGTTGACCATGTATTTTTCTAAAGGTTTCCCCAACTACTGTAGATGGTAGACCTCTTAAGACCAAAAATTTAAGTCTGCGATTTTTTGTACCCTACCAAATTTTGAGAAAAGTGGAGACATCAACATATCAAGTTACCCTCCCACCTAATTTGTCCAACCTACATAATGTTTTCCATATATCATGGCTCCAAAAGTATCTTCCAAATTTTTCACATGTAATTCAGGATGAACCAATCAAAATAAAGGAGAATATGACATACCAGTTAATACCAGCATATATATTGGACACCAACGTGAAGTAATTAAAGAATAAGACCATTCCCCTGGTTAAGTTGTTATGGGAAGGTTTGACTCTGGAAGAAGCAATTTGAAAGCTGGAAGAAGTCATGAAGAAGAAATATCTACAATTGTTTTTATAAGTTAATTTCTTAAATTTTGATGACAAAATTTCTTTTAGGGGGAGAGAAATGTAACATCCCTAATTTCGTTTCTTTAATTAATTAAGGTACATAAATATTTAATTAAGGAAATAAAATTTACTAAACAAATTTTAGATATCTAAAAAATTATAAGTCCTAGAAATTCTTCACCTTATGTGTATGCATGGAAAATGTTTCTACCAATTAAGAGAATATGTAAAGAGAGAAAACTTAATAGGAAAAATTAGAAATAACGTCCTAAAGAGGGGCAAATTTTTGGGTAAGGAAGATAAAATTTTGGAAGTAAGTAAAGGTTTTAAAATTTCAAGAAGATTGGATTAGAGTAATTTTTCCTAATTCAAGAGATAGAGTTCCTAAGTTTAACATCTCCACCCATACATTTAGGCTTTTACCTATGGACACTTCATATAGAGTTTTTCTACTTCACATGAGGTTTTAGTAAGCCAAATAGACAGTCTAAGCAAGATATAAAACATAGACTTGGACAAGGATATAGAGGTTCGACCAATAGCCCAAAAATCATGAAAGTGTGGCCAAGCCTTCCATGAGAGGTAGGCATTTCAGCCAAAGCAAAGGAAATGGGCAAGAATGAGCCCAAATCCAAGAAGGAAAAATCATAATCATATGATAAAATAGTAGTGTAATAATAATCAAGATTAGGTCACATGGCATTAGGACAAAACATCTATATCCTACACTCATAATTTTAGCAAGCTATGTGATGATATAGTAGAAAATAATACTTGGCATTATGACAAAACATCCTTATCCTACACAAATAATTGTCCCTTGTCTTAAGAACGTTTTTATCATGATTTTCAACATTTTATCACTCAATTTGGAATGCATAAGAGGGTGATATGGTCATATTAGTATATAGAGGTTAGAAGCTACCAGGAAGAAATAACACTAAATTTGAAGGAGTAATAATACCAAAATTCATTACGATTTCAATAAAATATTCAACATAAAAATTTTAGAGGATTGTCTTAGCTTTAAATGGACACTAAGATTACCTCAATCAGATTTAAAATTAGGGATTTATTCTTTTACTAGTTAGATAAGGTTAGGCTAGATGAAAACCTACATGAGGGGACAACACAACACAGAGCATGTCCTTATTCCAGGATACAGCCAGGCTGTGTTCAATGTAGGAAAGGGATTTTTGAAGCTTAAAGCATGTCTGTATTATAGGAAATGGCCAGGCCATGTTACAGGACATGTCCAGGCCGTGTTGGGAGTTGGTAAAACTTTATTTCAACACTTTTCAACCTTAAATGAACCTCATTAACTACAGAGTAATAATAGAAACCAAATTGAAGAAGAATGCCCTATAATATTTTTGATAACATATGATGGAAATGATGTAAGTAGGAGGAAAGTGACTAGAGGTCAAGCATAAAGAAAATGAAGAGATAAAAATAATATTTAAAAAAGAAAAAGAATCTTATAAATGAAAAAAATGACTAGTGTATGCCCTAGCCATTGCGATTGAATAAATTTCTTACCATCTTAAGTGTGCTATTTTGACATGAACATAATTTCTAAATTGATATTTAAAAATGATTATGTTCATGACATAATTGTATTTTACCAATGATCTTTGGAAGTGAATATGCTTTGATGATAAATTATGGCTTCTAAACTTACTTGTTATTAAAATTATATTTTTGGCTATTAATGTGAAAAGAAAGGAAAAGAAAAGAGACAAGCACATTCATATGGCAATCCATGTGGTGCACCAGTAGGGAAAACCATACTCACGACTATGATTATGCTAATGAGAAAAGAAAGAGAAACTGTGTCATGTCGGATGGAGCGAGAAAAGCCCGTACCGGAGAGTAGAAAGTACTCACCCTAACCGAGGTAGTTTGATATGAAATTAAGTTGATAACCATCATATAATATACTAAAAATAGTTATTCATACCATATATGTCATTACTGCATGATTTTCATGTGCATAGATAAAGTGCATTCATGTGACCTAAGATATTTGCTGTAACTTATACAGATGAATATGATGTGATGAGCAATATTGATGATGATTATGATTTATTGTTGAACCTACTAGGACTTAATTTTCACTATATTTCCATATCATGCTTAGAAGACTAAATATGCAGATATTCTCTATGACCGGCATTTAGCGTACGTTGGATCGAGTTGGCTAAGATCCCAGTGAAAGTGCAATCACCCGTACCCATATCCCCGGAACTGGTCTACATGGATCAATAAGATGTAGGTATATAAGTGTTTGATAGTTTATTCTATTTTGTTGGTAAAAAACTTGACAATTTTTTCCATCAAAAGTAAGCAAGGGAAAAGGACTCTTAAGACTTGCTTAATTCTACCTTGCTTCTATTTTTCCTCTCCCTCACTTGGACAAAATTATAATGTTATAAGGTTGGTTTTTGCTTAAATAAATTATCAAGTGGTTCACCTCTCATAATCATGGGTCTACCTTACCACAATTAAGATGCACTTGGTTGCTTTTGGGGGAAGACAACTCATGTTCTTGTCTTCTTCTCCCTTAGTCAAGATATGCATAGCAAAAGAATATTTTTATTTGAAAGTCATGATAAAATTTTCTTAAAACAAAGGACAAAGTCCCCTTAATTTAGGAATTCATTTCCTTTTTCTTTTGTCTCACACAAGTATGATAGATTTGCCTTTCTAAGTGGTAAATTTCCTGCCCTTAAGTCTCCCTTGCTTGGCTAAAATTATTTGTGTAAGATAGGGATGATTTGTCATAATGCCATGTATTATTACCAACTATATCATCATATGGCTTGTTGAAATTATGAGTATAGGATATAGATATTTTGTCCTAATACCATGTATTATTACCTACTATTTCATCATATAGCTTGCTAAAATTATGAGTGTAGGATAAAGATGTTTTGCTTTAATGCCATGTGACCTAATCTTGATTATTATTACACTACTATTTCATCACATGGTTCCTATTTTTTTTCTCCTGGATTTAGGCTCATTCTTGCACATTTCCTTTGCTTTAGCAAAAATTCTACCTCTCATAGAGGGCTTGGTCACATTTTCTTGATTGTTGGGCTACCGATCCAACTTCTATATCCTAGTCCAAGTCTATGTTATATCTCTTGCTTGAACTATCCAATTGGCTTTCTAAAAACTAATGTGAAGTGGAAAAACTCTATATGAAGTGTCCATAGGTGAAGGCCCAAATTTATGGTTGGAAATGTTAAATTTAGGAACTCTAACTCTTGAATTAGGAAAAATTATCTTAATTCAATCTTCTTAAATTTCCAAGACCTTTACTTACTTCCAAAAATGTATCTTCCTTATTCAAGAATTTGGCCTCTGTTTAGGATGTTATTTCTATTTTTTTCTTATTAGATTTTCTCTCTTTACTTATTCTCTTAATGTTAGAAACATTTTCTATGCATACACATAGGGTGAGAAATTTCTACGACTTATCTTTTCTTATATATCTAAAAAAAATTTAATAAGTTTTATTTCCTTAATTTAATATTTATGTACCTTTATTAATAAATAAAATGAAATTAGGGATGTTACATTTATCTCCCCCTAAGGTGGCGTTTGGTACTAGGAATCATTTTAGGATTCTTAGGAAAGTGAATGGGAAACCTTTTTTCCCATGTTTGGTAACAGTTATAAAATTTCATTCCTGGGAATAAAAGATTCCCAGGAGTGAAATTTTATGAAGGATTCTACTTTTCTTCCCACCCTGAATAAAACTTTCCCATGAGAATGTAAATTGTTTTATATGTAAAATAACCAAATTGCCCCAAAACCTTAATCTTAACCCCTAAACCTTAAACTTTAAAACTCTACACCCTAAAACATTAAACTCTACCCTAACCCCTAAATCCTAAACCCTAAACCCTAACCCTAAACTCTAACCCTTACCCCTAACCCTAAACCCTGATCCCTGAACCCCTAACTTTTAAACCCTAACCCCTAAATCACAAAACCCTAACCCCAAAACTCTAAACTCTAAATCCTAAATCTTACACTCTACACCCTTAAATACTAAAACTTGAACCTTAACCCCTAAATTTTAAAACCTTAACTCCTAAACTCTAAATCCTAAAATCATAACCCCTAAACCCTAAAATTCTAAACTCTAAACCCTAAAATCTTAATCCCTAAGTTCTAAATTATAAACCCTAACCCCTAAATCTTAAACCCTAAACCCTAACCCATTAACTCTAAACCTTAACCCCTAAACCCTAAACTTTAAACCCTAAACCCTAACCCTTAAATCCTAAAACTCTAAACCTTAAACCTCAAATAAGAAATCTCATTTCTTTTCTTTTTTTCTGAGACAACTTATTTCTTTATTTACTCTTTTTTTTATCTTTCTATTTATCATTTCTTTTATTTTAAAAAATTTTCTCTATGGGTATTTGTGGAAAGATAATTATATTCCTAAGAATATTTTATGTGAACCAAATATGAAAATAAAAATTTGATGATAATACAGTAAACTATTCCCGGGAAAGTGAAATGACAACCAAACATATTTTTTCAACTTTCCCATCTATCTCATTCCTGGGAATCTCATTCCTGAGAATATAACTTTCCTAGGAATAAAACATTCTAGGAACCAAATGCCACCTAAAAGAAAATTTGTCCTCAAAATTTTAGAAATTACCTAATAAGAACAATTATGGATATTTCTTCCTCATGACTTCTTCCAACTCCCAAGTTGATTCTTCCAGAGTCAAACCTTCTCATAACACCTTAACCAGGGGAATGGTTTTATTCCTCAATTGTTTCACGTCAGTGTCCAATATGGATGTTGTTACTAGTTGGTATATCATGTTCTCCTTTATTTGGATTGGTTCATCCCATATTACATATGAGGAATATGGAAGATACTTCAAGAGGTGTGATACATGGAAAATATTTTGTAGGTTGGACAAATTAGGTGAAAGGGCAACTTGATATTCTGACGTCCCTACTTTCCTTAGAATTTAGTAGGGTCCCAAAAATCGCGGAATTAACTTTCTGGTCTTGAGAGACCTACCAACTCTAGTAGTCGAGGAAAGTTTCAGAAATACATAGTCTCCTTCCTCAAACTCCAGAGGTCTATGTCTCTTATTGTAGTAACTCTTTTGCTGACTTTGAGTTGTAAGTATTTTGTCTCGTATCATCTTGATTTGCTCAGTGGTTTGTTGAACTAGGTCAGTGTAACACTCCCAAATTACGAACACGTGAAACAAACATTTTTTTTCTACAATCAGATATTTTCCATAACATGCATAACACTATTCTTTGCCATAAAAATATATACATATAAGTTCTCTTATGTATATACATTATACAGATCAAGTTATAAATGTCAAAGTAACATTAGAAGCAGGGATCCTACCTGTGGCATTTAGAGCACACGCTAGAATACAAACACAGTATAATTAAAAAACAGCGAGCTTTGGAAGCAACGTAGATTCACCTAAAGAATATATCACCTAACTGATCACCTATCTGTAGAATCAGACTCTGTATTCTTACATGAAAATGTGAAAATATCGTGTAGTGAGTTTGACAAGTTAGTTCGCAGATAATACCTCCTATGACCTCTTAGGTCAGCATATAGATGTACTCGTGTTTTAAAATTTGTCGCATAGAAAATAAAATTCAAAAGTACATTCATATGGGACCTGTATGTCAAATATTTTCAAATCAAAGGATATTCAGATATCCAAAATCATATTTAGCATGGTATGATCATTAAATAAATGTTGTTATGCATTAAAATATTTCACATGAAAACATTAGGAGGAACCCATATCAAAACCATAAAATATTCTCAAGCTCACAGCAAGGGATGATGTTATGTTCACAAGTATAAGCTACAGTAAAATATTAAGCTTTTGAGATAAAGTCATAACTTTCATTGATACATAATTAACATACTATATATGCCCTAAAAATCCACTCTTTTACATAATGCTCAAGCATGTTACAGCTTTCCATACACTCAATTCACTTATTTGCTATATGCATAATGACTGATCGACTACAGTCACAATAAGTTATCAAAGAATGTGAGTTCATTACCCATCTGCCTCTTCACATTACCACTGTCACCTAGTTGGAGCGGCTTTCTTGGGTCACTCAGGCTAATAGGGCGTCCTCGACTCGGTACTGTCACAAACCATACAATCCGTCGATATTCATCTATACATATAAATAAATATATATAAATGCATATTCATCAAATACAATGTATAATTATCTAGCAACTCGCCATGAGCTTTACACTTACCATTCAATCATAATCAGTAATTTTATAGTTTTACAAATCAATGCCTCATGCACATAATATTTACTTTACCAAATAATGATAAGTATATTTAGAACCACATATTCAATGAGTTTCAAAATTTATTTGCAAAACTATACTCTTTTTGAACTATGTGCCAGTTTGTAAACAAAAATAGATATTTTAACACATTTCAAAAACTTATGATAGCACAAATAATTTATAAACATAATCAATTATACATTTTTAGTTCAAGAAGAGCATAGGGTAAGTCATAGAAAGAATTATCTACTCACAAAGTCAGGGCTCTAAATTGGACAGCCCCAAATATATTTTTCCAAGCTAAATCTGATCAAATGGACCTCAAAAACGTGTCCAGAGGGTCCAAAAACTTCAAAAATGACTCTAGGAGCTTGGTCAACTGACGATGTATTGTTCATGGTCAAAAAATGCTGTTCACATTGGTTGGAATCACTATTCACGCTGACAAACACTATTTATAGTACTATTCATTGCATTGTTTACGCAAGTAGAAACACTATTCATAATTACTATTCATCTGAGAAATTTTTCATGATTTAATACTTTAATTCATGCTATCTAGTTAGGAAATTTTGCATACAAAGATTATTCTACCTCTGAAACATGATTCTAGAGCCAAAATACCAGAAAACACCAAAAAGTTTTGAAATCCTAAACTTTACCTTGTCGAACTTTTGAAACACTAAGAAAACACTAAGGACTATTCATCATTTCTGGCGAACTTTTGACAAACTTTTAGCGAGTTTCCAGTGAAATTAATCGATGTGTTTTGAAGCTCTCGTCGTTATGAGTCCAACGATACTTCCGGTATCTCAATTGGATGTCTAGATTGGGAGATATCTTAGAGAAAAGTTTGAAACCTAGATAGAGAAAGAAAAAAATGGTGGTTTCTGGTTTCCTTTATGCCTTCAGCATTCTTCCACTTCCATTTATTTTTATTTTTATGTTATTTTATTTATTTATTTATTATTATAATTTAAGAATTGAATATTTGAGATTTATTATATATATATATATATATATATATACATAAAAATATTGTTTTTCATCCTAAAGTATCCCGAAAATTTCTAAAAAATTATTTTCTTGCAAAATTTAGTTAAAGTCTTAAATCATAAATTTTCTTGATAAAAATTTTAATAAAAAAAATCACAAAATAAATATCTTTACGCATAATAAAAGAAAAAATTATTTCTAAAAATAAAACAAAAATTTATTAGAGGCCAATATAATTATTTTAAGCAAAATAAAAATTAATTTAAATAAAAATATATTTGTTTATAGCAAAACATTATTATTTAAAAATAAAAATTATGGGATATTACAGTCAGGACCAAGCAAATTCTTTTCTTTTATTTCAAACTGACATAGTGGAGATCGACACTTTCTACTGTATAAAGTTTCGTAGGGGACCATCTTAATACTACAGTGATAGCTATTATTATAACGAAACTCTACTAAAGGTAGGTACTTATCTCATCATTTACCTTGCTCTATCATACAGGCCCTCAACATATCATCTAGGGTTTGAATGGTCCATTCTGTCTGGCCGTCAGTCTGAGGATGGTAAGTAGTACTAAACCACAATTGGGTTCCAAAAAATTCTTGCAATGCCTTCCAAAACCTTGACATGAACCTCAGATCTCTATAAAAAATGATATTTAAGGAAACTCCATGCAATTTAACTATTTCTTGGACATACAACTGAGCCAATTTGTTTAGTGAATAGTTAATCTTTATGGGTAGAAAGTAAGAATATTTGGTTAATCTATCTATTATTATCCAGATTGAGTCATGTCCAACTGAAGTCATAGATAAGCCCACCACAAAGTCTATCGAATACTGTCCCATTTCTATTTAGGGATCTTAAGAGATTTTAGAAATCCTGCTGGCTTTTGATGCTCTACCTTCACCTTTTGACAAATTAAACATTTTTCCAAAAACTCAGCAATGTCCTTTTTCTTCCTTAGCCATCAGTACATCTTCTTTAAGTCCTGATACATTTTAGTGGATCCAGGATGGACTGTGTATTTACTCTAATGTGCTTTCTGTAGGATCTTAATCCTTAACTCTTGTTATTGAAGGACACAAACCTTTCCCTGATACATGATCACTCTATCTTCCGAGACAGAAAAATTATATTGATCTTTGTGATCCTATAGGTATTGGTCGGGAGCTTTAGCCTATTTAATTTGAGCTCTAAAGTTACACTCTATACTCAACACATTGATTATTAGCTTCTTTGGAGTAAAAGTAGTGTCCATTTTCAAATTTTGAAACTCCTCTTGCATCTGCATCTCATACACCATTATCTGGCCTATATGTAGAGATTTTTGACTCAATACATCAGCTACAACATTTTCCTTTTCTGGATGATAATTTATCTCAAACTTGTAGTCATTGAGGAATTCTAACCATCTTTGTTACCTCATATTTAACTCCTAATAAAAAGGGTACTTAAGATTCTTATGATCACAGTATAGTTCAATTATTGCCTCGTATAAATAATGTCGCCAAATCTTTAAGGCAAACACTACTGCTGCCAATTCCAGATCATGGGTTGGATAATTTCCTTCATAAGGTCTCAGTTACCTAGAGGCATAAGCAATTAGTCTCTTGTCTTGCATTAGCACACACCTTAATCCTTTATTCGAAGCATCACTATACACTTCAAAATGTCATGTGGGGTTTGGAATAATTAAAACAAGAGGAGTGATCAATCTTGTCTTAGGTTCCTGGAAACTAGCTTAACACTCATCAGTCCATTTAAAGGGACTTCCTTTCCTGATCAATTTAGTCAATTATGAGCTTATACGAGAGAAGCCTTATATAAACCTCCTGTAGTATCTTCCCAAACCTAGGAAACTTTTGACTTCTATAATCGTCTTTGGTCTCTCCCACTAAATCATTGCTTCCATCTTGCTAAGGTCTACGACTACCACTCTATTGGAGGTGACATGTTTGAGAAATTTCATCTCTGTCAGCCAAAATCCACACTTCTCCAATTTAGCATACAACTTTTTCTCTTTCAGCACTTGCAGCAGGATTAAGAGATGTTGTTCATGTTCTTTCTCACTCTCAGAGTATATCAAGATGTCATCAATGAAAATTACCATAAATTGATCTAGGTAGGGTCAAAAATATGATTTATGTAATCCATGAAAATTGTAGGTGCATTCGTCAACTGAAGGGCATTATGAAAAACTCATAGTGCTAAAACTTAGTCCTGAAGGCTGTTTTTGGTACATCCTCCTCCTTGATCCTAATATGATGGTATCCTTACCTCAAGTCAATCTTAGAAAAGATGGAGGCTCCCTTCAGTTGATCCAATAAGTCATCTATCCTAGGGAGAATGTACTTATTCTTAACAGTCACCTTATTCAGTTGTCTGTGGACTATGCATAGTCTCAAGCTCTCGTCTTTCTTCTTAACAAACATTACAGGAGCTCCCCAAGGTGATAAATTCAGTCTATTGAATTGGTTGTCTAACAATTCCTCCAATTTTTTTTTAAGTTCCTATAGTTCCTTTGAGGCTATTCAATAAGGTGCAATAGATATAGGTCTTGTCCCAGGTAAGAGATTAATAAAGAACTCTATATATATATCTCTCTCAGGAGGTAAGCTTGAAATATCTTATGGAAATACTTCAGGAAACTCATTAGCTATTAGGATTTCATTAAATTTCAATTCAACTTCTAGGTTTGATAAACACAGAAGAATGTAACCAAGTACTCCACTCTTCAACTCTTAATTGACTTGATTAGAATTTAGCATCAATAATTACATCTTCTCATATGGAGTAGGAGGTAGAAATTCTATGATTTTGGTGCAACAATTTAGCAAGAATCGATTTATAGACATCTAGTCTAACCCTAAAATGACATTAATACTTCTTAAAGGTAGACAGACGAGGTCTATAGAAAATATTTTCTTCTGCATAGTGACCTAAAAGTCTTTACATACAGAGGAAGTTAATACACTTTCTCCTATGGAGGTTACTACAGATAGCTCATAGGGAGTTTCAGAAATAGGATATTGAAGCTCTCTAATATATTCTTCCGATATAAATAAATTATTAGCACCAGATTCAGACAACACAATAAAAGTAAATCTATAGATGTAGCACGTACCTTGAATTATTTCAGAGGATTGAGCTGCCTTTTGGCCGCTCAGGATGAAAACCCTTCCTTTCACCTGTGGCCTCTATTTCGGCTACTTCCCTATATTCTGTGGGCAGTTCTTCGCAAAATGACCCTTCTGTCTGCATTTGAAGCAGACATCTGGTCCCATGTAGCATGATCGATTACCATGCATACATTTGCACTTAGTGCACTTGACTATGGCGAGGTCTTATTGGAAAGGTCGGGGACCCGCAATCAATGGCCTTTTACCAAACCCGTATCTTCTTCTCTTCACATTTTTACCAGGGTTGGAAAAATCTTTCTTCTTCATCTACAGGTTTCAGCTCTACATCTCATCCTCCACTGCCCTTGAACTCTTTTCTAAAATTCTAGATTTATTTATCAATGGCATAAACTCCCTTATTTCTAAAGCTATCACCGCATTTTTGATTGTTGGGTTTAGTCATGCTTCAAACTTAACAGCCTTCCATGCTTCATCAGGCTTAAACCTCAGGTAAGAGGAGAACTTAGATAACTCCTCGAACTTAGAAATATATTGATCTACCAACATGTTACCCTATTTAAGTTGGAGAAATTTGATCTCCTTCTCATCTCACATAGTACTTGGAAAGTACTTCTCCAGGAAAATGTCCTTAAACACCTGCCAGGTGATCTGTCTCCTTTGGTGAGTTAACAGCTCTCTGGCTCCTCGCCACCAACACACAGCATCCTTCAACATATATGCAGCAAAGATAACTTGCTGCTCATTAGTGCAGCCCATCACCTCGAAGATCTTCTTTAATTACCTTATCCACCTTTTAGCTACCGTTAGGTCATAGCCACCTTGGAAAGAAGGTGGTCTGGTTCTCAAGAACTTAGATAAGACATTATCATTTCTACCCAACTAGTTATTGGCAATATTTTCTCCATTCAGGTTGTTACTGTTTTGGAGATGTTGCAAAATTTGATTGGTGGCTATGACTTGGTCTTGAATTGCTGTAGCCAAGTTGTGCAGGGTTTCTTCTGCATTGTTTGTAGGGTTCCTCCTCAGTGGTGCCATATCCTACAGTGGCAAAAATAGAGTTAAGTTGCTATTGATTTGATTAAGCAGAATAGTTAGTTCAAAAAATATTTACATTAGTCATAACACCACCTCAGCATATAGATACAAAAGTAATTTCTTACCGATATGAAATCACTAATCCCCTACACAACATAACCACAAGCATACTCAAGACATTATAAGATCAATTCATATCACCATCTACCCACTGGCCATCTAGGATCAACCTCCTCTTATACCAATTATGTAACAACTCTATTTTTTTCAGATATATACTTATATATATATATATATATATATATATATATATATATATTTGTAAAATCCCATGTAGTCATTATCTCGTTACTTTCAACTATTTAGCTCACAATAACATTCAATTAAATTAACGAAGTATAATTAAGGTTTATGGTATACCATTAACACTGATACAATTCTAGGTTCACATACACATCATTAATCAGAGCAAACTCGACCCAACGTATGCTAAAATCCAGTCATAGAGAATATCTACATATTTAGTTTTCTGAACATGATATGGAAATATAGTGAGAATTAAATCCCAGTAGGTTCAACAATAATTCATAATTATCATCAATAAAGCTCATCATGTTATATTCATCTGTATAAGCTACAACAAATATCTTAAGTCACATGAATGTACTTTATCTAAGCATATGAAAATCATACAATAATGACATGTATGGCATGAATAACTATTTTTCAAAATTTCATATGATGGCTATCAACTTATTTTTATATCAGTTGACTACTTTCTACTCATAGGTACGGGCTTTTCTCGCTCCGTCTGACATGACACACTTTCTCTTTCTTTTCATATTATCATAGTCATAGTCATGAGTAGGGCGCCATGTGACAGTGCTCGTCTCTTTTCTTCTCTTTTCTTTTCACATTAATAGCCAAAAATATGATTTCAATAACAAGTATGTTCATTATATTCACATGCTATAATTTATAATCAAAGCATAATCATTACCAAAAATCATTGGTAAAATGCAATCATGCCATGAACATAATAATTTTAAAATATCAATTTACAATATATTTTCATATCAAAATTACACACTTAAGATGGTAAAGAGTTTATGCAATGGCAATGGCTAGGGCATACACTAGTCATTTATTATTTTCATAGATAAGATTCTTCTTCTTTCTTAAATATTATTTTCATTTCTCACTAATTAGAGCATAACTCCCTTATTTTTACTCCGATTAAGGTGATCTTGGTGTCCATTTAAAGTTAAGACAATCTTCTAAAACTCATATGTTGAATATTTTAGTGAAATCGTAAGGAATCTTGGTGTTATTACTCCCTCAAATTCAATGGTATTTCTTCCCGTGTAGGTTCTGACCTCTACTTACTAACATGTCTCCCTCCTATGGACTCTAAATAGAATGATTCCAATGGCTAAAAATTTTTCAGTCATATATCTATATTTTTTATGTTAATCATTTCTTTTAATTCCCTACAAATGGTTCTTATAAATTCAAACACATAAGTTTACCTAATAGATTTTTCCGTGGTTAACTAGTTTTTGACCACTGCTTACAAAGCTGACCATATCTCCCTCATATAGATTCCAAATTGAATAATTCTAGTAACTAAAAATTTGTGAGATATATATCTATATTTTTCATGTTAACCATTTCTTTTAATTCCCTACATATTTTTTCAAAAATTCAAACACAGAAGTTTAACTAATAAATTCTTCACTGGTTAACTATTTTCTGACCACTGCTTACTAATTGGACCATATCTCCCTCATTTGAACTCCAAAATGGGTGACTCCAGTGGATAAAATTTTTTTAGACATATATCTACATTTTTCATGATAACCAATTCTCTTAATTCCTAACTGATTGTTCTCAGAATTTAAAAAACAAAGCTTCCCCACTTACTCTGAAATCCAATTTTCTAACCAAACCCTTCCTAAGGTTTTAGTTTATCCTTTTATTACGTCCTCTTCCATTTTCTTCCTAATTTACATCTAATCATAAGATTACTCATTTCAAAATTTTAACTAGATTTATGAAACTTAATTTAACATATTCCATCATTTACTTCTCAAGAAAACAAAAATCAAATAATGTAATATTAAGGGTATTTTCCAATAGAAATGTCTCATGGTCTTCTAGTAAGTGTTTAAGGCCATACTCATTTTATCATTCTAATCATATTCCATCAATTTTTCACCACACTCAAATATACTTAATAGCATCTGGTGCGTACTGTCGCAGGTACACCCAAATTGATAACTTACCTTAAAACTAACCTGTAGTAGTGGGAGTAAGGGTCAGTCTCACAGAGACTAGAATTACCTTATGTGATTGAAAAAGGGGGAATTGATAATTTTAAATAAAACCAAGTAAACGATAATGAAAATAAATAAGAGAAAGTGATTAATGATAAAGACATTGGTTTCGGTTGATATCCATCGTCAAGGGATTGTGTAACAACTCCATTTAAGTATCAATTTTTTTAAAAAAATACCATGAAGTTATTACCTCGTTACAACTTAACTCAATAAAACATTTATTTAATTTATACAATACAGAGTTTACATACATGTCATTAATCAAAACATACGTACAACATATCAAACACATAAAAATCTACATCTTATTTATTCTGGTTGACCAATTCCGGAGATACAGGTGCGGGTGGTTGCACCTTCACCGGGATCTAAGCCAACTCGACCACAAACATTTTATTTGCTTCTGGGATCTGCCCAACATAAAGTACTCGATCCAACGTGCACTAAAAGCCAGAGCTATAGAAAAATCTGCATAACTAATTTTCTGAACATGATATGGAAATATAGTGAGAATTAAATTCCAGTAAGTTCAACAATAAATCATCATCAATATAGCTCATCACGTCATGTTCAACTGTATAAACTACAGAAAATAACTTTCGTCACATGAATGCACTATATCTATGCACATGAGAATTGTGCAATAATAAAATGTATGACAGGGTTAACTATTTTAAGAATATCATATAATGGCCATCAACTTATTCTCATTTCAAGCTACCCCGGTCAGGGTGAATATCCTCTACTCTCTGGTACAGGTTTTTCTCGCTCCGTCCTACATGGCACACTTTCTCTTTCTTTTCTCATAATCATAATCATAACCGTTGGTAGGGCGTCCCCTACTGGTGCACCACACGGATTGCCATGTGACCGTGCTCATTTCTTTTCTTTTCACAATGATAGCCAAAAATATGCTTTCAATAACAAGTATGTTCATCAAAATATAACTATTACCATAAATCATTGGTAATCATGTCATGAACATAACTATTTCAAATATCACTTTATAAAATATTTCCATGTCAGAATTTTACACTTAAGATGGTGAGAAGTTCATACAATGGCAATGGCTATGGCATATACTAGTCATTTATAAGATTCTTCTTCTCTTTTAAATATTAATTTTATTTCTTTAATTTCTTGATGTAGGTTTTCATCATATCTAACATTCTCTTACTAATCAGAGTATAACTCCCTCAATTGAACTCCGATGTAGGTGATCTTGGTGTCAATTTCAAGATAAAATAATTATATAAAACTATTATATTGAACATTGTAGTGAAATATTAAGAAATCAAGGTGATATTACTCCCTAAATGTACATGTTATTTCTTCCCGGATAGGTTCTGACCTCTACCTACAAATCGGACCATATCTACCTCATATGGACTCCAACTTGAGTGATTCTAGTGGCTAAAAATCTGTGACACACATATCTATAATTCTTATGTTAACCATTTATTTTAATTCCAAACAGATAAATCCAAGAAATTAAAGTACAGAAGCTATCCTAACATATTCTTCCCTGATGAACCATTTTCTGACCTTTGACTACTAATCAGCTCATCTCTTCCTCATATGGACTCCAAATGGAATGATTCCAGTGGCTAAAAATCCATGCGACACATAGATATAATTCGTATGTTAACCATTTATTTTAATTCCATACAGATAATTCCCAGAAATTAAAATACAGAAGCTACCCTAACATATTCTTCCCTGATGAACCATTTTCTGACCTTTGACTACTAATCGGATCATATCTACCTCATATGGACTCCAAATTGAATGATTCCAGTGACTAAAAATACGTGACACATATATCTTTAATTCTTATGTTAACCATTTATTTTATGTCCCTACAGATAATTCCCAAAAATTAAAACACAGAAGCTATCCTAACATATTCTTCCCTGATGAACCATTTTCTGACCTTTTCTTACTAATCGGATCATATCTACCTCATATGGAATCCAAATTGAATGATTCCAGTGGCTAAATATTCGTGACACATATATATTTAATTCTTATATTAACCATTGATTTTAATTCCCTACAGATAATTCCCAGAAATTAAAACACAAAAGCTATCCTAACATATTCTTCCCTGATGAACAATTTTCTGACCTTTGTATACCAATCAGACCATATCTACCTCATATGGACTCCAAATTGAATGATTTCAGTGGCTAAAAATCCATGACACATATATCTTTAATTCTTATGTTAATCATTTATTTTAATTCTCTACAGATAATTCCAAGAAATTAAAACACAGAAGCTATCCTAACATATTCTTCCCTGATGAACCATTTTCTGACCTTTGATTACTAATTGGACCATATCTACCTCATATGGACTCCAAATTGAATAATTCCAGTGGCTAAAAATCCGTGACACATATATGTTTAATTCTTATGTTAACCATTTATTTTAATTCCCTATAGATAATTCCCAGAAATTAAAACACAAAAGCTAAAAGTTTTGCCACCCATAGCCATACCTTTGCAGAACTTTCTATACCAGTCTAAGTATTCAAACATACATCACATGCAAGATCAATATGTAACATGATATAGCAACATCATAACCAATCATCAAAGTTCTAAGATCAAAATCGCATATAAATATTATAAGTTTCAAAAGTTTTCTTCAAAAAGAAATATTGTTAAATTTACCTGGAGCACTTAGTCCCCTAGACTTCTCCTTCCTCTTTCTTCCTTTCTTCCTCTCCTTTCCTCACTCTACCTTGCTTCTATTTTTCCTCTCCCTCACGTGCACGAAATTATAATGTTGTAAGGGTGGGTTTTCTTATATAGACCACCAAATAGTTCACCTTTCATGATCATGGGTCTACCTTATCACAATTAGATTACACTTGGTTGAATTTTTGGAAAACAAACAACTTATGTTCTTGTCTTCCTCTTCCTTAGTCAAGATAAGCATAGGAAAAGGACATTTGTATTTTGAAAATTATGATAATATGTTCTTAAGATATGGAACAAGGTCCCTTTGATTTAGGGATTCATTTCCATTTTCTTTTGTCTTAAACAAGTATGATAGGTTTGCCATTTTAGGTGGCAAATTTCTAGCCCTTGAATCTCCATTATTTGGTTGATATTATTTGTGTGGGATAGGAATGTTTTGTCCTAATGCCATGTATTATCATACCACTTGCTAAAATTATGAGTGTAGGATATAGATGTTTTTGTCCTAAAGCCTTGTACTATCATGCCACTTGCCAAAATTATGAATGTAGAATCACACCACTTGCTAAATTTTTGTCTTAATGCCATGTAACCTAATCTTTATTATTCTTACATTATTATATCATCACCTAATATATTTTATTTTATTTTTCCTCTTAGATTTGGGCTTATTCCTACCTATTTTCTTTGCTTTGGATAAAATTCTACCTTTCTTGGAGGGCTTGGTCACATTTTCATAATTTTTGGGCTATTGGTCCAATTACTATATCCTAGTCCAAGTCTATGTTTTATTTCTTGCTTAGGTTATCCAATGGGCTTGCTAGAAACTTATGTGAAGTGGAAAAACTCTATATGAAGTGTCCATAGGTAAAAGCCTAATGTATGGGTAAAGATTTTAAGCTTAGTAACTCTAGTTCTTGAATTAGGAAAAATTAACCTAATCCAATGTTCTTGAAATTTTATGACCTTTACTTGTTTCTAAAAATTTATCTTCCTTATCCAAGAATTTTGCATCTCTTTAGTATGTTATTTCTAATTGTTTTTTCTATTAGGTTTTCCCTCTTTATTTGTTCTCTTAATGTTAGAAACATTTTATATGCACATACATAAGGTGAAGAATTTCTAAGGATTATATTTCCTTAGATATCTAAAATATTGTCTAATAAATTTTATTTCCTTCATTAAATATTTATGTACTTTTATCAATAAAAGAAATGAAATTAAGGATGTTACAGATTGCATTGATCATTGACAACATAATCAATCTGTAATTGAATATCTATAATTGGGTTTTTAACCCTGTTCCTCCTTAAGTCTAGTAAATTAATGACAATCGAATCAATCAAACCCTAATTAACAAGCAATCCTTTAGCACATCGATAAAGCAAAACTTATTAATCGCATGAAGAACTAGAGAAACTGACAAAGCCAAACAAATATAAACACATCGGCTATATCTAATTTAGTTAATTACTCATCATAGTTTCAATGATTTATAATCCAAAATCCTCAAAACTATTTGCCTCTTGAATCACAGAATTGAAGACTTTGTTCAAAACATAATTCAACAATAGATTAAGACAGACAATATACTAGTAAGCCTCCCTAGCAATCATATGAATAATCATTGAGAAGAAGAGCAGATGAATAATCAATACTCAATTCAAATTGAAATAATCAAATCAAATCCACATCTCACAATGCATGAAGATCCCTTGAGGTTTCAATCTACCTCAACCAACTAAAAAGAACTAGCCACGCAGGGCCATAAGAAAATCTAAAGAAGAATTGAAGAATGTAACAAAGAACTTGGATGAAGGATTGAATGAATTTTCTGCTTACTTTCTTCCCTCTTTATAGATTAACTCCTCCTAATCGAAGTAGGAGTGTTTCTAGGTCAAATCCCGGCCCATCAAGCTTCAATTGGAGTCAAGAAACCCTAAAAATCGCGAATTCAGCAAATTGGTGCGGCGGTGAGCGCCGCGGCGCTCAGCCTAGGCTAGCTCTGGTACACTCTGGATTTTGACACTCTGGTGCCGCGACGCACTAGGGAGCGCTGTGGCCCTCTAAAACTATAATGATGCAGCGCCGCGGTGCCTAGAAAACTCCAGAATTTGTCAATGTTCCGAACATGAAAGTTGTAGCGCTATGTCTCTTCTTTCCATAGCCGCTAGAATCATCTTAATCGGATCTAAATTGAAGGATATATGGCAAAATTAGTGACCAAAGGTCAGAATTCTTCCTGCTGCACTGTGATTCTGATTTGCAAGCTCTGTAACACTATGAAATCTCCAGAATTTGACCAAGTATTCAACATAAAAGTTTTGGATGATTATGTTGTCTTTTCACAGCCACTTGAATCACTTTTATTGGAGTTCATAAGTGGGAGATATGCTCAAAAGAGTGCTTAAAGGTCTGGACTCGCTGCAATGTAGCTTTTTCCATGAATTTCTTATCTTTTTCTTCTCTTTTCTTCTTCCTTTGTTCCTACAACACAAAACACAAAACTAAGCTAATTCCTAATTATATTTTACTTAAATCAAATAAAAATTAAGTTAAAAGTTATTAATATCATGCTTAATTAAGATCACATCAACATCATAAAAGCCCTAAAATTTTGCCAGCCATAGCCATATCTATGCAGAACTTTCCACACCAACCGAAGTATTTCAAACATCCATCACATACAAGATCAACATGTAACATGATATAGCAACATCCATGGCCAATCATCAAAGTAGCAAATATTATAAATTTTATCAAAGTTCTAAGATCAAAATCCCATATATAAGTTATAAATTTCAAAAAAAAATTTCAAAAAGAGATATTGTTAAACCTACCTAAAGATCTCCCTAGCTCACTTAGTGAATTCTTTTTCTTGTTTCCTCTTGAAGAAAGTGACAAGATTCCTTCCTTCCCTTAACTTTTCCAACAGCTTGAATAAGAGAGGGAGGCTGAGTTTTGAACCCTAAGGATGAAGAGAAAAAATAAATTCAAGTAGATATTAAGCTAACTTATCTCTAGTACTTAGTCCTCCAGTCTTCTCCTTCTTCTTCCTTCCTCTCTTTCTCTCCTTTCCTTACTCTACCTTGCTTCTATTTTTCCTGTCCCT
The DNA here is from genome assembly GCA_037074535.1 of Gleditsia sinensis. NCBI lineage: Eukaryota > Viridiplantae > Streptophyta > Magnoliopsida > Fabales > Fabaceae > Gleditsia > Gleditsia sinensis. Next base: position 26,276,860 of record CM073463.1, read on the forward strand.
CACTTAGACGAAATTATAATGTTATAAGGGTGGTTTTTTATTAAATAAATTATCAAATGGTTCAACTCTCATAATCATGGGTCTACTTTATGACAATTAGGATGCACTTGGTTGTTTTTTAGGGAAAGACAACTTGTGTTCTTGTCTTCCTCTCCCTTAGTCAAGATATGCATAGCAAAAGAAGATTTGTACTTGAAAATCATGATAAAATATTCTTAAGATAAGGGACAAGATCCCCTTAATTTAGGGATTCATTTTTTTTCTTTTGTCTCACTCAAGTATGATATATTTGCCTTTCTAAGTGACAAATTTCCAACCCTGAGTCTCCCTTGCTTGGATAAAATTATTTGTGTAAGATAGGAATGTTATTTCCTAATGCCATGTATTATTACCTACTATATCATCACATGGCTTGCTAAAATTATGAGTGTAGGATTTAGATGTTTTGTCCTAATGCTGTAACGTCCGGGTATTTTTTTTTTTTTTTATTTACACATGTTAAATATGCCATATATATATAAACACAATATATATATATATATATATATATATATTTATACATCTTTATTACAAACCTCATACATCTTATATTTATACAATACAATATTTCAAAACACAATATTCATGTTTACATATATATTACAAACCTCACACATCTTATATTTATACAATACAACATTTCAATACATAATTAAGAGTCTTTATACAGCACTTCACCCTTGAAATACAAAGGGTGAGGAGGTGATACTGCCATCTAGATCTCCATCCGTAACGTCATTTTGTGTCACATCTCATTTCTTTTTATCTGAACATAACACCACAATAATAGTGAGAACAAAGGTTCCCAGTAGATTTAACATAAATATGATGAGAAAAACAGGGGTTATGTTCAGCTGTATAAGCTACAGAAAATATTAAGATCTGGTGATAAAATCATCATTTTTAAAATGACCTGCCTCACTCGGCGATCTGGTCAATGCAATTTGATTTGAAAATGACCTGCCTCATTCGGCGATCTGGTCAATGCAATTTGCTATTCGCATAGTGACCGATCGATTACAGTCACAATAAGTGATCAGGGAATGTGAGTACATCACCCAACTGCCTCCTCACATTACCACCGTCACCCGGTTGGAGCGGCCCTCCCCCGGCTCACTCAGGCTAATAGGGCGTCCCCTACTCGGTACCGTATCAAGCCATACAACCCGTCGATATTCATCCATACATATAAATACATATATATTAATGCATATTCATCAATTAGAATGTAAACTTATCAAGCAACTCGCCATGAGTTTTACGCTTGTCATAATTATCAAGCAACTCGCCATGAGTTTTACGCTTGCCATTCAATTTCTTTCATAAAATAACATGCATAATTTTCATATCTAACAAATAATAATTATTCATCACATATCAAATATCCAATATAATAAATTTTGAATCAAATAAAGAAAATGGTAATTTTCTGGACGTATTCTATAACCTTTCTTCCCTTATTCAATCATATCTCCCTCATATGAGTTCCGATTGAGGTGATTTCAAAACCTATAAAAATCTAAGACAATTATCTACAACTTCTATGTTTATCATTTCTTCAAATTCTTTACGGTTTATTCCCAGAAAATTAAAAATAAAACACTTAATTTTACTATCCTGAATTCCGACCTTTGCTCAATTAATCAACCATATCTCCCTCATATAAATTCCGATTGAGGTGTTCTCAAAGCCTATAAAACGCTAAAACAATTATCTACAACTTCTATGTTTATTATTTCTTCAAATTCTTTACGGTTAATTCCCAGAAAATTAAAAATAAAATACTTAATTTTACTATCCTGAATTCCGACCTTTGCTCAATTAATCAACCATATATCCCTCATATAAATTCCGATTGAGGTGTTCTCAAAGCCTATAAAACGCTAAAACAATTATCTACAACTTCTATGTTTATCATTTCTTCAAATTCTTTACGGTTAATTCTCAGAAAATTAAAAAGAAAACACTTAATTTTACTATCCAGAATTTCGACCTCTGCTCAATTAATCAGCCATATCTCCCTCATATGGACTCCAAATCAAGTAATTCCAAAGCCTATAAATCCGTGAGACATATATCTACAATTCATATGTTGACCATTTCTTTAAAATCCTTATCGAATTTTCCCAGAATTCCAAAAATAGAGGCTTTCCAATTATTCCGAAATTTAGCATAATATAACTTTGATTTTCTTTTATATATTCCCATGCACCCATATGCATGTCCAAACATCCAAAAATAGAAATTTCATATAATTCTCCAGACCACATGTTATTCATAATAAACAAAATTTATGAGTGGATGTTAAACCTACCTCAGATAGATCCTTAAACTTGCGTGTTTAATTCCTTCCACACAAAGTAAAATCCTTGATTTTCCCTTTCCTCTTCCTTTTCCTCCTTCTTCCTCTTTCTCTTCTTTCTCTTCTCCTCTTTTCTTCTTCTCCTTCTTCTGCCGACACACTTTTCTCTTCTCTCTTTTTTTTCTTCTTCCCTTTTCTCTCTTTTCCTTTTCTTTCTTTTCTCTCTTTTTTTTTTCCTTTCTTTCCCTTCCGTCACCTCCCCCTTCCCCTTCTTATCTTTTATTTTTTTTATTATTATTTTATTCTATATTTTCTTTTCCCTTTTTACCCCCTACCTACCTCCTCTCTTTCTCCAAAATACCCTTGCCACCATCCCTAATTTCATAAATGCCATCCTCCATTAATTACAAAAATGCCATTTCAATGAAATTACATAAATGCCATTTTAACCATCCTACTATCTTCTTTTACCTGAGTAAAATTGTAAAATGATTTAATCCTCCCGTGAAGTCCAAAATGCTTTCTCCTCTCTGAACAAAAATTCCAATTAGTAACATAAAGGAAAAATCGGGGATGTTACAGTTCTCCCCCCCTAAAAAGAATTTTGACCTCAAAATTTAAGGTTTACCTGTCTTCAAACAGTTGTGGATACTTCTGTCTCATGTCATCTTCCCTTTCCCATGTGGCTTCTTCCATTGTTAAACTCTCCCAACCTACTTTCACCAATGGAATGGTTTTATTTCTCAACTGTTTCACGTCTTTATCCAGAATTACTATCGGCCTCGGTCGGTAGGTTAGATTCTCGTCTACAGTTATTATTTCTTCTTGAATTATGTGCGACGGATCTGGTAGATACTTTCGAAGTTGAGAAACATGGAACACATCATGCAGATTTGACAAATGCGGAGGAAGTGCAATCCGATACGCCGATGACCCTATCCTTTTCAGAATTTGATAAGGTCCTAAATATCTCGGACTCAATTTCTTAATTTTCATTGCTCGGCCAATTCCGGTAGTAGGAGAAATTTTCAAGAACACATGCTCACCTTCTTGGAATTGTATCGGTCTCCTTCTCCTATCGAAATAGCTCTTTTGTCGACTCTGAGCTGTTCGCATTTTATCTCGAATTATCTGTATTTGCTCAGAAGTGTGTTGCACTAACTCAGGCCCCAATAACCTTTTCTCCCCCACTTCATTCCAACATAATGGTTATTTACATCTCCTACCATACAAAGCTTCATATGGTGCCATTCCGATACTAGAATGATAACTGTTATTATACGCAAACTCAGCCAGTGCCAGATATCCGTCCCATCCTTTTCCTTGCTCTAGCACGCACGATCTTAGCATATCCTCTAAAGTCTGTATAGTTCTCTCCGTTTGACCATCTGTTTGAGGATGATATGCAGTACTAAAACACAAACGAGTACCAAAAGCTTCTTGTAGTGCTCTCCAAAATCTGGAAGTAAATCGAGGATCTCGATCTGAAATGATACTATTAGAAATTCCATGCAACCGTACAATTTCCTTCATATACAACTGGGCCAACTTATTCAACGAGTAGTTTTTCTTAATGGGTAGAAAATGCGCAGATTTCGTCAGTCTATCAACTATTACCCATATCGCATCATAACCTGTCTGAGTCTTAGGTAATCCAACAATAAAATCCATAGATATACTATCCCACTTCCACTCAGGGATTTCTAAAGGTTGTAACATCCCAGAAGGTTTTTGATGTTCTATCTTCACCTTTTGACAAACCAGACACTTAGACACATATTCAGCAATGTCTCTCTTCATTCCTGGCCACCAGTATAATCTTTTCAAATCTTGATACATTTTTGTAGATCCTGGATGGATTGTATACTTACTTTGATGAGCTTCTTCCAGAATCTTAGCCTTCAAATTCTCTCCTTGTGGTATACATGTTCTGCCCCGGTACATAATAATTCTATCCTCTGACATTGCAAAGTCAGGCTGATCTCTTCGATCTTGTAAAAATTGATCATGTGTTTGCGCTTCTTTAATCTCAGTCTTCAAGTCACTTTCAATTCTTAATTCACTAACAATCAAACTACCAGGAACAGTCATAACTGATAATTTCAAATTTCTGAATTCCTCAATTAACTCCATTTCCTTTATCAGTATTTGACTTAAATGCAACGATTTTCGACTCAATGCATCAGCTACTACATTTGCCTTCCCTGGGTGATACTTTAATTCAAATTTGTAATCATTAATGAATTCCATCCACCTTCTTTGCCTCATATTCAATTCTTTTTGGTCAAAGAGATACTTTAAACTTTTGTGGTCACTGTATATTTCAAATACAGCTCCATATAAGTAGTGTCTCCACATCTTCAGGGCAAAAACTATTGCAGCCAACTCTAAATCATGAGTAGGATAGTTCTCCTCATGCGGTCTCAATTGTCGTGACGCATAAGCAACTACTCTACTTTCCTGCATCAAAACACAACCTAAACCTTTCTTGGAAGCATCCGTATAGACTACAAAGCATCCAGAAGGGTTAGGAACAACTAGAACAGGTGGAGAAGTCAACTTGACTTTAAGCTCTTGGAAACTATTCTCGCATTCTTCAGTCCAATTAAAGAGACTCCCTTTCCTGGTCAATCGAGTCAAAGGCAAAGCTATTTGAGAGAATCCCTGTATAAACCGTCTGTAATATCCTGCTAAACCCAAGAAACTTCTAATTTCAGTCACAGTTTTAGGTCTCTCCCATTTCAGCACTGCTTCAGTTTTACTGGGATCCACCGACACGCCATCTTTAGAAATTACGTGACCCAAAAACTTCACTTCTTCCAGCCAAAATTCACATTTTTCCAACTTAGCGAAAAGTTTCTTTTCCTTCAAGACCTGAAGTACTAATCGGAGATGCTGGTTGTGTTCTTCTTCACTCTTAGAGTAGATTAAAATATCATCTATGAACACTACTACGAATTGATCCAAGTAAGGTCTAAAAATGCGATTCATATAGTCCATAAAGACTGCAGGTGCATTTGTGACCCCAAAAGGCATGACTAAAAATTCGTAGTGTCCATACCGAGTTCGGAAAGCTGTTTTTGGAATGTCTTCTTCTTTAACTCCAATCTAATGATATCCTGACCTCAAGTCGATCTTAGAGAAAATAGTAGCTCCCTTTAATTGATCAAGTAGATCGTCTATTCTAGGCAACGGATATTTATTCTTAATAGTCGCCTTATTCAATTGCCTGTAATCAATACACAATCTCAAACTGCCATCTTTCTTCTTTACAAACAATACAGGCGCTCCCCAAGGTGATACGCTAGGTCTGATAAAATTCTTTTCTAACAGCTCTTCGATCTGCTTTTTCAGCTCTTGTAGTTCCACAGGAGACATTCTATAGGGAGTAATAGAAATAGGCCTCGCCTCTGGTGCTAGATCGATGGAAAATTCAACTTCTCTCTTCGGTGGAGGTTCAGAAATTTCGGAGGGAAAAACCTCTGGAAATTCATGGACTACTGGAATCTCAAGCAATTCCCGTTTCATACTCGGGTTGATGGTATACAAGAAAACACATTTCAAATCTGCATTCCTCATCTCCTTATAGAGTCGGTGAGCACTAATAATGCTATACTTTTGGTCCTCCGGTGGGTCCGAAAGGAACTCAAAAGTCTTATTGCAGCAATCTAATAGGACTCGGTTCTGACTTAACCAATCCATACCCAAGATGACATCTATACCGTCCAGAGGTAGACAGATCAGATCCACTACAAAGGATCTGTCATTCAATACAATAGGACAATTCAAACACACTGAGGAGGTAATTATTTTTCCTCCTGTAGGTGTCACCACCGCTAACTCGTATGGTAACTCCGCAATAGAGTGTTGTAATTTCCCCACACATTTTATTGCTATGAAAGAATGGCTCGCGCCAGAATCAAACAATACATTCAGAGACAAATTGTTGATACAGCACGTACCTTGCATCAAATCAGGAGCTGTCTTTGCTTCAGCACCGCTCAAGGTGAAAACTCTTCCTGTTGTTTGTTGAGTTCGTGCAATACCTTTCCCTCTGCCCAGTGGACACGATCGTGCTATGTGCCCCTTCTGTCCACATTGGTAGCAAGTAACTGGATCAGAATAACATGGATTATTCCCATGGAATTTCCCGCATTTTCCACACTGACCTGTTGTCGGATTTTTCAGAAAAGGTCTGGGTTCCACAATTGCTGGTTGTTTACCTCTCATAATATTCTTCCCTCTGGTATTTCTATCCATAACTGGGAACTCTCTCTTCCGCTTCCACTGAGTCCGCCTCTCCTTTTCATCCTCGACTGCTTTTAGACTTGTCGCCAACATCCGACATTTATTTACCAACGAGGCATATTCCCGAATCTCTAATGCCACCACAGCATTTCTAAGCTCCGGGTTCAGTCCTGATTCAAACTTCACTGCCTTCCAAACTTCATCTGGATTATTCTTCAAAGTACTTGAGAACTTAGACAGTTCTTCAAACTTGGTAATATAGTGCTCAATGGTCCCATTTCCCTGTCTAAGCTGAAGAAACTCAATCTCTTTCTCAGCTCTCACATTACTGGGAAAATATTTGTTCAGAAAAGTCTCTCGGAACAAGTGCCATGTAATTTCCCTGTCTTGATGTACCAGTAACTCTTTGGCTCCTCTCCACCAGTATTCAGCTTCTTCCTTCAGCATATATGTCCCAAAATTGACCTTCTGCTCATCAGAACAATTTAAAACTTCAAAAATTTTCTCGAGTTCCGTCAGCCATCTCTCAGCAACTATTGGGTCATATGCACCCACAAAAGACGGAGGTCGCGTTCCCATAAATTCAGACCATCCATTACCATTTCCAGTTCTATTTCTATTTCGGTTTCTTTCATTTCCCCTAACCTCGTCATCATTATTAATATTCTGAAGATGCTGCAGAATCTGATTCGTAGCAGCTGCCTGAGCTTGAATAGCTGCGGCTATGTTATTTAAGGTAGCATCTACGCTGCCTGGCAGATCCCTTCTTGGTGGTGCCATAACTCACTGTAGTAGTAAAACAAAATATTAGTCACTATTGAGGTGATCAAACTCAACAGCAGTTCAAAATTTTACAGTAGTTATCACACTACACAAGATTATAAATAGGAAATACTAGTACTTTCCTACTGTATTTATCTGCTACCTTACATAACATTTCCACATAACTTTTCAAGACTCTTCTAAGTCAATTTAGGTGACCACCCACCCCATGGTCGCCTAAGATCGACCGCTCTGATACCAACTTTGTAACGTCCGGGTATTTTTTTTTTTTATTTACGCATGTTAAATACGCCATATATATATAAACACAATATATATATATATATTTATACATCTTTATTACAAACCTCATACATCTTATATTTATACAATACAATATTTCAAAACACAATATTCATGTTTACATATATATTACAAACCTCACACATCTTATATTTATACAATACAACATTTCAATACATAATTAAGAGTCTTTATACAGCACTTCACCCTTGAAATACAAAGGGTGAGGAGGTGATACTGCCATCTAGATCTCCATCCGTAACGTCATTTTGTGTCACATCTCATTTCTTTTTATCTGAACATAACACCACAATAATAGTGAGAACAAAGGTTCCCAGTAGATTTAACATAAATATGATGAGAAAAACAGGGGTTATGTTCAGCTGTATAAGCTACAGAAAATATTAAGATCTGGTGATAAAATCATCATTTTTAAAATGACCTGCCTCACTCGGCGATCTGGTCAATGCAATTTGATTTGAAAATGACCTGCCTCATTCGGCGATCTGGTCAATGCAATTTGCTATTCGCATAGTGACCGATCGACTACAGTCACAATAAGTGATCAGGGAATGTGAGTACATCACCCAACTGCCTCCTCACATTACCACCGTCACCCGGTTGGAGCGGCCCTCCCCCGGCTCACTCAGGCTAATAGGGCGTCCCCTACTCGGTACCGTATCAAGCCATACAACCCGTCGATATTCATCCATACATATAAATACATATATATTAATGCATATTCATCAATTAGAATGTAAACTTATCAAGCAACTCGCCATGAGTTTTACGCTTGTCATAATTATCAAGCAACTCGCCATGAGTTTTACGCTTGCCATTCAATTTCTTTCATAAAATAACATGCATAATTTTCATATCTAACAAATAATAATTATTCATCACATATCAAATATCCAATATAATAAATTTTGAATCAAATAAAGAAAATGGTAATTTTCTGGACGTATTCTATAACCTTTCTTCCCTTATTCAATAATATCTCCCTCATATGAGTTCCGATTGAGGTGATTTCAAAACCTATAAAAATCTAAGACAATTATCTACAACTTCTATGTTTATCATTTCTTCAAATTCTTTACGGTTTATTCCCAGAAAATTAAAAATAAAACACTTAATTTTACTATCCTGAATTCCGACCTTTGCTCAATTAATCAACCATATCTCCCTCATATAAATTCCGATTGAGGTGTTCTCAAAGCCTATAAAACGCTAAAACAATTATCTACAACTTCTATGTTTATCATTTCTTCAAATTCTTTACGGTTAATTCCCAGAAAATTAAAAATAAAATACTTAATTTTACTATCCTGAATTCCGACCTTTGCTCAATTAATCAACCATATATCCCTCATATAAATTCCGATTGAGGTGTTCTCAAAGCCTATAAAACGCTAAAACAATTATCTACAACTTCTATGTTTATCATTTCTTCAAATTCTTTACGGTTAATTCTCAGAAAATTAAAAAGAAAACACTTAATTTTACTATCCAGAATTTCGACCTCTGCTCAATTAATCAGCCATATCTCCCTCATATGGACTCCAAATCAAGTAATTCCAAAGCCTATAAATCCGTGAGACATATATCTACAATTCATATGTTGACCATTTCTTTAAAATCCTTATCGAATTTTCCCAGAATTCCAAAAATAGAGGCTTTCCAATTATTCCGAAATTTAGCATAATATAACTTTGATTTTCTTTTATATATTCCCATGCACCCATATGCATGTCCAAACATCCAAAAATAGAAATTTCATATAATTCTCCAGACCACATGTTATTCATAATAAACAAAATTTATGAGTGGATGTTAAACCTACCTCAGATAGATCCTTAAACTTGCGTGTTTAATTCCTTCCACACAAAGTAAAATCCTTGATTTTCCCTTTCCTCTTCCTTTTCCTCCTTCTTCCTCTTTCTCTTCTTTCTCTTCTCCTCTTTTCTTCTTCTCCTTCTTCTGCCGACACACTTTTCTCTTCTCTCTTTTTTTTCTTCTTCCCTTTTCTCTCTTTTCCTTTTCTTTCTTTTCTCTCTTTTTTTTTTCCTTTCTTTCCCTTCCGTCACCTCCCCCTTCCCCTTCTTATCTTTTATTTTTTTTATTATTATTTTATTATTATTTTATTCTATATTTTCTTTTCCCTTTTTACCCCCTACCTACCTCCTCTCTTTCTCCAAAATACCCTTGCCACCATCCCTAATTTCATAAATGCCATCCTCCATTAATTACAAAAATGCCATTTCAATGAAATTACATAAATGCCATTTTAACCATCCTACTATCTTCTTTTACCTGAGTAAAATTGTAAAACGATTTAATCCTCCCGTGAAGTCCAAAATGCTTTCTCCTCTCTGAACAAAAATTCCAATTAGTAACATAAAGGATAAATCGGGGATGTTACAAATGCCATGTATTATAATCTACTATTTCATCACATGGTTCTTTTTTTCTCTTGGATTTGGGCTCATTATTTCCCATTTCCTTTATTTTGGTTGAAATTCTACCTCTTATGGAAGGTTTGATCACATTTTCATTATTTTTAGGCTATCGGTCCAACTTTTATATCCTAGTCTAAGTCTATATTATATCTCTTGCTTGGGCTATCCAATTGGCTTGCTAAAAACTCATGTGAAGTGTCCATAGGTGAAGGCCCAAATATATGGTTGGAGATGTTAAACTTAGGAACTCTAACTCTTGAATTAGGAAAAATTACCCTAATCCAATCTTCTTAAATTTTCAAGACCTTTACTTACTTCCAAAAAGTTTATCTTTCTTACCCAACAATTTTGCCTCTCTTTAGGATGTTATTTCTAATTTTTCCTATTAGGTTTTCTCTCTTTACCTATTCCCTTAATGTTAGAAACATTTTCTATGCATACACATAAAGTGAAGAATTTCTAAGGCTTATATTTTCTTATATATCTAAAACAATTTTAATAAGTTTTATTTTTTTAATTAAATATTTATGTACATTTATTAATACAACAACAACAACTAAGCCTTTTCCCACTAAGTGGGGTCGACTACATGGATCAAACGGTGCCATAGTGGCCTATCATGGATGAGATCAATAGATAAGTTATTAACTATTAAATCATTTTTAATAGTTTCACTTATTGTTTTCTTTGGCCTTCCTCTACCTCTAATTATTAGACTATTCTCCATCCGATCAACTCTTCTCACTAGGGCTTCTGCAGGTCTTCTTCACACATGGCCAAACCACCTTAAGCGAGTTTCAACCATCTTCTCAACAATAGGTGCTATCCCAACTTTCTCTCTAATGCACTCATTTCTAATCATATCTCTTCTGGTGTGTCCACACATCCATCGCAACATTCTCATCTCTGCAACGTTGAGTTTATCTTCATGTTGTCTTTTAACCACCTAACATTCCGTACCATACAATATTGCAGGTCTTATAGCCGTACGGTAGAATTTTCCTTTAACTTTGAGCGGCACTTTTTTATCACAAATGACACTTGAAGCTTTCCTCCATTTCATCCATCCAGCTTGAATCCTGTGGTTTACGTCCTCCTTTACTTCACCATCATTTTGTATAATGGACCCAAGATATTTAAAACTTGTAACTTGTTTTAATATATAGTCTCCAAGTTTCACGTCGACATTCGTATTTGTTCGTCTCTTACTAAAACTACATTCCATATATTCTGTTTTATTTCTACTTATCCAGAAACCGTGTGTTTCTAAAACTAGTCTCCATGACTCTAACTTCATATTTATTTCCTCTTTCGATTCACCAACTAAGACTATATCATCTGCAAAAATCATGCATTGAGGCCCCAACTCTTGTATATGTTCAGTAACTGCGTCCAAAATCAAGTTAAAAAGATACGGACTCAGAGAAGACCCTTGATGTAGTCCAATAGTTGTGGTAAAATCCTTTGTATCCCCATTTTGTGTTCTTACGCAAGTCGTTATCCCATCGTACATGTCTTTGATTGCTCGAATGTACGCAATACGTACTCCTTTCTTTTCTAAAGCCTTCCATACGATCTCTCTTAACACTCTTTCATATGCCTTTTCCAGATCAATAAAAACCATGTGCAAATCTTTCCGTCTGCTTTGATACCTTTCCATCAATCTCCGTAGTAAATAAATTGCTTCCATAGTTAACCTTCCTAGCATAAATCCAAACTGGTTCTCTGTAACTTGAGTCTCTTGTCTTAATCTTTGCTCAATGATCTTCTCCCATAACTTCATAGTGTGACTCATGAGTTTAATCCCCCGATAGTTGGAACAATTCTGTATGTCTCCTTTATTTTTATATATAGGAATTAAAGTACTTCTCCTCCATTCATCCGGCATTTTCTTAGATTTCATTATCACATTAAACAACTTAGTGAGCCAACTTATACCCTTCCTTCCTAAACTTTTCCACACCTCAATAGGTATATTATCAGGTCCTACTCCTTTGCCATTTTCCATTCTCTTCAGAGCTTTCTCTACTTCAAACTCTTGGATTCTACGATAAAAGAAACAAAATTAGGAATGTTATAGCTATAGACGATTAGTCACTATTTGTTGAACTCGTGGCTATTGGTGATTAGTGACTTAGTGTTGAGATGTGGCTACAAATGATTAGTCACTGTTTGTTGAACTAGTGGCTACAGACGATCAGTCACCATGCATAAAAGCACTATAAATAAATAAATAAATACATATATCTATATATATATATATATACACTAGCATAATATTGAAGTATGAGCTGGTTTTTATACATGCCTGATATTAATGCATAACATGTTTATCGAACATGAAAGCATGTTATACATCCTTGTTATTTCTTCATATACAAAGAGAAAAGGTTTTCTATAGTTTATACAGCTAAACATAACACTGTGATTTTCTTATTTATTATATGATGCTTTTAATGTTAAATCTATTGGAAACTTCTGTTTTCCTTATTGTTGGTCTTATGTTCAGATAAGAGCAAACAATATGCTAACTGCTTTCGTGCACGTGATCATAGAGATCCAGTGGATCACGATGCCTTATACAGATCCCGATGCTAGCACCACCTTCTCCACCCTCTATACCCTAGGGTGGTGTGATGTTTAGGGACTTATGTTAAGTTAATATAACTATGTGACTCAATGTTACTCTTATATGAACACTAATCTGGGATGTAGTCTTTTAGTGTGATGGTTATGAAATATATGTTGTTTATATACATGCGTATTATTTGATGTTGAATTGGGATAATTGCTTCCATAATAATCTTAAGAGGACAAAAAAAATAGTTGTAACATAGATCTGGGATACTCCTTTGTTCCACAGTCTAAGGCTATTTAAACTAACCAATTAAGAAGAAGGCTTTGAATAACTCCTTGGTGTAATTCCAAGCTCTCATATGGCAATGAGACTCACAATCAGGCATCACACCTTAGTGAGCTTTTAGGAAAGTAAGGACTATTTATCGCCCATTAAGGAAAGATGAAATATTTTCTATTAATACTCTTTATTCCCACATTTATTGAATCCAAGAAGGAGTTTGATTTCTGTCTAAAAAAATAGAACAAAGAAAGTATAATTCCACAAGCTCTTATTTTTGCAACTTTAGCTGCGACTTATATAGGTGAATCCATGGAGGCCATCATTGACTAGTTTATGAGTATTGTAATTGGAATAGTCTAATTACTCCAAAAAAATGGATTTCTACTTTTTCAAAAAGTAATCCAAGATTATTCTTGTTCCTATATAATTTTTATGTACAGAAAGAGGACTTTATTTAATAAATCAAACTTTTAGTAAACGTCTTTCTCTTTGATCGATTCCAGCATAAAGGTAGGGCAGTAGCTTTAGCCATTATAAGAAGAGAATGTAGCCTTCAAAGGCTAGGCCCTTCCCTATTTCTGGGGAAGGGGGTAAGTGGATCTCCTTTGCTTTACTAAGGGCCCGTTTGGTACGCTGGAATGGAAAGAAATCTGAGATGGAAAGTAAGATTCCACTGTTTTGTATGATGGAATGGATGGAATGCTCCATTCCATCATATGATGGAAAATGGACTCATTCCAATAATGGATGGAATCTATGATTCCATCATAAAATAATGCTAACTTCAAATTTTCTGCATTAAAATAATTTAATTTAATTATTAAAAAAATTAATTTGATTATATTTTGTAAAAATTAATTTGTAAGAATTTTTTTTAAAGAAAATTTATTTTTAAAAAAAAAATTATTTAAAAAAATTTATTTAATTATTTTATATTAAAATTAATTTAATCATTTTGTTTATCTTATCTTTCTATTCTTTCAATTTTTATTAATCAAACAATAAAATATTACATTACCTAATTCTTTCCATTGCATACCAAACAAGGTAATGGCATTCTATTCTCTTTTTCATTCCCTCTTCCTTTCTTCTTTCCATTCCACTAAAATTTATTCCAACGTACCAAACGGGCACTAAGGGCTCATTTAGTATGCTGGAATGAATTTGAGTGGGAATGAAAAGTGGAAAGGAAGTGGGAATGAAAAAAAGAATAGAAATCCATTATCTTGTTTAGTACATGATAGAAAAAAATTGATGGAATGTGATATTCCATCGTTTGGTACGGGAATAAAACGAAGGAATGGAAAGACATTGTAGTTAAAGAGACTAAAATACCCTTATAATATAAAATAATCAAACAACTTATTTAATTAATATAAACTATAATTCCAAAAATAAAATACATAATTTTATTAAATTTATTTTTAGGAGGTGTATCTTTTTTATTATATAATTTTTAAATATTTAAATTAAGTTATAAAAAAATTATTTTTAAAATAAGATTGTGAAGAGTAATATAATAAGTAAAAAAATAATTTATTATCTTATATTTTTAATTTTAACTAATACTTATATATATATATATATATATATATTTAAAATAAAATATATAATAGTTCACAGAATTTTCTTATTTGAAAGTGAGAAGTAGAAATTTTGCCAATGGGCTGCCAGTTCGGTTATTTGATGCAATCGGGCACCTCCATCTTCTCCATCTAGGTGCTACTCTGATTTCCAACTAGGCATTTCTTGGCTCGAGGGTTGATGCATGATTCATTGAGGATTCGAGGGTTGATGCAAGATTTGTTGAGGATCTAAGGGTTGATGCGAGATTCATTGAGTCTCCATGGGAGATTGCAAGCACCCCTTCTGCTTCCCTTCACAGCTCTGATTTCCAACCAGGGAGATTGTAGGCATCACTTCTCCTGCTTGCTGCTATCGGGTTTGATGCCCTTTTTTTCTGGGCCCTTCTCATCTGACATTCAATTTCACTTCTGGGTTGCCTAGATTTTTGCTTTTCTTGATTCGTTCCCCAGAAAATTTCTTTCAATTAAAATGGGGTTGATGCATTTTTTTAATTGGTTGATTGTCTGATACATGCCCATCACTCCTTGATCACCAAAATTTTTCCTCCTATCCCTTTTTAATCTACATTCTATAATGAGATGCATAACTTAAGTAGTTCATTCTTAGGGAACACTTATAATTGATAAATTTGTTAGTTATAGGTTCTAAAGTAACAGTCATTTTCTTTAAGTAAAGAAATTTCATTGTTTTTGTCAAGCATTTTGGAACTTTTCATGTCAAAAACTATAATTATATTAGCTCAGTTTATCGTTGAACTTTCTTATTGGCATTTTATGATGCTGCAAGTTAGAAGAGAGTGATGTTGGATGATGTTGGGTCATGGATTGACCCATTTGGCTATGTTTAAGCATTTTAAGACAAAAACTCTTTTTCATGTTGGAGCTTCTTTTGGTTACTTCTGTTTTGATGTGATGATTATGAATACTGTCTAAAGTCTATCAGAATGAAGAACAAGGTCTATGGAGAGTGATCCAAGTTATCCACTAGAGAGAGAGAGATAGAGAGAGAAGAAATAAAGAGATAACCATAGGTCCCTTAAACATGCCTATTACATAAGAAGATTGTTGGGTTCTACCAAGTACCAAATGAATCATGGTTTACTCACCCACAAGTGGCATTTGTATCTTAGAAGCAGAGTTAAGATATTCCTGCATTTAAATTGAATTATGGAATTGTTATTTGCTTTTGTGTAATTGGCTTCTTTCTGTTGGACCTGTTTTTATTAAAATATAAACATTGTTTCTTTAAGGTGTTCATTGCATTACTTCTTACCTTTTGCATTACATGGTATTCAAGCTATATGCAATGTTGGGTGTAATGTTTTGTTGCATTGTTTATGTTTTGTGATGTAGATACTCAAGGAAGAATTGTTTGGTTCATCTTTTGGAATTTTGACCGTATGTTTTCATTATTGAAGTAACTAGCTTTTTTCATAAGATGACTCTAAAGTAAGTTTCTTTCACACCCTCACAGCCTTAACAAATCAATGTTATCAATTGATAAAACCTAATGATTCAATGCTTCAAAACTGTACAAATTTAGTATCTGATATATATATAATATTAACCTAAATGAGATGAGACTAATGTATGTCTATTTGGGCTAAGTGTATTTTGAATTTTTTTTTGTTACTGAAATTTTAAAATATTGTTGAAGCTCTTCTAAAACTGGCCTTGGATGAGTCTTTTGGCTTTGCTGTTAATTCAGTTGAAATGAAATGTATATATAAGTCAGTGTATAAACACAATAATTAATTTAATCAAAACTAAAATAGGTATAATGGCAGTGCATGTCACTTGACAAGTTGATGCTTCCCCCCTCTTTTATCTAAAAGCAAGTCCAGAGATGGTTAAATCAATATGAAATCCCTTTATTTTTTTGATATGACATTACCAAGCCTTAAAGTTTCTAAGTTAGGTTGTGTGTTCGAGTGTATCAAGTTAAAGAAAATAAAATAGAATCTAAATCTGTCATTTCTTCTTCTCTGGCATAAACTAGCTTCTGTATATCAATTCTATGTTGAGAAAAGTCATCAGAGATCATTTGAATGCAGAATTTGTTATTGGAGTAAACAATCAAAATTTAAATGAAAGAAGTCCAAAAAAATTTGGCCAGTGAGCTAGCCCGTTTAGCTTATGAGCCACATTGGGTGGGTTTGGGCACTTTAAAATAGGCCTATTTGATAGTGCTAATCCTCTGCACATTCACTGGTGCAATCACCCATCCACACCACTATCTCATCTTCCCAGAGGTATCATCAACATTTGTCGAGTGAGGAAGTTTAAACCATTTGGATTGTTCTGCAACGAGTGAGTTTTTTTCCTGCAATTTTGGTGGGTTTTCTTTCCATTTTGTAGTCTAGTACTATGTTATGAAAACCATATAGTATAATATTAATTATTATAAGATGTTCACAAAGTGATTTTTTGGGTGTATGGAAGGCAAATTCTAAGCATTGTTTCTCTGGGTGGCTCTACTTCCATTATTAAGTAGTGGGGCTGGCTGAATTGATAGTGATAATAGTAAAAAATATAGCCATTCTTTTGGATTCAAACTTAAGAGATTTTATGCAATGAAGATTTGTAAAGTATTGCAAGTTTCATTTTTGGGACTAAATTATATATGATGCATGGTTTTCTTTTGACTGTTTCACATTTTGTTCATGAATTTAAGCCTACTCAATGAATTTATGTGGTCTCCTAAGGTAGCTGCTCCCAAGTCCCAAGCTGGTCCACAAGACACTTATTAGGTTTACTTGTACAGCATAAGTATCTGCATTTACTAGTTCATTGTTTTGTTTTGATTCTTTATTGAGTGCCTTGCTTGATTCCATGCTATGATTCCATACTATTTCGTATTGGTGAACTTTTTGTGCTTTACCATTGTTAGTGGAAGCAAAATCCCTCTATAGAGCTTTTTCCTTTTGGGCAGGTGGGAACCCCTTTTCTATATGACGTAATTGACAATTAAGAATAAATAGAGTGGAAACATGGTAATATTCTTTAGCAGGACAGGATATAGCTCTTGCATAGTGAGTAATTCTCTAATTCACTCGTGAGAAGGAAAAAATTCATGAATTTAAATATTTACTTATTAGAATGCATTAAGATACATGGAATCTATAAAAATTTCTGTAGAACTTGACATTCCAATTAGAACCAGGCCATTGTTGAGTTGCATTAAGTTCTGTGGTTGAGTAGCTAGTAACCTGCAAGCATAGATCTAATTTAACTTGCAATCTATGCTAGATGTGAGCAGTTTTAGTCACTGTTAGATGTGAGATATACCCATTCTTTTCAGTCACTGTTAGATGTGAGCAGTTTTATATATTTTTGATTTACCATTATGTTAGTAACTAAATGCCCATGCTGTCATGCATTAAGCCTTCTGTAACTAGTGTTCCGCAAAATGTTTAAATCTCATTTGAAAATTCGCCCAACATTCTTCTCCTTCACTACAAAATTCAAATAAGAACCATATTATGGCAATATGCAGTAGAACAGAAATGTGAAATTGTTCTTCTACCATAATCTTGAATAGGAAACATGTATACATACAGATACTGGGTGGTGGTAATTGGACGTGTTTCTAACTTGAGCTTCCTTATAAGGAGCATAAGTTGTATAAGCAAGAGAGCCAATAAGGATATGGTCTTAGAGCAAATCTGAGAGATAGTTCCTGGGCTTAGCCTTCTTTTTCGATAAATAAATAAACAAATAGATATTGTTTCCATTGTCATGCTATTTGGCATTATTTGGTTAATGTTTCATTTGACCATGAATCATATTTTGCATTCTACTTGGTATTGAAGCTGTGCATTTATTTATGTGTCAATGTTAGGTGCACTTGTACATCATCAATGTTAGCTAAAGTTTTATGCTGGGCACACATACAGAAAAGTATGTTAAGGGATACATACACAAATTAGCTGAAGTTTTATGCTAAACTCTGATTTGTTTTTTGTTTTGTTTTTTTGCAAGATTGAGGTGTTGAATTATGACACGAGATTCAAGCCATCAGAGTTCTATGAACTTGCAGAGAAGCACTGTAATGTGTAATTGTGGACAATGAGCTTGTATTCTGACTGCCTTCACAAATGACAATTTTGGAAGGAGATTTTTAATGTGTGTGAATTATCGGTCAGATGGGAGATGTGATTTCTTCAAATGGGTAGATCCACCTATGTGTGAACATAGAAGATGTGTATTGCTCAAGCTCAAGCAACTACGAGATTTACCTATATCTAGCCGAGATAGGGTGAATCGAAATGGTGAAAATGGAGAGAACTCATAGAAACTCATTTGTCTTGCTTCATGGTGTATTTTGTTGGGAGTTGTAATTGGTTTTTGGATGAAACTCATTTGACGTGTATTCCTAATGTACTTTGTAAAACTTTGTCTTTTCTAATAAAATGTGTTGTATATCTTAATTGTTATGAATATGATTGTTATTCATATAATTAAGTTATTATAAATGTATACCATCCACTTTGGCACACATACAATAATATAATGGATTATATACAGTAATATAGGCAATAGAGTTAAATATCATCCATTGAACATATAAGACTAATGCAAGTACTGCAATAATATCATCCACCTAGACACACATACAGTAGTACTATATATTGAATTATATACAGTAATATAAGGCAATAGAGTTAAATACAATCAATTGAACACATAAGACTAATGCAAGGGTTTAAATACAAAAGTAACACAATAATATCATCCACTTGACGCATAACCTAATACAATATATTAAATATGAAAGTTAAGGAAATATAGTTAAATACCACTTATTGAACACATAAGACTAACGCAAGGGTTTAAATACAAAAGTAACACAATAATACCATCCATTTGACACATAACCTAATACAATAGATTAAATATGAAAGTTAAGGCAATATAGTTAAATACCATCCATTGAACGCATAAGACTAATGCAAGGGTTTAAATTCAAAAGTCAACACAATAACACATCATCCACTGGACATAGCCTAATATAATGGACTAAAAATACAAAATGCAATGTCACCCACATAACTACTTGATGTAATCACGTATCACCATTGACTTAACATTTGGTGGAAGTGTAGGGAACACGATCAACATGGACTTATCCCTTCCCATCATTATAAACGCCTTCGCCATGTCCTCTTCGATGAAACCTGGAACCTTTGTCAACTCTTCACACAAATTTTCCAACTTCTCAACTAAGTTCGCCTTGTGTGCCACACGACGAACTTGGGTTGCAATCTCCAATGTGGCTTCCTTGAATCACTTATCCATCAACTTAAAACCATTAGACAGTGTTTCTAGAAGGGCATTAGTACTGTTCTAACGTCTTTTGTGCGAGGTTGAAGTTGCTTCACTGTTTGTAGTGGATGGATGCTTAGAGAAAACACAATTCATCTCATAATCTTGATTCGTATTCAAATCTCCAACACCAATAGTGCCTTTAGCAACAGATGGATTTGCCTCGTTATTCAATATGTCATCCATGGTCTTAGCATCTCTCCCAGAAGCCCTGTCTTTTTCCTAAACAATTCATAAATCATCGAAATGAGGAAATGGCTTAAATCTGAAAGGGGCTGCTTTCTTGTGCAACTGCATAAAATAATTAAAGAGCCATTATAATATAAACTATATATATGAAATTTCTTGAGAACAATTGAAAAAAAATTAATCTTCCAATGAAGTAATATGATTCTAACCTTAAGGTACTTATCCCATACTACATTTGGAGCTGTTACAGTCTTTGTGTATGTATTCCAACCAAATCCACTAGTGTCTGACCTATGGATCATGTCATACACAACTTAGGGGTGTTCACAAACCGATTAATCCGAATGAACCCGAATTAAACCGATAAAAATATAGATATTCGGGTGAATGAAATCAAGTTTTTGGGTTGCAATGGGTTAAAAAATGTAAAATTTGGGCAACGTCGGTCGAGTCGAGTTGGGGCTCAAAAAACCCATCCAACCCGACCCAAACCGAAGATAGGAAGAAAATATATATTTTGCCTTAAACGACGTCGTTCCTGGTGGCCCCTTAATTTCTCTTTTCTTCCTCCCTCACGGCCTCACCCGAAGCCCTAGCCTGAGCCCCTTTCTCCTCTTCGATTGATTTCCCTAATTCCCTCAACCTCAACTCTCAGTCTCTCACTGTTAGATTGTGATTCCCCTTCCAATCAAGTGAATCAACCACACTCAAACCACCTCAGGTGGCCTCAGCTCAGCTCTCGTTCGTCGTCAGGGCCTCAGGGGATTGCGATTCCCCTTCGTGTATTTTCTTCCTCCCTTACCCGAAGCCCTAGCCTGCCTCATCTTGGCCATCGCGCTTGAAGCCTCCATTGTCCACGGTTGCCTGGAATCTCCGGTAAGTTTCTCCCCTTCTCCTTCTCTTTCAAAACCTTAATCGGTATTTTGGTTGCCTGGAATCTCGCGCTTGAATTTTTGATATTTCTTCTTGTGCTTAGTTGTCTGTTCTTTAACTTGGTTGTCTTGATTGTTGCATATTTTCATCAAGGCTTTGGGTGCTGTTAGTGTTAATTGTTAAACCATTTTCATCGAGGCTTCCTTCCAGGCTGGTACGTGTTTCTTCCTGATATGCTTAGTGTTCCAGATTGTTGGTTTTGGGTGCTGTTAAAATCAATAATTTTGATGCTCTGATCTTGTGCTGTCTGTACATGATAATTTAGTGGTTTTGTGAGTCTGTGACTTTGTGTAAATATTTTGTGATCAATTTTGGTTTTTGGATGCTCTTGCCTCTTATGCTGCCTGAAATGGTGCTGAAATGATGCTTACTTTTCCTGAAATGGTTTTTGAAATGCTGCCTGAAATGGTGCTGTCTGTACATGATAATTTTTTTTTTGTGATCAATTATGTTGACTTCTCTGTTTAGTTTAGGATAGGGCACATTTTTTAGACTTTGTAATTAGGCCCCAGAGAAAACAGACTTTGGAATATATTTTTCAATTTCCATTTTCTAATTGTGTGGAGTTCTATTGCATTTTCCTTCTTGGATATTTATTAGAGTGGCATGGATTCCTCAATAGAATCTTTAACAAAATCACCCTCTGATCCAAAAGGCAAAGAAAAAGTAGGTGCTTTAATTGACACCGAAGTTTCTAATATTACTCCCCCTAAGAGGCAAAAAAGGAAGCCACCTGCTAGTGGATCTTGAAAGACATCGGCAGCTTGGGATCACTTCACCAAAATACCAGATGCATTGGAGCCTACGGCTCAATGTAATTATTGTGAAAAGAGGTATTTGTGTAATCCTGAGAATGTCAGAAAGCTTTAGCTGTGTTTGTTACTACTAATGAACAGCCATTTAATATAGTTGAAGGATATGGATTCAAGTACTTTTGTAGTAAGTTGCAGCCATTATTTCATATTCCTTCTCGTCCCACTATTGGTAGAGATTGTTATCAATTATATTTAGATGAGAAAGTGAAGCTTAGAAATTTTTTACAATCAAATTGTACTAGAATATGTCTCACTACTGATTGTTGGACTTCAGTTCAGAATTTAAGTTACATGGCACTCACGGCACATTTTGTTGACAATGATTGGAAACTTCAAAAGCGAATTCTTAACTTTTGCCTTATTCCTAATCATAAAGGGGAGAAAATTGGAAAGCATATAGAAAATTGCTTGAATGATTAGGGGATTGAAAAGGTGTTTACGGTAACGGTAGACAATGCTTCTGCAAATGATGTGGCAATAGCATACTTAAAGAGAAAGATGAAGATGACAAATGGTTTAGTTTTAGAGGGTGATTTTATGCATGTTAGATGTTGTGCCCATGTTTTCAATTTAGTTGTTAATGAAGGATTGAAGGACATGCATTCATCTATTGCATCTATTCGTAATGCCGTGAGATATGTGAGATCTTCTCCCTCTAGACTAGCAAAATTCAAGTGTTGTGTTGAACAATCAAAGATTGAATCTCAAAGCATTGTATGTCTTGATGTTTCAACTAGGTGGAACTCAACCTATTTGATGTTGGAAAGTGCTGAGAAATTTCAAAAGGCATTTAATAGGCTAGAGGTGGATGAGCCTACCTATGTTGATTATCTTGATGATAAGACAATTGGTCCTCCTTCCTCTGATGATTGGAATAATGCTAGGTTTTTTATTCAATTTTTGAAGATTTTATATGATGTGACTTTGGAATTGTCTGGATCTTTATATATTACCTCAAATATGGCTTTCCCTCAACTTTCTTTAGTGCAAAGTGAGTTATTGAAGTGGAGCTCAAGTGATAATTCTTTGTGGGGTAAAATTGCAATAGAAATGAAGAAGAAATATGATAAGTATTGGGGAAAAGTGGAAAACATGAACCCTTTGTTATTCATTGCCAATATACTTGACCCTAGATACAAGCTTGCTTATCTGAAATGGTCATTTGATGATATTTATGATCCAATTGTATCTTATAATATGTCTTCCAAAGTCAAGGCTGATTTGCAAAAATTGTATGATTGGTATCGTCAAGTGTATGAGCCCAATGCTTTAAATGTTGAGTGTCATTCTTCAATGGTTATGGAAAATGTAGATCAAGGTGCTTCAAAGCCCAAACTAGCTCAAAAAGCTAGAGATGCTGCTTTTAAATCTCATTTAAGGGCTAAAGATTTCATTGAAGCCAAGAATGAAGTGGAAAGATATTTGGCTGAAGCTTGTGTGGATGCAGATGATTCTTTTGATGCTTTAGATTGGTGGAAATCAAATGTGTCTAGATTTCGTGTTCTTTCTATTGTTGCTTGAGATGTGTTGGCCATTCCTGTGTCAACAGTGGCTTCAGAGTCAGCATTCAGTACTAGAGGTCGTGTACTAGATCCATTTAGGTCATCTCTCTCTCCAAAAATGGTTGAGGCATTAATCTATGCACAAAATTGGTTGAGACTAAATCTATTTCAATTTGATATTAATGATTTTGATGTTATTGAACAATTACAACAGTGTGAGAAGATTGAGAGAGGTAAAGTACTAACTACTAAGTATTTGTTTTATATATTATAATTTTTTAATTTTTATTATCCAAATAATTAACTATCAACTTATTTTGCAGAATTTGTAGAAGCTTCTTCTATAAAGTCGTAGATAGAGAATGGGCAGTCTGCACTCTGTAGGATGTCATTTGCTTTAATAGCTGCTTTGTATAACTAAAAATACCACATTGCTTTGATCTTGGGCATTTGTATACTTGTATTTTTTCTTTTGTGCTTTATTTTTCTAATTGTTCACTGTCATTTGTAGTATGAACTTCTGTGGTTATTTGAATTTAATGATGTTGATTCCTGGTAAGTTGTTTTTACATCAAAATTTGATGGAGCTTTTGTGTCATCTGTATTGCAGGTGTTAATGTCTTCCCCTATTTATAACCCACAAGCAGGTGACAATATGTTGCATTTTTGGCCTGTGAAACTTCATAACTGAGAATTTAGTTTGGAGTACATGTTTTTTCAATTTAACGTATGAAAGCTGTTCTTATTATTGCTGCTGACTCTATCATTTGGTGATTCAGAAATGGAATAACATCCCTAATTGGTCATCTCTTTTCTGAGTTATCAATATGGTACATTCTTTGATATTTCAAATTTTGTACCCAGTACATAGTCTTTCTTTGAGCTTAATCAGCACTTGCTGCATATAAAAATTCTTTCATTTTTTCTTAGTTTTTGTTCTGGAGTCTTGGTGGAAACTACGCCCCTTTATTACTTTTCTGAAAACAAAGGCCTTAATGAGTTACAAGGGTAGAAGTACTCAAGTTACTTTAAGATGTTAGTGTCTTCCAATGTCTCAGCAAGCTGCATAACATGAATGAATGCCATTCTGATGATTCGTGGAACCTCAGAAGCCATCCAATTAATATTTGGAGATATTGTGGGTGATTGAAACTTCGTGGTTGATGTAAGTTGAAAATGCACCATGCTAAATCTGCTAAATCTGCATTATAGTTAATTTTCTTGAGTAATTTCTTAGTTTCTGACTTTATGTGTATTCTCATAGGCACATAATTGTATTTTTGCCATTTTGGACGTTATCTGCTTAAGAAAAGAATAAAAGAAAATTTATTTTTTTTTGTTGCATTTTCATATCTGCTTATTTCAGCTTATTTCATATCTGCTTATTTCAGCATATTTGAAAATCTTTTTTTTTTGTGTTTTTTTGACTCAGAAGCAGAAGGACCAAAAACTGGGCTTCATTTTTTTTTGAAGCCTAGTTTTTTGGGCTCAAAAGGACCAAGATTTGGGCTTCAAAAAACGAAGCCCAATTTTTGGGTCCTGATTAGCCTAACCCGCAGCAACCCGTTTGAATATCAAAACCCGATCCAACCCGTAATCTTCGGGTCAATCAAAATGCAGGCGGGTTCGGGTTGACATTTTCTGACCTGACGGGTGGTCGGTCGGGTTGGGTGACACCCTCAACCCGCCCGAACCCGACCGATGAACACCCCTAACACAACTTGCCAAGTTGTCTTCAATGTTTTTCAGCCTCGATTGTATGTGGGGAGTTCTTTTAATCCCACATCCAGGAACTCTCTCATTCATGTATCCTTCTATGTAGTTCAAGTAGCCTGATCGAAATCCATTGTCCACCATAAATTTTCCATCATTTTTCATCTCCACAAGACACTGTACCAGTATGCTATCTTGCTCATTGATCCAAACATGCTTGCCTCCATGGTTGTTGTTTGCGTCCTCCATGAAAGCACTACATCAATTAAACAATGGACAAAATTAACAATATAAATATAGGGCAGCAATAACATATAGAGGACAAACATCATAAATATAGGTCACAAACACTACTTAAATTATATGCATCCATTGCAAAAACAACATAATTTCGTACTACATAAAATTAAAATCTAAATTTATACAACATCTTATAAATAATATATGAAAATAATAATAATACATCTGACAAACATTCTAAACTCTTTCACGACCACTCCTAAAATCATCAAACATTTCATTAGCCAATGTATCGCGCCAATTGCTCCAAATGTCAGAAGTTTCCATAGTTAATATTTGGTTGTCGTCCTCGAATTGGTTCTCGATCTCAGACTCATCCTCCATATCATTTATTGGATCACATCCATTGTACCTCTTACACAAATTATGTAGCATACAACATGCCATGATCACCCGATTATGTGTTCTTACAGGATAGAACGATGGGTGCCTAAGTATTGCCTAACAACTTTTAAGCATCCCAAAACATCGTTCAATGATGTTTCTTGCTGATGAGTGTTTCATATTGAAGTAATCATGTGCGGTGTTCAGTTGTCGACCTCGGTATGGTGCTAAGAATCCCTCACAGTTTGTATAACCAGCATCAACCAAGTAGTAAAATCCTACATGAAACAAGTGTGCGAAATCAAGTAGTCAGCAAATGTAGTTCAAGTAAAATATTTCATTTACTTTTTAAAAAAATATCAATATACTCACCATGTGGAACTTTTAGGCCACCATTTGATCTACTAATTGCATCACGTAAAACTCTACCATCTGCTGCAGATCCTTCCCATCCAAGCAAAACATAAATAAACTCTCCAACTGGTGAGCAAACTCCTAGTACATTCGTAGATATCACCACTTTCCTGTTACGATTCTTACTTTGTGTTGCACTGACACTTTTATTGGTATATGAGTTCCATCAAGAGCACCAAGATAGACTAACAAGAAAAAAAATGATTCAAGTCATAAGTAATAATTCAAATATCAAAAAATAATTAGTATAAGAAATAAAAGTAATAAGCCATGGATTTTATACTCACCTTGAACCATTTCCATCTATTGTCAGCTAAATTCTCTGTAATTGGTTTTGGAATTTTAAAAAGCTCTCCATGCAACTGCATCATAGCTTTGAGAACCACGTTAAAATACCTTCTGATTGTCTCCCCAAACCTCCCAAACTCATACTGAATGAATCAATTTTTAACGTGATGAGCTAGAATATGAAGAAACATTGCAACTTGCTCATCAACTAACATGTTCTTTAAAGGTTTTAATCCCCCGATATTATCAAGCATAGAACAAAGACGATCAAATATTGATATATACATCCTAAGTTGATTAAAACACATAATGTCACTAGAGTGAACCATATTTATAAGATGGATCCTCTTTTGATGAAAGTTCATTTTGTATTTGACAGGTCTATTCAATAGTTTATGATGATGGAAGGCAACTACTATAGAAATTAAAATGTGTATTACGCATTATGTTAGCCATATACAACTACCAATATAATACGCCAATCAAGACTTGCGTAGTTGTTTGCACCATTCTGTAAGGGAGGAAATATATTTTAAAAATATGATAGACATGACCACATTATTATTAGTTTCTCACTAGCATGGATGAGAGAAAAGGAAATAGAAACAAAGTAAAAATGATAATGGAGTTTGTTTATAATACATATGCATTTATAAATCATTCAAACAATAATGTATTTGTTTGGAAACATGAGAGAAAGATTAGAAAAGTAAACGTGGTTAAAAACTATTTTTCTCCTAACTATATAATTTCATTAGCAAGAATATTGCAGGTTCTCATATTTGTGTCCTTTCTCTCTTTTATCTGTTCTAGAGGGAGCACAGTGAATCCATTATTTCTCCTACCATCTTCCTTTTTTAATTATAAAACAAAAAATGGGCTAACGATTGTCTCTTCTAAATTTATGTGAACTTGGCTACATTATTACAAATAAAATCCTCTTCCTCTATCCCTCTCACTCACCACCTTACACTTCTTTCACCAATTTCACAGCCTTCCATCATCGTAAATAAAATAGGGAACTTTTACATAGGAATTCATTATACTGAAGCATGAAAATAAAAAGATGGACTACACGACCACAGAAGCAGAGGGAAGTGCAAAAGCAAAGTAAGTATTCACAGAATGCCAAATTTATGTATGAACAGGAAAAGCAAAGCAAAGTCCAGGCAAATATATACGAACAGGGTATGAGAAATTTTACCTCCTTCACGCTGAGCAGATGGACTACGCGACCACAGAAGCAAAAGCAATGGAACACACAAGCTCAGCTTCACCAAAAATCAAGAGCACGCAATCGGCAATGGAGTGCACAAGCTTTTCGTGAAAAAGCAATGGAGAATTGGCCCAACAGTAGAAACGAGCAGGGGTAGACGTGATGGGGGAGAGGAACCACACAAAGGAAGAGACAAACGAAGCAATCAACGCCGAGAAATTTTACCTCCTTCACGCTGAGCAGAAGATGGACTACACGACCACAGAAGCAAAAGCAATGGAACACACAAGCTCAGCTTTACCAAAAATCAAGAGCACGCAATCGGCAATGGAGCACACAAGCTTTTCGCGAAAAAGCAATGGAGAACTGGCACAACAGTAGAAACGAGCAGGGGTAGACGTGATGGGGGAGAGGAACCACACGAAGGAAGTAACCAGAAGCAGGAAGGAAGAGAAGAATGAAGCAATCAATGCCGTGAAGGAAGTAGAAACAGGAAGGAAGCAACCAGAAGAGATAAAGGAAGTAGGCAATGGCGCGAAGGAAGTAGAAGAAGGAAGCAAACAACCAGAAGAGACAAGGGAAGCAAGCAACAGCGCGAAGGAGCTCTGCGATTTCAAGGGTAAAAATGTGTTTTACGGGAAGGAATGTGATATTCCTTCAATTGTATAATGGAAAAGGTTTTTTGGCGTTTAATGGAATAGAGCATTCCATTGAATGCTCTATTCCATTCTTTCCAGTGTACTAAACGATGGATACGTGTACTCCGTTTTCCATTTTCTTTTCCATTCTAGCATACCAAACGGGCACTAAAAGCTTTTTGATGCGCGAGAAATTGTATGAAAATGGAAGGTATCATTGGTAAAGGCTTAGGTTCTGTCATGCTTCACTAAGAATGTGACTTACAGTAGTACCCAATTTTGAGTCCGATTGTAACATCCCTAATTTGGTTTCTTTTATTAATAAAGGTACATAAATAAGGAAATAAAATTTAGTAGATAATTTTTAGATATTTAAGGAAATATAAGCATTAGAAATTCTTCACCTTATGTGTATGCATAGAAAATGTTTATAACATTAAGGGAATAAGTAAAGAAAGAAAACCTAATAGAAAAAATTAGAAATAACATACTAAAGAGAGGCAAAATTCTTAGGTAAGGAAGATAAATTTTTGGAAAGTAAGTAAAGGTCTTAAAATTTTAAAAAGATTGGATTAGGGTAATTTTTCCTAATTCAAGAGTTAGAGTTCCTAAATTTAACATCTCCACCCATACATTAGGCTTTCACCTATGGACACTTCATATAGAGTTTTTCCACTTCACATGAGTTTCTAGCAAGCCAATTGGATAGCCCAAGTGTCGTGTCTATTTTATAATTAACCGCAAACGCACGGCGTAGCTATAGCTAATCCGGTGAGTACGGGTCGTATCCCACAGAGAACAATTTCAATTACTAGAATGATGTGAAATATGCTATCTAAATCGATATAATTCAATGGAGAGTTTGTCACAATTAAATAAATTAAGGATTCAATTAACTAAAGCCTAGGGTTAGGGTTCACCACACTTATGATATTCAACATTCAACTTGTACCTCTAATTACAATCATCTAGGTAATCTAGGGATGGTTTAACCTTAATTAATTAGCAACCCCTTTCAAGCATTACTAATCGTACCTAAGTTGATCCAATTGCCTACTTTCGTGGTTCTTAGTTCAACCTAGGTCCATTGACCTCCATGCCAACCATAGAACTCAATTAATCAGTTTTCTCTTACCAACTAATTGATTCATTCCTAGAGAATCTTAAACTACTTTCGTGATTAAGATATCCCTAATTAACTGTTAAGTTCGGGTTTTAACTTTCACCTTTCGGTTCATAATTAAATACCTAAGATGTGATAGATTGGTGATCAGGCATTCTACCAACTCTTATTCATGCATATAATAGTTAATCCTAATTACTCCAGAAGTGATCACAATTAGAGTTCCAACATTCAATTCAACATCATAGTATCATCATATCACAATTGGATTTACCAAAACCCTAGATCAAATCTACTCACACGTCATAGAAACAGAAATCAAATTCATTTCCATCAAATAATTCATTCAAGTTTAGTACAATCTAAAGAGAAGGAGTAGAAATAAAAGTAGAGAATTAAAGTAGAAAGATATAACCTTGTCTGCAGAAAAGTAAAGATGAAATACAACCTTCAATGAGTGTAAATTCTACTCTAGAATATAAATTCAACAATGATTCAAGTAAAAACCTAATCTAAGAGTGTTTTCTAAGCCTCAAAACTGAGTCTAAGGTGTCTCTCTAGGACTCAATGTGTTCCTTTGTGTTTCCCTATGCATATGTATCACTTGGCTACCCTAAACCCTAAGAAAACACGTGTTGTACGAACCCGAAGTACGGCCATGTTCCAGGACACGGGCTAGCAGTGCGTCGGGCTGGATTTTGGGAATTTTTTGCATCTTTCGCCTAGAGCACAGCCTGGCCGTGCTTCATGCACACCAAGAACAACTTGGTCATGTTGGGGGCTGCCATGCTCCTTTCTTACTAATTTTTGATGTGTTGCCTCCTTGCTTCCTCCTTAGCATATTCCAAGTCCATATGGATCCTCTCATGATTTTTTTCCCTTACTTCTTGGCCTCTTTTGCTCTCCTACAAACATAAAACAAATCAAAGCAGTATCCAGAGCAAAGTATAACCAAATGCAAAGAAATAATCACAAGTTTACTAATAATTAGGGGATAAAATATAACCATTAAACACTCATATTTTTCCTTTATCAACTCTCCCATGCTTAAACTTTTGGTTGTCGTCAAGCAATTAACATGTCATATCAAAAGAAAGAGAGATGATGCATACAAATTTCAGATAATAGATAAATGCAATACAGGAAATTCTTCACTCAATCCGTGTGCACACAATAGATATATGAATAGACATTTACCAGATAGTCTTTATTCTTCTAAAACTAAACCAAAATTCTCCTATTATATATCTGCTTCTATTGGTACCATTGAATGTATGTATCTAATTGATTTTCAGTCACTTAAGTAGGCCACCTCATCCAATCTCCCTATGTTGCCTTACCCTTATTTCTATTTTTCTCACTCTTTTTCTTTTATTTCTCATCATCATTGTTTTCTTTTCCTTTTGTCTATTTTATTCATCTTTCTCTTTTTTATAGAAATATGCAGTGAGTGCATTTTATGCTCCATCTCACTAGGATTAAGGAAACTAGGTACTCATACTAGGGCCTTTTGGTGCCTTGAAGGGGTACTCAGAGTGAAAACTTTTTGGGTGTTATATTCTGTCATTTTTCACCTCTCCCAGCCTTCACACTCTCATAGTGTTAAAATCAATAAAGACATACAACTCACGGCACAATAGGAGAGATATTTTTTAAAAAATTAGAGGTTTAATCCTAGAAGAGAGAGACTAAAATTTAAACTACCTACTTCATACCTTATTATGCATCACATGTTCATGAGCTAAAATCAACCTATATTACATCAATCTATCTCTAAAATAGTAAACTATGTGATTTTGCAGTGCAACACGAGATATTCAGCCAATAATAACTAATCAGAGAATACCACAAGCCTAAATCTACTCCCCCATGCTTAAACTTGACATTGTCCTCAATGTCAATAATAACTAAAAGTACAGGCAAAGGGAGAAGTAACTTACTTGCTCACTGGTCATCTGGAGGAGGTAGAGGCGGGTTCTGACCCAGGTGCCAGGCATACCATGCCTGCATCATGTCTTGCATGCTTTGAATGGAATCTTACATGGCATGCAGGGTAGCTCTTTAAGATAGTTGCTCTGCCTCAATGTAGCTGAGCCTCAAAGAGATGGAGTCTTGATCCTCCGGGGGAGCATATGAGGTACCTACACGGTCAGTAAAATAGGAATGTGGTGGGGGTGGAAGAGCCAAAAGTAGCTCAAGGGGGAAATCATCCCCCTCTGGTGGAAGCTCATCTTCCTCCCTATCCTCCTCTAATGGGTATATCCAGTTCTCCTTACTAGTTACTGTAGTCCTAGTAGGGTTAGGGAGGCGGAAGATTGTATGTCCTCTGAGATACAACCAATAGTCAGCATTTTTCCTGACAATAAGTTTCATATGCAAGCAGGATTCCAAATCAATCCTGCTGTTGTCAACTACTAGTTGCAATCCCTGGAGATTGGCCTCAAATCCCAGCCCTCTAGCTATTACAGTAATCAGGCCCCCTATGACTACCTTTCCATTCATTGCACTACCTACCTGGGCCATCTGGTGAGACATGAAGGCTCCAGTATCCACCTGAGTACCATGTACCATAGCATAAATAAAGTAAACCCTTTGATTTACAACCCCGTCACTCTTAGCCCTATCAAAAACAGTATGGGCCAAAAGACGCTGTAAATATCGAAATGTAGGTTGCAAATGAAAGAGGGAACTTGATGCCTTATACTGCCCCTCAATAGAAATTGAATTCCAAAAAGGTTGGGCTAGAAAACTTGAGGGTACTGATCTAGTTCCCCCAGGAGGCAGTCTAAATAGTGCATTAAATTCAGCCAAGGTTAAGCTAAAAGTACGGTTAAACAGTGTAAAATTAACGCAGCCCTAATTGACGTCGGACTTCGAAATAGGACTACGTTAATTGAGCTGAAAAACTCTAAGGTGGTCCTAGGATAGGCCGGGTATCGTAAGGTGATGAATGTATTCCACCCAATCCTATCAACTAAGTATTATACATCATTTAAAAGACTTAATCGGTCCAAACATTCCTCATCCATATATTGGGTACTCAGCATTCCCCATTTAACTAGAGTATCGTATCGTGTCCATTGACTACCATCAACAAACACAATACCATACTCATTTATCTAGTGAGGAAGTTGGGGCAGTTGTAGAGTTCGTTCTCTACGTTGTTGTTGGGATTGGGAGGAGGATTGGCCAGTTTTGGCTCTTTTGGGACCCATGAAAAATGATATGCAATTAAATGTAAAAGGGGAGTGGGATGAGCAGATTCAAATACTAACTAACAAACAAATGAGATCAGGATGCAAAGCAAAAGAAAATGCAAAATATTCAATGTCTAGAGTCTGAATCACAAAGAATTTGGATTATGCAGCTAATTACAAGTTTAGACCAACCTATGCAAGTTTAAGTCCAAATTATGGCACCCAAGCATCCAAAAATTCTGCCATAAATTCCAAGGATTAGCAAGCAAAGGCAATTCAGTCTACCAATTGACCAAAAAATGCAAGAATGAAGTAATCCAAGTGCTATATAAATTCTCAAAACCTGTCTAATTAAGCACAAGAGCATATGAGTTGTAACATCCCTAATTTCGTTTCTTTTATTGATAAAAGTACAAAAATATTTAATTAAGGAAATAAAATTTATTAAACAATATTTTAGATATCTAAGGAAATATAATCCTTAGATATTCTTCACTTTATGTAGATGCATAGAAAATGTTTCTAACATTAAGAGAACAAATAAAGAGGGAAAACCTAATAGGAAAAAAATTAGAAATAACATACTAAAGAGATGCAAAATTCTTGGATAAGGAAGATAAATTTTTAGAAACAAGTAAAGATCTTAAAATTTCAAGAACATTGGATTACGGTAATTTTTCCTAATTCAAGAACTAGAGTTATTAAGTTTAAAATCTTTACCCATACATTGGGCTTTTACCTATGAATACTTCATATAGAGTTTTTCCACTTCACATAAGTTTCTAGCAAGCCCATTGGATAACCTAAGCAAGAAATAAAACATAGACTTGGACTAGGAGTAATTGGACCAATAGCCCAAAAATTATAAAAATGTGACCAAACCCTCCAAGAAAGGTAGAATTTTATCCAAAGCAAAGAAAATGGGTAGGAATAAGCCCATAATGGGTAGGAATAAGCCCAAATCCAAGAGGAAAAATAAAATAAAATAAATTAGGTGATGATATAATAATGTAATAATAATAAAGATTAGGTTACATGGCATTAAGACAAAAATTTAGCAAGTGGTGTGATTCTACATTCATCATTTTGGCAAGTGGCATGATAATACAAGGTTTTAGGACAAAAACATATATATCCTACACTCATAATTTTAGCAAGTGGTATGATAATACATGGCATTAGGACAAAACATTCCTATCCCACACAAATAATATCGACCAAATAATGGAGATTCAAGGGCTAGAAATTTACCACCTAAAAAGGCAAACCTATCATACTTGTTTAAGACAAAAGAAAATGGAAATGAATCCCTAAATCAAAGGGACCTTGTCCCTTATCTTAAGAATATATCATCATAATTTTCAAAATACAAATCTCCTTTTCCTATGCATATCTTGACTAAGGAAGAGGAAGACAAGAACATAAGTTGTTTGTTTTTCCAAAAATTCAACAAACTGTATCCTAATTATGATAAGGTGGACCCATGATCATGAAAGGTGTATTATTTGATGGTCTATTTAAGCAAAACCCACCCCTACAACATTTTAATTTTGTCCAAGTGAGGAAGAGAGAGAAATAGAAGCAAGGTAGAGTGAGGAAAGGAGAGAAAGAGAGGAGAAGAAAGGAAGGAAGAAGAAGGAGAAGTTTAGAAGGCTAAGTACTCAAGGTAAGTTACCTTAATCTCCACTTAGGTCCATTTTTCTTCTTCATACTTGAGATTCAAAAATTCACCCTCCTTCTCTTACCTAAGCTATTTTTCTTAAACCATTAATGGTTAGCTTCTTTGAGGAAAAAGTAGTGTCCAGCTTCAAATTC
The DNA here is from genome assembly GCA_037074535.1 of Gleditsia sinensis. Lineage (NCBI taxonomy): Eukaryota > Viridiplantae > Streptophyta > Magnoliopsida > Fabales > Fabaceae > Gleditsia > Gleditsia sinensis. The sequence goes on from CM073463.1 coordinate 26,311,211, forward strand.
TGAAACTCCTTTAGCATTTGCATCTCATACAACATCATCTGGCCCATGTGTAGAGATTTTTGACTCAAGGCATCTACTACAACATTCGCCTTTTCGGGATGATACTTTATCTCAAACTTGTAGTCATTGAGGAATTTTACCCATCTTCGTTGTCTCATATTTAACTCCTTCTAATCAAAGAGGTATTTAAGACTCTTATGATCACAATATACTTCAAAGGTTGCCCCGTACAAATAGTGTCGTCAAATCTTTAAGGCAAACACTACTGCCGCTAATTCAAGATCATGGGTTGAATAGTTTCCTTCGTGAGGTCTCAGTTGCCTAGAGGCGTAAGCAACTACTCTCTTGTCTTGCATTAGCACACACCCTAGTCCTTTCTTTGAAGCATCACTATACACTTCAAAATGTCCTGTAGGGTCTGGAATAATTAAAACAAGAGGAGTGGTCAGTCTTATCTCCAGCTCCTGAAAACTAGCTTCACATTGATCAATCCATTTGAAAGGACTTCCCTTCCTGGTCAATTTAGTCAATGGCAAGGCTATACGAGAGAAGTTTTGTATAAACCTCCTGTAGTATCCTGCCAAACCCAGGAAACTTCTAACTTTCATAACCGTCTTTGGTCTCTCCTACTGAATCACTGCTTTCGTCATGCTTGGATCTACGGCTACCCCTCTATTAGAGATGACATGTTCGAGAAACTTCACCTCTGACAGCCAAAATTCACACTTCTCCAATTTGGCATATAACTTTTTCTCTTTCAGCACTTGAGTATCCGGGACAGTGAAATCCTTGAGAGATTGGTTATCTCTTTCTGCCATGATAGGTGCAGAATTTTCTTGCCACTGTCTTTTTCTTATTCTTCGTAGTATGCATTTAATTTTCTGATAAAATTCAGCGACGAACTCACGTTCTCTTCGCATAAAAGAGAAACACACCTATAAAGGAAGAAAAGAGGCAAAAAATCAGTAAGATAAAATTATGCAAAAAAATTAAAAGAAAGTGATCTAGCATAGCTATTTAGCAATATATCTTATGAGTGAGTTTTATACTCATAAATTAAATATTTTCATCTTATCTTTTTGCCATAATTAAGCATAAATCTCCCTTACTTGTCTTTAGTTTTGTGTATTTCTTACAGATGGAGAGAAGAGTAGAAAATGGACTTAATTGGAGGAATCAGAACTAAATTGTGATTCTTTGGGAATAATGTTTATAAATCAAGCATATAAAACAAATTCATTAAGGATGGCTGAGTAAGGAGCATTATTCTTGCTATAGTACTTTGGCCATATCTCCAAAAATACATATCTAATATGTATACAATTTGGTAGGTGTGTAGCTGACACAATTGGATACAACTTTCATGTTCAAGTGGTCAGAAAATTCGGACATTAAAAGGGCCAAAAGTGGGCTAGAATAGAATCTGTCTCCTGCTGCAGTCCAGCCCGACTTTTCTCTAGTATTTTGACCATAAGTCACAAATTACATATCCGATTTGTCCCCAATTTGTCTTGACGGAAAGATAATGACATTTTCTATAACTTTTGTGTTGATGGAGTCAGTAAATTTGGCGGATTTCAAGACAATATTCAAGGTTCAAGTTCGGTGCACATGATGGAATCCAAATTGTCAACTTTGTACAACTTCCTACCTAACAATTTTAACAATTACCATACCTACCACACCTAATTGTTTCTATAAATAGAGGGCTTGAGGGGTGAGTTAGGGAGTTTTTGGGAGAGAGCTTTTGGAGAGATCTTGGGAAAGCTTTGCTGGAATTCTTCATACTTGTAATGTTATTCTCTCTTTAGACATTCTGTATTTTTCATTTTCTTTCATAATATTATCATGTTCCTTCATCTATCATTTTACTTTCTCGCTTTAATTATGGAGAACTAATCTCCTATTGCTAAGGTGAAAGGGTGAAACTCTTGGTATGATAATAAGAATTTATCTAACTCTTAATCTTAATGTTTATCTTTGATATTGTATTTACCTTCTTATTTCTTTTCTCATGATTATTTCTTAATGGCTAGTTTTATCATACTGCCGATCTCTTATTATTTTTATGGTTGGCTTCGCCACCTATCTCTTGTTATGTTTCTTCTTCATACCTCTTTTTATTTTAATCTTGTAAATTTTGAATCTTGATACATTGTAGACAATTTTTGGCACAATAAATGCTTGAATCAATCTTGATTTATTGTAGACAATATAATGATTGGCACAATGTACGCTTGAATTTAGTTACAAGTTATGTTTTGCATCCTTGTATTTTTAATCTTGCGAAGTGTGAATCTTGATATATTGTAGACAACATGACAATTGGCACAATATATACTTGAATCCATTTTACAAGAATGTTTTAAATATTAGTAAGGAGGTAAATATAATTCATGTATAAACAAAGATGAGTTTAAATTAACATATCTTCCGATTGGAAACTTATCCATATAAGGATTCTAATTGAGTAATAAAAGAGTTAAATTTATCTTTATTTAAAATACCAAGAGTAGATCCCCTAATCTTAGCATGCTTCTTTACTTTGAATACATCTTCATTTAATTTCAGTATATTAGTTCTTTGCATACTTTGTTCAATATTTCTCTCACAAAACAAGACATTGGCAACTAGGTTAAAAGTATTTATTTTGGATCTAAATTAGGATTTTCTCTCAATTGGCAATCCTTGTGGGATCGACCTTGCATACCACTAAATCTATATTCCAATAGATTCGTACACTTGCGATTTTTAATTAAAACAACAACAATATCTAATATTGACGATTGTTCCCCGACAACAGCACCAAAAACTTGTCGTGTCTGTTTTATAATTAACCGCAAGCGCACAGCGTAGCTGTAGCTAATCCAGTGAGTACAGGTCGTATCCCACAAAGAACAATATCAATTACTAGAATGATGTAAAATATGTTATCTAAATCAATGTAATTCAATGGAGAGTTTGTCACAATTAAATAAATTAAGGATTCAATTAACTAAAGTCTAGGGTTAGGGTTCACCACACTTATGATATTCAACATTCAACTTGTACCTCTAATTGCAATCATCTATGTAATCTAGGGATGGTTTAGCCTTAATTAATTAGCAATCTCTTTCAAGCATTACTAATCGTACCTAGATTGATCCAATTGCCTACTTTCGTGGTTCTTAGTTCAACCTAGGTCCATTGACCTCTATGCCAACCATGGAAGTCAATTAATCGGTTTTCTCTTATCCACTAATTGATTCATTTCTAGAGAATCTTAAACTACTTTCGTGATTAAGATATCCCTAATTAACTATTAAGTTCAGTTTTTAACTTTCACCTATCGGTTCATAATTAAATACCTAAGATGTGATAGATTGGTGATCAAGCATTCTACCAACTCTTATTCATGCATATAATAGTTAATCCTAATTACTCCAGAAGTGATCACAATTAGAGTTCTAACATTCAATTCAATATCATAGTATCATCATATCACAAGTGGGTTTACCAAAACCCTAGATCAAATCTACTCACACATCATAGAAATAGAAATCAAATTCATTTCCATCAAATAATTCATTCAAGTTCAGTACAATCTAAAGAGAATAAGTAGAAATAAAAGTATAGAGTTAAAGTAGAAAGATATAACCTGATCTGCAGAAAAGTAAAGATGAAATACAACCTTCAATGAGTGTAAATCCTACTCTAGAATATAAATTCAACAATGATTCAAGTAAAAACCTAATCTAAGAGTGTTTTCTAATTCTAAAAAATGAATCTAAGGTGTCTCTCCAGGTATCAATGTGTTCTTCTACGTTTCCCTATGCATATGTATCACTTGGCTGCCCAAAACCCTAAGAAAACATGTGCTGTACAGACCCGAAGCACGGCCTGGCCCTGCTTCGGGTTGGATTCTGGGAATTTTCTGCATCACGGCCTGGCCGTGCTTCATGCACACCAAGCATAGCTTGGTTATGTTAAGGGCTGTCATGCTCCTTTCTTGCCAAATTTTGGTGTGTTGCCTCCTTACTTCCTCCTTAGCATATTCCAAGTCCATATGGCTCCTCTCATGATTGTTTTCCCTTGCTTCTTGGCCTCTTTTGCTCTCCTACAAATATAAAACAAACCAAAGCAGTATCTAGAGCAAAGCATAACCAAATGCAGAGAAATAATCACAAGTTTACTACTAATTAGGGGATAAAATATAACTATTAAACACTCAAATTTTCCCTTTATCACCAAGCAAGAAATAAAATATAGACTTGGACTAAGTGACCTAGGGAGATCTTTAGGTAGGTTTAACAATATCTCTTTTTGAAGAAAAACTTTTAAATTTGTAACATTTATATGGGATTTTGATCTTAGGACTTTGATGAAATTTACAATATTTGCTACTTTGAGGATTATGAAAAAGGCGTATTTTGAGTGTTTAATGGCTATATCTTATCCTTTAATTCATGCAAACTTGTGGTTATTTCCCTGCTTTTGGTTATGTTTTGCTTTGGATACTGCTTTGGTTGTTTTTATGCTTGTAGGTGAGAAAAAGAGGCCAAGAAGCAAGGGAAAACATTAATGAAAAATGCCAAAAGGATATGGAACCATGATGAGAAGGAAGCAAGGAGGAAGCTTACCAAAATTCAACCAAAAAGAAGCATGGCAGCCCCCAGCATTTGACCTTTCAGCACTGTTTTGAGCATATCTCTGTCTTATGACCTCCAATCAAAGTGATTCAAGTTGCTATGCAAATCTAACACAATGATATACAACTTTCATGTTGAACACTTGATCAAATTCGGGATATTTCATGGCGTTACAGAGCTCTCAAGTCAAAATCACAGTGCAGTAGGATGAATTCTGACCTTTGGTTACTAATTTGGTCATATCTCCCTCAATATAGATCCGATTAAGGTGATTCTGGTGGCTGTGGAAAGAAGAGACATAGAGCTACAACGTTCATGTTTGGAATTTTGGCAAATTCGGACGATTAGGGGCGGTACGGCCCTAGCACGGCCAGGCCGTGCTTGGTGGCATGCACCACGGCCAGGCCGTGCTCGGGGCGGATGCTGCAGCATTTCCCCAAAATTCCAGCCAGAAGCACAGCCAGGCCGTGTCCTGGACCACGGCGGTTCTGCAGGTCTACAACCTTCGTGTTTTTTAGGGTTTTGGATGCCCAAGGTGTTATATATTGAGGGGAAACCGTAGCCAAAGGGGGGAGGACCGAAAATACACTTGGAAAATGAGTTTTTAGGCTTAGGAAACACATTAGGAGTAGATTTAGGGTAGGATTAGAGTTTGATTTCATGTTCTAGGTTAGATTTTACATTGATTCAAGCTTGTATTCAGATTTCATTCTGCAATTCTAGGTTTTATCTTTCCATCCTTACTTCTACTTCTATTTCTACTGCTTTCTCTTGGTTTGTATTGAATTCTTATGGTTTGCTTAATGAATTTGGTCTTAGCTTATCTTTTTATCATGCTTGAGTAGTTTTGATCTAGGATTTTGGTGAACCCACTTATGGTGTGATGATACTATGTTGAATTGAATTTTTGGAACCCTAATTGCATCATCCATGGTTGATTAGGATTGGCTATTATGCATTGGTTATAGGTGTTGATGAATGTTTGGCCAACAATTTATCACGTCTTAGGATATTAATTGATGGACTGAAAGGTGAAGATTAATACCGGAACCTAATGGTTAATTAGGGATTCCTTAATCACGAAAGTAGTTTAAGGTTCTCTAGGAATGAATCAATTAGTGGGCACGAGAAAACCGATTAATTGTATTCCATGGTTGGCATAGAACTTAATGGACCTAGGTTGAACTAAGAACCACGAAAGTAGGCAATTGGATTAACCTAGGTACGATTGGTATCGCTTGAAAGAGATTACTAGTTAATTAAGGCTAAACCATCCCCAATAACCTAGATAATTGCAATTAGAGGTATAATTTGGATGTTGAATATCATAAGTGTGGTGAACCGTAACCCTAGGCTTTGTTTAATTATTTGTCTTTACTTGTTTAATTGTGACAAACTCTATCGTTTTACATCGATCTAGATAGCTCGTTTGCATAATTCTGGTAATTAACATTGCTCCCTATGGAATACGACCCGTACTCGCCGGACTAGCTACAGCTATGCCGTGCGCTTGCGATTATTTGGTAAAACTTCAAAGCACATCAAGTTTTTGGCGTCGTTGCCAGGGAGCAATCGTCAATATTAGATATTTTGTGAAATAGCTAAACTAGATCATTTTCTTTTCTATTTTTTTTCTTTTCTGCATAATTTTCTTTTGCTGGTTTTTTGTACCTTTTTCATCCTTCATAGGTGTGTAACTATTATATGCGAAGAGGGGACAAAGTCCTTGTTGAATTTGACCCAGAAATTGAGTGCACCCTCCGGAGGAGAAGAAGAATACAGTAGAAAGAAAATTCTGCAGCTACAATGGGGGAGAAAGACAACCGATCTCTAAAGGATTTTACCGCCCCAGATACACATGGCCTGAATCCCAGCATTGTCAGGCCAGTTGTTGAAGCTAACAACTTTGAGCTGAAGCCTTCTCTTTTGCAGATGGTTCAGCAGAATCAATTTGGAGGGTCACCTACTGAAGACCCAAATCTCCACTTGTCAATCTTCTTGGAGTACTGTGACACCTTGAAGCTGAATGGGGTATCCTCAGATGCCATCAGGTTAAGACTATTCCCTTTCTCTTTGAGGGAAAAGTCCCGTGCTTGGTTGCATTCTCTTTCAGCAGGGTCCATCACCACTTGGCAGCAGCTTTCTTAAGCTTTTCTCGCCAAGTACTTCCCACCGAGCAAGACAGCCCATCTGAGGAACCAGATCACCACTTTTGCTCAGAAAGACGGTGAGTCATTGTATGAGGCTTGGGAAAGATTTAAAGAGCCCCTCAGAATATGCCCACACCATGGTTTGGAGAAGTGGCTTATAGTCCATACCTTCTACAATGGACTAATCTACAGCACCCGTATGTCTGTGGATGCTGCAACTGGAGGAGCCATTATGAATAAAACTGTAGATGAGGCATATGACCTAATTGAAGATATGGCTCAAAATCACTACTCATGGTCTAGTGAAAGGCAGCCGAGGAAACCAGCAGGTATGTATGAAGTAGATGTGTTTAATCATCTTACTTCTAAAGTTGATGCATTGTTTCAAAAGTTAGATAAATTGAGCATCAATGTTGTTGGTCCTTCTTCATCTTCTACATGTGAGATATGTGGGTGTGTTGGCCATAAGGCCAGTAATTGTCAATTTGGAAATTCTGCACCTCAGGATTGTGAACAGGTGAACTTTGTGAATGATAATCAGAAAAGCAATCCCTACAGCAACACCTACAATCTAGGTTGGAGAAACCACCCAAATCTCTCATATAAGCCAAATGCAAATCAGCAGCCTGAGAATAACTTTAGACAACCTCCTGGATTCCAAAATCAGAGGCCATTCAACCGAGCTCCTCAGCCAAACTCAAATTTGGAGGCTCTAATGGAAAATTTCATCACTACACAGAGTAAGCAGAATGATGAATTTAGAGCCCAGAATTATTCTATGAATGAGGCTATTAAAGATTTAGCCTCCAAGGTAGACTCACTTGCTACTCATAACAAGATGCTGGAAACTCAAATAGCACAGCAAGCAAGTCTATCTAATAGGAACTTTGGCAAACTTCCAGGCCAGACTGAGAACCCCAGAGAGCATTGCAATGCCATTACTTTGAGGAGTGGTAATCAGTTGGCTGAATTTGAGAGAAGTGGGGAGGTACAGAAAAATGAATCTGAGGCTGCATCTAAGAAGAAATTAGAAGAGGAAAAGAAGGAAGAAGAGCCAAAATACGTGGCTCCTGAACCATACAAGCCACCAATCCCTTTTTCTCAAAGATTGGTTAAGGATAAGCAAGAGAAGCAGTTTGGGAGATTTCTAGATGTGTTGAAGAAGCTAAATATCAATATCCCATTTCTAGAAGCCATCTCCCAAATGCCATCTTATGTGAAGTTCTTGAAAGAGATCCTCTCAAACAAGAGAAAAATTGAAGAGCATGCTGCGGTGGCACTGACTGAGGGATCTAGTGCATTAATACAGAATAAGCTTCCTCAAAAGCTTAAGGATCCCAGAAGCTTCTCCATTCCTTGCTCCATAGGAGATATGAAGATTGATAGAGCCCTATGTGACCTTGGAGCAAGTGTCAACCTCATGCCTCTCTCGGTGTGCCAAAAGCTTCGGATGGGTGACTTGAAGCCCACCACCCTTTCCCTTCACTTGGCTGACCGATCCATCAAGCATCCGGTAGGTATATTAGAGAATGTCCCTCTACAGGTAGGTAAATTTTTCATACCGGTTGATTTTGTTATTTTAGAGATGGAGGAAGATGATAAAATCCCCATCATTCTTGGAAGGCCTTTCCTAGCTACGGCTGGTGCCAATATAAATGTGAGAGATGGAAAGCTTTCCTTGAATGTAGGGGATGAAAGAGTAGAATTTAATTTGAATGATACAATGAACCCTCCATCCCTAAATGAATCTTCTTGTATGATTGGTTTACCTAAACCAAATAGGGATGATTATGCCATGAATTTTTCTCCTTCTGACCCCCTTGAGTTATACTCTATGGAAAGCTCTTGTGTTCATGTCAAACAAAGGGGAGAAAAGCAAGAAATTGAGGAGGAAATGAAAGATACAAAGCTTGAACCCAAACCACCTCCTAAAAGCTTGAATGGAGCTAAGATGGAAAAGAATGAGCCAAGAGGATCTTTGAAGGCCAGTAGGAAAAGCCTTATACACCACACTAAGAGGCAATGGATAGCAAAGAGAGTTATTAAAACTCTCTTCAAGCCTCCTTGAGTGGAAAGCATGAAAAGGGAGTCGAGCTAATGACTTTAAACAAGCGCTTTGTGGGAGGCAACCCACATTTTAATTTTTAAAGTTTCTTTTAGTTTTGTTTTCCGGTTTTTAGCTTAGTCTTCATCTTTAATTTTAGTTGATTTCTTTGGTCGTAGGTTCAATGAGTGTTTCCTCATGTATTTTAGGTTCAATCCCATGTGCTTAAAGTGATATCAAAGGATTAGGATCAAAGGAGCTCAAAGAGAGTCAAAAGCTGAAGCAAAAACTGAAGATTTGCAGCTTCCAGCCCGCAACACTGGCTGCCCGTGTCCTCCACCACGGCCGTGCTGCAAGCACGGCCAGAAAGCTGCAAAATTTGGAGAAACCCGCGAGAAGCACAGGCAGGCCGTGTCCTAGGACACGGCCGTGCCCTAGGTGTTTCAAAAAAAAAAAAGGAAGAAGGGTCCTCCAGACAAAAGCATAAATGGGCCATGTAAGCAAGTAAATTACTTCTCCCTTTGTTTGTACTTTCATTGATATTGACATTGAGGACAATGTCAAGTTTAAGCATGGGGGAGTGACTTTAGGATTGTGGTTTTTACTGGTTGCATATTTTATGTCCTATTTCATTGTATAATCATAAAGTTTGCTATTTTAGAGATAGATTGGCATAATATAGGTTGATTCTAACTCATGAACATGTGATGCACAATAGGGTATGAAATAGGTAGTTTAAACTTTAGTCTCTCTCTTCTAGGATTAAACCTCTAATTTTTTGAAAAATATCTCTCTATTGTGCTTTGAATTGTATGCCTTTATTGATTTTTAACACTATGAGAGTGTGAAAGCTGGGAGAGGTGAAAAATGAGGGAATGTGCACTCCAAAAAGTTTTCACTCTGAGTACCCCTTCAAGGCACCAAAAAGGCCTTAGTATGAGTACCTAGATTCCTTTACCCTAGTGAGATGGAGCATAAAATGCACTCACGGCATATTTCTATAAAAAAAAAATTGATGATGAATGAAATTGACAAATGAAAAAAAAATGATGAGAAGTAAAAGAATTTTGAATGAGAAAAAGAGTGATAAAATAGAAATAAGGGTAAGGTAACATAGGGAGATCTAAAGGATGAGGTGGCCTACTTGAGTGTACAAAAATCAATTTTATGCATACAACGTACGGTAACAATAGAAGTAGATATATAATAGAGGAATTATTGGTTTAGTTTTAGACTATCTTGTAAATTTCTATTCATATGCCTATTGTGTACACATTGATTGAGTGACAAAATTATCTATGTTGCATTTTTCTATCTTCTGGAATCTGATTACATCTTTCCCCCTTCCCGATATGTTATGTTATTTGCTTGAGGACAAGCAAAGGTTTAAGCATGGGGGAGTTGATAAAGGCGTATTTTGAGTGTTTAATGGTTATATCTTATCCTTTAATTCATGCAAACTTGTGGTTATTTTCCTGCTTTTGGTTATGTTTTGCTTTGGATACTGCTTTGGTTGTTTTTATGCTTGTAGGTGAGCAAAAGAGGCCACGAAGCAAGGGACAACATTCATGAAAAATTCCAAAAGGATATGGAACCATGATAAGAAGGAAGCAAGGAGGAAGCTTACCAAAATTCAACCAAAAAGAAGCATGGCAGCCCCTAGCATTTGACCTTTCAGCACTGTTTTAAGTATATCTCCGTCTTATGACCTCCAATCAAAGTGATTCAAGTTGCTATGCAAATCTAACACAATGATATACAACTTTCATGTTGAACACTTGGTCAAATTCGGGATATTTCATGGCGTTACAGAGCTCTCAATTCAAAATCACAGTGCAGTAGGATGAATTCTGACCTTTGGTTACTAATTTGGTCATATCTCCCTCCAAATAGATCCGATTAAGGTGATTCTGGTGGCTGTGGAAAGAAGAGACATAGAGCTACAACTTTCATGTTTGGCATTTTGGCAAATTCGGACGATTTGGGGCGGTACAGCCCTAGCACGGCCAGGCCGTGCTTGGTGGCATGCACCACGGCCAGGCTGTGCTCGGGGCGGATGCTGCAGCATTTCCCCAAAATTTCAGCCAGAAGCACGGCCGTGCTGCGGGTCTGCAACCTCCGTATTTTTTAGGGTTTTGGATGCCCAAGGTGTTATATATTGAGGGGAAACTGTAGCCAAAGGGGGGAGGACCGAAAATACACTTGGAGAATGAGATTTTAGGCTTAGGAAACACCTTAGGAGTAGATTTAGGGTAGGATTAGAGTTTGATTTCATGTTCTAGGTTAGATTTTACATTGATTCAAGCTTGTATTCAGATTTCATTCTGCAATTCCAGGTTTTATCTTTCCATCCTTACTTCTACTTCTATTTCTATTGCTTTCTATTGGTTTGTATTGAATTCTTATGGTTTGCTTAATGAATTTGGTCTTAGTTTATCTTTTTATCATGCTTGAGTAGTTTTGATCTAGGGTTTTGGTGAACTCACTTATGGTGTGATGATACTATGTTGAATTGAATTTCTGGAACCCTAATTGCATCATCCATGGTTGATTAGGATTGGCTATTATGCATTGGTTATAGGTGTTGATGAATGTTTGGCCAACAATTTATCACGTCTTAGGATATTAATTGATGGACTGAAAGGTAAAGATTAATACCGGAACCTAATGGTTAATTAGGGATTCCTTAATCACGAAAGTAGTTTAAGGTTCTCTAGGAATGAATCAATTAGTGGGCACGAGAAAACCGATTAATTGTATTCCATGGTTGGCATAGAACTTAATGGACCTAGGTTGAACTAAGAACCACGAAAGTAGGCAATTGGATTAACCTAGGTACGATTGGTATCGCTTGAAAGAGGTTACTAGTTAATTAAGGCTAAACCATCCCCAATAACCTAGATAATTGCAATTAGAGGTATAATTTGGACGTTGAATATCATAAGTGTGGTGAACCGTAACCCTAGGTTTTGTTTAATTGTTTATCTTTACTTGTTTAATTGTGACAAACTCTATTGTTTTACATCGATCTAGATAGCTCGTTTGCATAATTCTGATAATTGACATTGCTCCCTGTGGAATACGACCCGTACTCGCCGGACTAGCTACAGCTACGCCGTGCGCTTGCGGTTATTTGGTAAAACTTCAAAGCACGTCAGATTAGTCTTGGATCTTATTATATCATGTTACATGTTATCTTGCATGTGATGGATATTTTGAACATTTCGATTAGTGTGGAAAGTTCTTCATAGGTATAGCTATGGGTGGCAAAATTTTAAAATATTTATACTGCTATTTTGTATATTTCAATGTCGTAAAAAATTGATGGAAGATGATTAGATGTAAATTAGGAAGAAAATAGAAGATGACGTAATAAAATGATGAACTAAAATCTTAAGAAAGGTTTGGTTAGGAAATTGGATTTCGGAGTAACCAGAGGAGCTTCTGTTTTTGAAATTTTTGGAAGAATCGACTAGGAATTAAAAGAAATATGTCTCACAGATTTTTAGCCACTGCAATCACTTAATTTGGATTCCAGATGAGGGAGAAATTGTCAGATTAGTAAGCAGTGGTCAGAAACTAGTTATTTAGGAAAGAATCTATTATGTAAGCTTCTGTGTTTGAATTTTTGGGCAAAATCTATAGGGAATTAAAAGAATTTATTAACATAATAAATATAGACATGTGTCTCATGGATCTATAGGCTCTAAAATCACTTAATTTGGAGTCCATATGAGGGCGATATGGCTAATTAATGAGTAGAGGTCAAAATCAATCTAGAATTTAGGGTGATAAATGTAAGCGTTTTTGTTTTCGAATTTTTGGGAATAATTTGTAAGGAATATGAAGAAATGATAAACATGAAAGTTGTAAATAAGTGTCTTAATGTTTTATAGGATTTGAAATCACCTCAATTAGAGTTCGTATAAAGGAGATATAGTTGAATAAGTGAGAAAATGTCATAGAACACGGCCAGACCGTGTTCTGGGCTTTTTTAGCACTAGTAGGCCGTGTTCAGGGCTATTTTTGAGTATATTTGAAGTATTTTCAAGTATGGATGTGTCTTGGAATATGACCAAGCCGTGTTGGGGATTGGTAAATTTTATTTTTAACATTTTTCTATCTTAAATAAACCTCATTAACTATAGGATAATAATAGAAATCAAATTGGAAAAAAATACCCTATAAAATTTGTGAGAACATGTGTTGGAATTGATATAAGTAGGAGAAAAATAACTAGAGGACAAGTATAAAGAAAATGAAAAGATGAAAATAATATTTAAAAAAGAAAAATAATCTTATATATGAAAATAATAAATACTAGTGTATGCACTAGCCATTGTCATTGTATGAACTTCTTACCATCTTAAGTATGTAATTTTGACATTGAAATATTTTATAAAGTGATATTCAAAAATGGTTATGATCATGACATGATTTCATTTTACCAATGATTTTTGGTAGTGATTATGTTTTGATGATAAATTATGGCATGTGAGTATAATGAACATACTTATTATTAAAATCATATTTTTGACTATTAATGTGAAAAGAAAGAGAAAGTATGCCATATCGGATGGAGCGAAAAAAGCCCGTACTGGAGAGTAGAAAATACTCACCCTAACCAAGGGTAACTTGATATGAAAATATGTTAATAGCCATCATATGTTATTCTGAAAATAGTTATTCATGCTATACATGTCATTACTGTGCGATTTTTATGTGTATGAATAAAGTGTATTCATGTGACTTAAGTTATTTGCTGTAACTTATACAGAAGAACATGATGTGACGAGCATTATTAATGATGATTATGATTTATTATTGAACCTACTGAGATTTAATTCTCACTATATTTCCATATCATGTTTAGAAAATTAGTTATGCAAATTTTTCTATGGTTCTGACTTTTAGTGTATGTTGGATCGAGTTACTCTATGTTGGGCAAATTCTAAAAATTAATAAAGTATTTATAGTCGAGTTGGCTAAGATATCGATGAAGGTGCAACCACTCATATTCGTATCTCTGAAATTGGTTAACATGGATGAATAAGATGTAGATATTTATATATTTGATTTTTGTACGAACGTTTTGATTAATAATATGTACGTGAACTCCGAATTGTATCAATGTTAATGGTAGATTTTAAACCTTAAATTATGTTTGGTTAAATTAATTGAATATTATTATGAGTTAAGTAATTAGAAGTAAAGAAGTAATGATTTTATAAAATTTTAAAAATATATATATGTATATATATATAAAAAAATGAAGTCGTTACACCGATCGTTTGTTATCAATTGTATAAGGATGGTGACATTCCTATTGTTTCCAATCCTATTTTGACTATTGAAAGAGAGGAAATATAGGGCTGGTATGTGATTTCTGCCATTAGTAAAGTACGTGTACTAAGTCTGCCTATTACTATTCTCGAGACGAGAAAAATATAAACTTGTATATAATGATGAAATAATGGGTATTATAGAAATTTTTTGGTTAAATTCATTAATTTTGAATTTTTAATGGAAAAGTTATCGGCTTAGTCAATTATTGATTAAGTTATTGTATTCTTTTAAAATACAAAAAAAGTTTGTGTTAATTTTTAAAATAGAGAAAAAGTTCGTGTATTTAATATAAAATACATGGGAGGTTATAACATTTCATTATTATTATTAAATTAATGAATTGTAAACTGTTAATTTTCCAAAGACTGATTTGATTTTTAAAACTTTTCTTTAAATCTATTTTTGATCTTTCTTTTTCTTACTATAAAGTGTAGACCTGTTGGATTTAAACTAAAATTTGGTATTTCAAAGGTCCCGAGTTCTTTTCATTTGATTTGTAAGTATTTTATTTTATTTTGTAAATATATCTCATTTTCATTTAAGCTTGTCCTCCTTTTACCTTCTTATGCTCTTACTTATGATCACATGTGACTGTTAGGGGTTAGGGGGGATACAAAGTATTAGTTGCACATGTAGGTTTCGTTAAAGTTTCAAAACATTTTTTTTTCCTTTTTTACTATCATACTACGAATTCTCTTACAAGATAAACATTGAAAATAATATAAATAAAAAATGGATAACAACTTTAAAATCTATTAATAAGAATTATGATTTAAAATTTTAATATTATGATAAATGAATACTTTTTATGAAAGAGCACTTGTTAGGAAGACCAAAATATAAATCAATCAAATCCACCGTCGTGCGCACAAGCTCATACAAACTACATCATGCACAAGTTATTAAAAGTTCATACAAATACATTTTCTTTGAAAAGAAACGAGGCAAATTTCTCAAAACAATATAAAGAAGTGGCTTCTTTTTATTTTTATTTTTTAAATCAGAGATGGTCAGTCGGGCGGGTTTTGATTTTGTAAATTTTCATAAGCCCAAACATAAACTACGAAAAAACAATTTAATAAGCCCATGTCTATAACAATTCTAAATTTACTTTTCGCCCTTCTCATAATCCTCTGATCCGAGAAATCAAGAATTCCGAATTTTCAGCCCGAAATTCAGATTTGAAGTAGCTGTCTCTCTGTTTGTTCTGATTTCTGAACTGAAACCCAATTCATGTCAGCCCTTAAACTCACCGCAACTGCTTCTTCTGTCTACGTCCGAACAGCCATCCCCGCCACTGGACCCAAACCCAAACCTGCGTTGGCCCTTTTATGGAGCAACAGAAATTTACAATATCATCAGCGTGGGTGGAGGATAACACCGAGCACTCAAACACTTTCCCCGGCGCACGATAAGGCTCCCTCTAAAAGGCTAGGGTTTGTGTTTTGGATCTGCCATAAATCTCCGTCTTTCTCCTCCGTGCGTGGTTCAAGCTCCACCTCTGTTGAGAAATCGGGGATTTTGGATTGTGGGTCTGGGTCTGGGTCTGAGTCGTCATCAAGGCCTGGGTTTGTGGTAGAAATGGGTTCGGAGATCAAGGATCGTGACGGCTCCGATAATGATGTGCTCCTGCAGAAAGAGCCACTTCCACCGTGTATGCAGGATTCGCAACAGCATTCCAAATTGCTTACGTTGCCCACCATATTGACTCTAGGGCGTGTTGCCGCTGTGCCGCTTCTTGTTGCCAGTATGCTTATATTTTATGACTTCCATTTGAATTCTCATTGCTGTTTTCTTCTCTTTGTATTTATTTATTTTTTGGTTTGTATGTTGAGTTTGCTTCACGAGTTGTTCTTTTGTGATTTGGGCTGTACCAATTTGTTGACCACCCCACTATGATTTGAGGGTATTTTGTTTTCTTGATTACTTGCAAATTACTTCAAGGCTGAACATTTCTGGTCAACCCTGCAGAGTCTGCTACTGCTACACTTGCTAGAATGGCATCTTGTATTTAATGTGATCTCTGGGCTAATTATTCTGATATTTTGTTTAGCCTTCTATATGGATGGTTGGCGGGGAACGGCTGCTACCACAAGTATATTCATCGTTGCAGCAGTTACTGATTGGCTTGATGGGTATATTGCTCGTAAGGTACTCTGATTAAATCTCTTTCAAACGCTAGAGGCAACATTTCCAGAGGATTTGAGTTCACAAATTAATCCTTTTAAGTTATTAACGCAATTGCAATGCAGATGAAGTTAAAATCTACATTTGGTGCATTTTTAGATCCAGTCGCTGACAAGGTATTTCTCCTAACTTATGGCGTTTTTCTATGACCCTAGTTGATGCATTGAATTTTCTCAGTATTATGTGAGCTATTTTAGTTCTTTTGTGAATGTTATTACGACTGAATGCAGCTTATGGTTGCTGCAACATTGGTCTTATTATGTACCAGACCTTTGGAAGTTGCCATGTTTGAACTAGCCCCATGGCTCCTTACTGTACCTTCAATTGCCATAATTGGTAGGGAGGTAATACATTTCTCTTGTATCTTCATATTCTAATTGATGTGTTACATAAAAGCTTTCTTCACTGGGAACTTAGCAAGATTCTTACATGTGACCACCAAACTTGTGCATATACATATCCCTTGTTATTTATTCCATATGTTTAGCTGTAAAATGTTCTGTGTTATATGTAGTTCTCATACTAATTAAATGAAACTGAAATTTCTAGTATATGTCATGGAAGCAGAACTATTAATGAATTTATTATTCACTAAACCTATAAGGAGTAGCCATATGGGCATGTTAGGTAACTTTTCAATGAGTTCCACTTTTGATGTGCCTACATGGTTGCTCCCTATTAGTTAAGTGCATCTATCTTAGGTAGACTTAGTCTACCTAGAGTTTCTCATATGGAGATGTACCATAGTACAGGTTAGGCTATATAATCTGTTTTCCAGTGAACCATAGAAATCCTATTTTCATACATGAATGGGTGATTTTGAAGAGTGCGTAGAATATAAATTTAGATTTGGGATTACCTATGGGTGTTCTCTATTTTATCATCTTCTATTGACTACTTCTGGCTTCGGAAGATTGGAATTAATGATGTTCTGATAATGTTCGTCAGCTTTGTTTATTTGGTGTGTAAAAATTTGTTAATAAACTCCTTCACATGGGGGTTTTACATTTGATATTGTATTATATGTCTTTTTTGTTGCAATCTAAATTGAGTTTCTTGCCAATGTGTGTTGGTATGACACTTCTTTGGGTAGTGTCCTGGAAAATATGTCATCATTGTCTTCTCAATCAGTATCATATATTAAGTTGATTGCATGTTGACTGGACATAAATTTGGAGGGAATAATGTAAATCTGTGTCATGCATTTCTTTTATATATCCTTATCGATAACACTGGATAAACTCTCCTTTAACATAGGAAATGGTTTCAAAATTATGTGAGAATTTACTGGAAATGTCACTGTTAGTTGGATCCAGCTTGAGTGTGTTTGTGCATATTTGCATGTATGTGGACAAGCATATTTGTTTAACTGAGCTTGGAATAGATATATTAATATAGCCATACCTTCTCTTCTCTTTCCCTTCCTTTCAAGGCATCATACTGTCTCTAATATACTGACTTTATTGATCAATTGGAAGCAGATGTCTTACAGTTTCATTTTGTAACTTGCATGTAGATAACCATGTCTGCTGTCAGGGAATGGGCTGCTTCTCAGGATACTAAGCTTTTAGAGGTTTTTTTTACCTTCTTTACACTTGAATAACTGCTTAGTCTATATGCAAAAGTGTTTAGCATATTGTATGAAACTTTATATAACAGGCTGTTGCTGTAAATAACCTGGGGAAGTGGAAAACAACCTCACAGATGACAGCATTAACCATTCTCCTTGCTACCCGGGATTGCAGGTATAAGTTTCCTTTTCCATCTTTTAGGATGCTCTGTTATCATTTGTTATGATGAAGTCCATATGTATCTCTATTTGATATACCTGATTGTGCCCTTCCTTTTGGCCTTTTCTCTCTTTTCTTTTCAGTCATGAAGGGCCTGCCATTTTAGTAGGAGCTGGTGTTGTTTTGCTTTATATCTCAGCAGGGCTTGCCGTATGGTCATTGATAGTATATATGAGGAAAATATGGAAGGTGTTGCTGAGGTAGCTTGCTTGATGCCTCTCCATTCCCATACATTCACTTCTTCTTTCGGTTTGACTCGTGAAAGAGCTGTCTTATGTAAACTCTTTAATTACCGTTATCATGGATGGGCGCTGCATTCTTTTTATTTGTGGAAGAGAGAAGAAAAGACACACATACACACATAATTTTTCAATCGGAGTAGTTTTTAAGCCTCCACACAATACTCCTGTTGAAAAAATTATCTGGGAAATTTGTTTTTGTCCTTAGTCACCCTTGAAAGAAACCAAAAAAAAAAAAAAAAAAGATTGCTTGCAGATAGTATTTGAGTAACAAAGGTTAGTAGCCATTGTTAAAGTATGTAGCGGTCGTTTTTTTTGTTCCTAACCACAAGTTATAAAATTTTATTCTTTACAAATCAATTTAAAAAAAACACTTAAAAGCTATTGGTCAAATCTCTTGCTCTTAGTAATATTATCAATATTTGCCATAATATTTGTAGTTCTTTATGAGTGTAGGTATATATGTTTGAAAAAATATTAATTTTTTTCTTTTGGTTTTTATTAAAGTTTTATTTTTTTTCTCTCAACATAAAATAATTTTTCCTGTCATCAAATAATTTTTGTTTTGGGTACACAGAAAATTAAAGAACATTTTTTTTTCTTGGAAAAATATATTTTTCTCAGTAGCACGGCCCAAAGTGCGATAAACTTAATTGGTTGTGCTGCAAAATTTTTAAGGTTTTTGCAAGTAATTAACGACTTGTACCATCACTAGAGGAGGTTTTGGGTTTCATTCTGGGTTTGGTAACTTGCCTGGAAGTTGGGGTTTAAGATGGTTTCTTTGGAACCCGACTCTTTGATTGCAGTGAATTTCGTCCTTAAGAGGTGTGATGTGTAATAACCTGTTATCAAATGAAACTATTAAAATTAGAAAATAATAAAGTTGAAATATTTAGATATTTTGTTCATCAAATTTTCTTTTGAATGAGTGTGTGTGTGTGTGTGTGTGTGTATATATATATATATATAGTGAAAAATATAAATAAATAATAACCCAGTGAATTTTCGAGAGAGGATTAAAAATAAAAAAAAATAAAGAGAAGAAGAAATCACATATTTCAAGAGAAAGAACACAAGCAAGAGAAATTTATTTTCACGAGCTGAATAAAGGTAAAAAATCAGATCCTTCGTGGATGAGAAAACCCACTAGTAGCACCTGCCTCCTTTTCATAAACCTCGTTGCACCCCCACGCAGTTGCTTCCTCAGCCACCACCTGTGCAGAATCGATTCCGTTAAGCAACAACACCACCAGCCACCATCTGCTGTCACGAACCTCCACTAATGATAACGTGGTATTGTTTTGGAATTAAAGCTGTTTAGGGTTTTTGTTTACTTTTTTAGTTGTCTCTTGTTGAAATTAAGAGTTTTGTTTTTTTTTTTTTTTATTTCTTTATTTTAATTTTTTTTTGCGTGATGAGGACGTTTATTATTTTCTAGTGGGTTTAGAAGTTTTAGATAGAAGCTGATAAATAAGTTATTCTGTATTGAGTTTGAGTAATTTTAATCAATGAATAAATCTTGAGAAGAATTCTCTTTCACTCTTTGGTATGTGTTTATCTTCATACTAAACTTGCTACTTTAGGTGGTATTAGAGGATACACAACGACCCAAGTGAAGTAAGCGATGGTTCTCATGGTGACAATCAAGGTAATTGTGGCCTCTCGATCTGTATGGCAAAATGAGAGGTAGCATTGAAAGCTTTGGAGCAAAGGATATATCTCAGATTCTAGCGTAACAAAATGGTGCTTTGTGTAAAGCTCTCAATTTACGGGCACGTAAGAAAAATATTTTTTTTCCTTTTTTATAATAAGATATTTTTCATAATATGCATAACACTATTTTTTTATCATAAAATATATACATATAAATTCTTTTATGTATATACATTATATAGATCAAGTTATAAATATCAAAGTAACAACAGAAGTAAAAATCTTGTGGCATTTAGAGTACACTCTAGAATACAAATACAGTATCTGTGAACCTTGGAAGCAACATAGACTCACCTAGAGGATATATCACCTAACTGATCACCTATCTGTAGGATCAGACTCTGTATTCTTATATGAAAAATGTAGAAATATCGTGCAGTGAATTTGACAACTTCGTGAGTAGATAATACCTCCTATGACCTTTTAGGTCAATATATATATGTACTTATATTTCAAAATATACCACGTAGAAAATTACTGTTCAGAAATACATCTATATGGGACCCATATTTCAAATATCCTTAAAACAAAGGATATTCAAATATCTAAAATCATATAATGTACTATATGATCATTAAATAAATGTTGTTATGCATCAAAATATTTCATATGAAAACATTAGGAGAATCCTATATCAAAACCATCAAATATTTTCAAGTACATAGCAAGAGATGATATTATGTTCAACTGTATAAGTTACAGTAAAATATTAAGTTTTTGAAATAAAGTTATAACTTTTGTTGATACATAATTAATGTAACATCCCGTAATTTTTAGATATTTTCCTTAGAAATTCTTCACCTTACATATATGCATAGAAATGTTCTAATATTAATGGAATAGGTAAAGAAAGAAAACCTAAGAGGAAATATTAGAAATAAACATGTTAAAGAAAGGTGAAATTCTTAGGTAAAGAAAGATAAATTTTTGTGAAGTAAGTAAAGGTCTTAAAATTTCAAGAAGATCGGATTATGGTAATTTTTCTTAATTTAAGAGTAAAAGTTAATAAGTTTAGTATCTCCACCCGTAATTGGGCTTTAACCTATAGACACTTCATATAGAGTTTTTCTACTTCACATGAATTTTTAGCAAGCCAATAGGATAGCCCAAGGAAGAAATAAAACATAGACTTGGACTAGGATATAGAAGTTGGACCGGTAGCCCAAAAATCATGAAAATGTGACCAAGCCCATTATGAAAGGTAGAATTTTAACCAAAGTAAGGAAAATGGGCAAGAATGAGCCCAAACCCAAGAGGAAAAATAAAAATAAAAATAAAATTAAAGTGATGAAATATTAGTGTAATCAAGATTAAGTGACATGGCATTAAGACAAAAATTTGACAAGTTGTGTGATTCTACATTCATCATTTTGGCAAGTGGCATAATAATACAAGGCTTTAGGACAAAAACATCTATATCCTACATTCATAACTTTAGCAAGTGGGTAATAATACATAGCATTATGACAAAACATCATTATCCTACACAAATAATTTTAGTTAAGTAAGGAAAATTCAAGGGCTAGAAATTTGCCACTTAAAAAGGCAAATCTATCATACTTGATTAAGACAAAAGAAAAAGGAAATGAATCCCTAAATCAAAGGGATCTTGCCCCATATCTTGAGAACATATCATCATAATTTTCAAAATACAAATCTCCTTTTTCTATGCATATCTTGACTAAGGAAGAGGAAGACAAGAACATAAGTTGTTTGTTTTCCAAAAATTCAACAAAGTGTATCCTAATTGTGATAAGGTAGACCCATGATCATGAAAGGTGAATTATTTGGTGGTCTATATAAGAAAACCCACCCTTACAACATTAGAATTTCGTCCAAGTGAGGGAGAGCAAAAATAGAAGCAAGGTAGTGTGAGGAAAGGAGAGGAAGAAAGGAAGAAAGAGGAAGGAGAAGTCTAGGGGACTAAGTGCTCCAGGTAAGTTTAACAATATTTCTTTTTGAAGAAAACCTTTGAAACTCATAATATTTATATGAGATTTTGATCTTAGAACTTTGATGATTGGTCATGGATGTTGCTATATCATGTTGCATATTGATCTTGCATGTGATGTATGTTTGAATACTTAGGTTGGTGTAGATAGTTCTGCATGGATATGGCTATGGTTGACAGAATTTTAAGCTTCGGTATTTTAATTTCTGGGAACAATCTATAAGGAATTAAAATAAATGGTTAACATAAGAATTAAAGATATATGTGTCACGGATTTTCACCCACTGGAATCATTCCATTTGGAGTCCATATGAGGTAGCTATGGTCTGATTAGTAGTCAAAGGTCAGAAAATAAATCATCAGGGAAGAATATGTTAGGATAGCTTCGGTAATTTAATTTCTGAGAATTATTGGTAGGGAATTAAAATAAATGGTTAACATAAGAATTAAAGATATGTGTGTCATGGATTTTTAGCCACTGGAATCATTCAATTTGGAGTTCACATGTGGTAGATATGGTCCGATTAGTAAGCCAAGGTCAGAAAATGGTTCATCAGGGAAGATTATATTAGGATAGCTTTTGTATTTTAATTTCTGGGAATTATCTGTATGGAATTAAAATAAATGGTTAACATGAAAGTTATATATCTATGTCTCATGGAAATATACCCACTGGAATTATGTAATTTGGAATTCATATGAGGTAGATATGATCCGATTAGTAAGCAGAGGTCAGAAAATGTTTATTCAGGGAAGAGTATGTTATTAATGCTTTAGTTTTTGAATTTCTAGGAATATTCTGTAGGGAATTAAAATAGCGCGCCAACATAACAATTATAGATATATGGCTCATGGATTTTTACCAACTGGAATAACGCAATTTGGAGTTCCAATTTGGGAGATATGGTCTAATTTGTCAGTAAAGGTCAGAACCTATCCGAGAGGAACTATCATGTACTTTGAGGGAGTAATATCACCTTTGTTTCTTAATTTTTCGCTACAATGTTCAACATAATAGTTTTAGATAATTGTTTTATCTTGAAATGGACACCAAGATCACCTACATCAGAGTTAAATTGAGGGAGTTATGCTCTGATTAGTAAGAAAAGGATAGATAGGATGAAAACCTGCATCAAGAAAATAAAGAAATAAAATTAGTATTTAAAAAAGAAGATGAATCTTAATAAATGACTAGTATAGCCATAGCCATTGCCATTGTATGAACTTCTTACCATCTTAAGTATGAAATTTTGACATGGAAATATTTTATAAAGTAATATTTGAAATGGTTATGTTCATGGCATGATTACCAATGATTTATGGTAATAGTTATATTTTGATGAACATACTTGTTATTGAAAGCATATTTTTGGCTATCATTGTGAAAAGAAAAGAAATAAGCACGGTCACATGGCAATCCGTGTGGTGCACCAGTAGGGGACGCCTTACCAACGGTTATGATCATGATAATGAGAAAAGAAAGAGAAAGTGGGCCATGTCGGACGGAGCGAGAAAAGCCCGTACCGGAGAGTAGAGGATACTCACCCTGACCGGGGTAGCTTGAAATGAGAATAAGTTGATGGCCATCATATGATATTTTAAAAATAGTTAATCTTGTCATACATATCATTACAGTATGATTCTTATGTGCATAGATATAATGCATTCATGTGACCAAATATATTTTTCTGTAGTTTATACAGCTGAACATGACGTGATGAGCTTTACTGATGATAATTTATTGTTGAACTTACTGGGATTTAATTCTCACTATATTTCCATATCATGTTCAGAAAATTATTTATGCAGCTTTTGTTTCTAAGGCTCTGGCTTTTAGTGCACATTGGATCGAGTTACTTTATGTTGGGCAGATTTCAGAATCAAATAAGATGTTTGTGGTCGAGTTGGCTCAGATCCCGGTGAAGGTGCAACCACCCGCACCTGTATCTCCGGAATTGGTCAACCAAAATAAACAAGATGTAAATATATATGTGTTTGATATGTTATACGTCTGTTTTGATTAATGACATGTATGTGAACTCAATATTGTATAATAATAAAGGAAAAAAAAGAGGTTGTTACAATTAACATACTATATATGCACTAAAAATTCATTCTTTTTATATAATCCTCAAGCATGTTACAGCGCTCAATACACTCAATTCAGTCTTTCGCTATACGCATAGTGATCAATTGACTAAAGTCATAATAAGTTATTAGGGAATGCGAGTTCATCACTCATTTGCCTCCTTACATTACTATTGTCACCCGGTTGGAGTGGCCTTCCCTTGACTCACTCAGGCTAATAGGGCATTCCCTACTCGGTATCGTCACAAGCCATACAACCCGTCGATATTCATCCAAACATATATATATATATATATATATGTATATATATATATACATGTATATATACATATATACATGTATATATATATATACATATATATATATATATATATGTACATACATATAAATATATGTATGTATATGGACATGTATGTATATATATGTACATATACATACATATATGTATATATATACATATATATACATACATGTCCATATACATACATATATATATATGTATGTACATATATATATATGTACATACATATATATATATATATATATATATATATATATATATATATATATATATATATATATATACATATATATATACATATGTATATATATATGTACATATATATATATATACATATATATATGTATGTATGTATATGTACATGTATATATATATGTATATGTACATGTACATGTACATATATATATATATATACATAGATGTATATATATGTATATATACATATATGTACATACATATATATATATATATATATATATATATATATATATATGTATATATATATGCATATTCATCAAATGTAATGTATAATTATCAAGCAACTTGTCATGAGTTTTATGTTTACTATTCGATCATAATCAGCAACTTTATTGCTTTATAAATCAATGCCTTATGCATATAATATTCACTTTACCAAATAATGATAAATACATTTAAAACCACATATTCAATGAGTTTTAAAATCTATTTGTAAAACCATACTCTTCTTAAACAATGTGCTAATTCGTAAACAAAACAAATATTTTAACACATTTCAGAAACTTATGATAGCATAAATAATTCGTAAATAGAACCAGTTATATATTTTAAATTTAAGAAGAGCATGGGGTAAGTAATAGAAAGAATTATATACTTATAGGGTAATACTCTAAGTTGGACAGCTCTAAAACGTACTTTTTCAATACAAATTTGATCAAATAGACCTCAAAAATGAGTCTGAAGAATTCAAAAACCTACAAAATGACTCTAGAATCGCGAAATTTGGCCTTTAGGAGTTTGGTCAACACTGGTCAACTGATGAGTATTATTCACAGTCAATTTTACTATTCATCACCGAAAATCACTATTCATATTAGCCAAATTTATTGTTTACGAAGCACAAAAAATTGTTAGATGGCTGAAATTTTTTATCTATCTCCTAAATCCATCTACTATATCAGATTTTTAATTTGAAGTTTTTAAATAAGAGTTTTAGAGTTTACCTTTTTTTAAGAATTTCTACTTCTAATCTACAACGATTTTGCGGTTGATTTAAAAAATTGTTAGGTCAAAATCGTGGTACTTTTCGTCCTGAATCCAATGGTATCTTTAGTTTTGAGATCAAAGACTTATAGACACTCCAGATCTAAAGAGAAAGTTTGAATGAGAGAAAAATGATATTCATACTATTCATCGGTTATGGGATTTCGTAGATTCTTCTTCACATTTCATCTCCCCCTTTTTTCTTTCTTTCTTTTAAATATCTAATTATTGAATAGTTAAAATTTATTATTATTATTTTTATATACATAATAATATTATTTTTCATCATAAAATATGCCCAAAATTTCTAAAAATTTATATTCTTGTAAAACTTTAGTTGCACTCTTAAATCAGGACTTTTTTTGATAAAAATTTTAATAGAAAAAATCACAAAATAAATATCTTTATGCATAACAAAAGAAATAATATTTTTAAAAATAAAACAAAAATTTATTAAAGGCTAATATAATTATTTTAAGCAAAAAAAAATTATTTTAATTAAAAGTATATTTACTTTTAGCAAAACATAATCATTTAATATATATATATATATATATATATATATATATATATATATATATATATATATATATATATATATATATATATATATATATATATATATATATATATATAATTGTAAGATATTACATTCTTCCCTCCTTAAGAAATTCGGTTCTTGAATTTGAACTTATCCTACTACATGTAGGGAATGAAGTTAAGGCATAATTTGAAGTTACCAACCATATTACTCAAATAATTGGAGATATATTTTATGTATATCATCTTTACTTTCTAGAAAATCTCTTCACTTGTGTGATTATGTCATATAACCTTAACTATAGGGATTTACTTCAACCATAAGTTATTCACTTATCGATCAATAATAAGCATCATTTTTTTTCATGATTAAGCCAAATTCTTGTCCAATTAAATTTCTTAGAATTAGATAACATGAGAAGAATCTAATAGGTAATTCCTTAATATTGATGCTGTAACAACCTCTTTTTTATATTATTATTTATTATACAATATAGAGTTCACATATACGTCATTAATCAAAACGTACGTCAACAAAATCAAACACATAAATAACTATATCTTATTTATTCTGGTTGACCAATTCCGGAGATATAGGTGCGAGTGGTTGCACCTTCACCAGGACCTGAACCAACTCGACCACAAACATATTATTTGATTCTGGGATCTGCCCAACATAAAGTAACTCGATCCAACGTACACTAAAAGTCAGAGCTATAGAAAAATCTGCATAACTAATTTTCTGAACATGACATGGAAATATAGTGAGAATTAAATCCCAGTAAGTTCAACAATAAATCATCATTAATATAGCTCATCACATCATGTTAAGCTGTATAAACTACAGTAAATATCTTTGGTCACATGAATGCACTATATCTATGCACATGAGGATCGTACAGTAATGACATGTATGACATGATTAATTATTTTCAGAATCTCATATGATAACTATCAATTTATTCTCATATCAAGCTACCCCGATCAGGGTGAGTATTTTCTACTCTCTGGTACGGGCTTTTCTCGCTCCGTCCGACATGGCACACTTTCTCTTTCTTTTCTCATTAGCATATTCATAACCGTTGGTAGGGTGTCCCCTACTAGTGCACCACACGGATTGCCATGTGACCGTGCTCATTTCTTTTCTTTTCACAATAATAGCCAAAAATATGCTTTCAATAACAAGTATGTTCATCAAAATATAACTATTACCAAAAATCATTGGTAATCATGCCATGAACATAATCATTTTAAATATCACTTTATAAAATATTTTCATGTCAAAATTTCACATTTAAGATGGTAAAAAGTTCATACAATGACAATGGATATGGCATATACTAGTCATTTATTATTTTCATTTATAAGATTCTTCTTCTTTTTTAAATATTAATTTTATTTCTTTATTTTCTTGTTGCAGGTTTTTATCCCATCTAACATTCTCTTACTAATCAGAGCATAACTCCCTCAATTTAACTCCGCTGTCAGTGATCTTGGTGTCAATATCAATATAAAACAATTATCTAAAACTATTATGTTGAACAATTGAGCAAAATATTAATAAATTAAGGTGATATTACTCCCTCAATGTACAAGTTATTTCTTCTCGGATAGGTTCTGACCTCTGCTTACTAATCGGTCCATGTCTCCCTCATAAAAATTCCAAATAAAATGATTTCAGTGGCTACAAATTCGTGACACATATAGCTATAATTCTTATGTTAACCATTATTTTAATTCCCTACAAAATATTCCCAAAAATTAAAAAACAGAAGCTATCCTAACATATTCTTCCCTGATTAACCATTTTCTGACCATTTCTTACTATTCGGACCATATCTACCTCATATAGACTCCAAATTGAGTGATTCCAGTGGTTAAAAATCCGTGATACATATAGCTATAATTCTTATGTTAACCATTTATTTTAATTCCCTACAGAAAATTACCAGAAAGTAAAACACAGAAGCTATCCTAACATGTTCTTCCCTGATTAACCATTTTCTGAACACTGCTTACTAATCATACCATATCTACCTCATATGGACTCCAAATTGAGTGATTCCAGTGGGTAAAAATCCTTGAGACATAGATCTACATTTTTCATGTTAACCATTTGTTTTAATTCCTAATCGATTCTTCCCAGAATATTAAGAACAGAAGCTTAAAAGTTTGCCATCCATAGCCATACCTATGCAGAACTATCTACACCAGCCTAAGTATTCAAACATACATAATATGTAACATGATATAGCAACATCCATGACCAATCATCAAAGTTCTAAGATCAAAATCTCATATAAATATTATAAGTTTCAAAAGTTTTCTTCAAAAAGAAATATTGTTAAACTTACCTTAAGTACTTAGTCCTCTAGACTTCTTCTTCCTCTTTCTTTCTTTCTTCCTCTCCTTTCCTCACTCTACCTTTCTTCTATTTTTCCTTTCCCTCACTTGGACGAAAATTATAATGTTATAGGGGTGGGTTTTGCTTAAATAGACCACCAAATAATTCATCTTTCATGATTATGGGTCTACCTTATCACAATTAGGATACAATTGGTTGAATTTTTGGAAAACAAACAACTTATGTTCTTGTCTTTCTCTTCCTTAGTCAAGATATGCATAGAAAAAGGAGATTTGTATTTTGAAAATTATGATAACATGTTTCTAAGATAAGGGACAAGGTCCCTTTGATTTAGGGATTCGTTTCTTTTTCTTTTGTCTTAATCAATTATGATAGGTTTGCGTTTTTAGGTGGCAAATTTTCAACCCTTGAATCTTCCTTGCTTAACTAAAATTATTTGTGTAGGATAATGATGTTTTGTCATAATGCTATGTATTATTACCCACTTGCTTAAATTATGAGTGTAGGATATAGATGTTTTGTCCTAATGCCATCTATTATCATACCACTTGCTAAAATTATGAATGTAGGATATCACACCACTTGCTAAATTTTTGTCTTAATGCCATGTCACCTAATTTTGATTACACCATTATTTCATCACTTTATTTTTTTTATTTTTTATTTTTCCTCTTGGGTTTGAGCTCATTCTTGCCTATTTTTTTTACTTTGGATAAAATTCTACCTTTCATAATGGGCTTAGTCACATTTTCATAATTTTTGGGCTACCAGTCCAATTTCTATATCCTAGTCCAAGTCTATGTTTTATTTCTTCCTTGGGCTATCCTATTGGCTTGCTAAAAATTCATGTGAAGTAGAAAAACTCTATATGAAGTGTCCATAGGTGAAAGCCCAATTTATGGGTGGAGATACTAAATTTAGTAACTTTAACTCTTAAATTAGGAAACATTACCCTAATTCAATCTTCTTGAAATTTTAATACCTCTATTTACTTCACAAAAATTTATCTTCCTTACCCAAGAATTTCACCTTTCTTTAGTATATTTATTTCTAATTTTTCCTCTTAGGTTTTCTCTCTTTACCTATTTCATTAATGTTAGAACATTTCTATGCACACACGTAAGGTGAAGAATTTTTAAGGATTATATTTCCTTAGATATCTAAAAATTGTCTAATAAATTTTATTTTTTTACGGGATGTTACAGATGCAAGAATTACTGTATCTACATTACTTAATCTTGATGGCAAGGCTAGGCAATGTACTACTATGCCTACTTTGTTCAAGATTTCAAAAGAGCCTATATATTAGAGGTTAAATTTTTTCTTCTTTTCAAACCTCATTACCTCTTTTATTGGCGAGTTCTTATAAAATATTTGACCACCAACTGATAATTTCTAATGCTCAACATTCCTGGTCTTTATAGACTTTTGGCCCGTATTGAGTTTCTTGTATTCTTTTTCTAATCAATATCACTTTATCAATGACATCTTACAATGAGTTTGACTCCACTGTGTAACATCCTTAATTTCATTTCTTTTATTAATAAAGATACATAAATATTTAATTAAGAAAATAAAATTTAATAGACAATTTTTAGATATCTAAGGAAATATAATCCTTAGAAATTCTTCATCTTACGTGTATGCATAGAAATATTCTAACATTAATAGAATAGGTAAAGAGAGAAAACCTAAGAGGAAATATTAGAAATAAACATACTAAAGAAATGTGAAATTCTTGAGTAAGGAAGATAAATTTTTATGAAGTAAAGATCTTAAAATTTCAAGAAGATTGGATTAGGGTAATTTTTCCTAATTTAAGAGTTAAAGTTACTAAGTTTAGTATCTCCACCTATAAATTGGGCTTTCATCTATGGACACTTCATATAGAGTTTTTCTACTTCATATTAATTTTTAGCAAGCCAATAGGATAGCCCAAGGAAGAAATAAAACATAGACTTGGACTAGGATATAGAATTGAGACCGATAGCCCAAAAATATGAAAATGTGACCAAGCCCATTATGAAAGGTAGAATTTTAACCAAAGTAAAGAAAATGGGTAAGAATGAGCCCAAACTCAAGAGAAAAAATAAAAATAAAGTGATGAAATAATGATGTAATCAAGATTAGGTGACATGGCATTAAGGACAAAAATTTAGCAAGTGGTGTGGTATCCTACATTCATAATTTTAGCAAGTGGTCTAATAATACATAATATTAGGACAAAACATTTATATCCTACACTCATAATTTTAGCAAGTGGTTAATAATACATAGCATTATGACAAAACATCCTTTTGACCTTAATTTTAGCAAGTGGTCTAATAATACATAGTATTAGGACAAAACATTTATATCCTACACTCATAATTTTAGCAAGTGGTTAATAATACATAGCATTATGACAAAACATCCTTATCCAACACAAATAATTTTAGCTAAGCAAAGAAGATTCAAGGGTTGGAAATTTGCCATCTAAAAAAGAAAACTTATCATACTTGATTAAGACAAAGGATAAAAGAAATGAATCTCTAAATCAAAGGGACCTTGTCCCTTATATTATCATAATTTTCAAAATATAAATCTCCTTTTCCTATGCATATCTTGACTAAGAAAGAGGAAGATATGAACATGAGTTGTTTATTTTCCAAAAAATCAACAAAGTGCATCCTAATTATTATAAGGTAGACCCATGATCATGAAAGGTGAATTATTTGATAGTCTATTTAAGCAAAACCTACCCTTATAACATTAGAATTTCGTCTAAGTGAGGGAGAGGAAAAAATAAAAGCAAGGTAGAGTGAGGAAAGGAGAGGAAGAAAGGAAGAAAGAGAAAGAAGAAGTCTAGAGGACTAAGTGCTCAAGGTAAGTTTAACAATATTTCTTTTTGAAAAAAAGTTTTGAAATTTGCAACATCTTTGTGAGATTTTGACCTTAGAACTTTGATGATTATTCATGGATGTTGCTTTGTCATGTTACATATTATGTATGTTTGAATACTTGGGCTGGTGTAGATAGTTCTGCATAGGTATGGCTATGGGTGGAAAAATTTTAAACTTCTATTTTTAAAATTCTGGGAAGAATTGATAAGAAATTTAAATAAATGGTTAACATGAAAAATATAGATCTATGTCTCACAAATTTTAAACCACTGGAATCACTCAATTTGGAGTCCATAAGAGGAAGATATGGTCCGATTAGTAAGCAATGATCAGAAAATGGTTAATTAGGGAAGAATATGTTAGGATAGTTTGTGTGTTTTAATTTCTGAGAACATTCTGTAGGGAATTAAAATAAATGGTTAACATAAAAATTATATCTATATGTGTCACATATTTTTAGCCACTAGAATCACTCAATTTGGAGTCCATATGAGGTATATATGGTTTGATCAGTAAGCAATGGTCAGAAAATGGTTAATCAGGGAAGAATATATTTGGATAGCTTTTATTTTTTAATTTTTAGGAACATTCTATAAGGAATTAAAATAAATGGTTAACATACAAATTATAGCTATATGTGTAACGAACTTTTATCCACTGGAATAACTTAATTTGGAATTCTTATGAGAGAGATATGGATATATTAGTAAGTAGAGGTCAGAATCTACCCGATAAGAAATTACCTGTATTTTAAGGGAGTAATATTATCATGATTCCTTAATTTTTTGCTAAATTGTTCAACATAATAGTTTTAGATAATTATTTTATCTTTAAATTGACACCAAGATCACCTAAATCCGAGTTAAAATGGGAGAGTTATTCTCTGGTTAGTAAGAGAAGGTCAGATAAGATGAAAACCTGCATCAAGAAAATAATGAAATAAAAATAATATTTAAAAAAGAAGAAGAATCTTAAAAATAAAAATAATAAATGACTAGTATATGCCATAGCCATTGCCATTGCCTAAATTTCTTACCATCTTAAGTGTGAAATTTTGACATGGAAATATTTTTTAAAGTGATATTTGAAATGGTTATGTTCATGACATAAATACCAATGATTTTTGGTAATAATTATATTTTGATGAACATACTTGTTATTGAAATCATATTTTTGGCTATTATTGTGAAAAGAAAAGAAATGAGCATGGTCACATGGCAATCCGTGTGGTGCACCAGTAGGGGATGTCCTACCAACGGTTATGATTATGTTAATTAGAAAAGAAAGAGAAAGTGTGCCATGTCGGATGGAGCGAGAAAAGCCCGTATCAGAGAGTAGAAAATACTCACCCTGAACGAGGTAGCTTGATATAAGATTAAATTGATAGTCATCATATGATATTCTGGAAATAGTTAATCCTGTCATACATGTCATTACTGTACAATTTTCATGTGCATAGATAAAGTGCATTCATGTGACCAAAGATATTTGATGTAGTTTATACAGATGAACATGACGTGTTGAGCTATATTGATGATGATTTATTGTTGAACTTACTGGGATTTAATTCTCACTATATTTCCATGTCATGTTCAGAAAATTAGTTATGCAGATTTTTCTAATGCTCTGGCTTTTAGTGCACGTTGGATCGAGTTACTCTATGATGTGCAGATCCCAGAAACAAATAAAATGTTTGTAGTCGAGTTGGCTCAGATCCTGGTGAAGGTGCAACCACCCGCACCTGTATCTCCAGAATTGGTCAACCAAAATAAATAAGCTGTAGATATTTATGTGTTTGATATGTTGTACGTACGTTTTGATTAATGACGTATATGTGAACTCTATATTGTATAATAATAATAATAAAAAGTTGTTACACACTGAGTCATTTAACAGAAAGTTTGTAACACTTCTTACATAAAACTTTAAGTCATCAAATATCATTT
Organism: Gleditsia sinensis; assembly: GCA_037074535.1. Lineage (NCBI taxonomy): Eukaryota > Viridiplantae > Streptophyta > Magnoliopsida > Fabales > Fabaceae > Gleditsia > Gleditsia sinensis. Next base: position 26,344,623 of record CM073463.1, read on the forward strand.
TATTATAGACAAATTCTATTAAGGAATCTCCTACCAAACTCGAAAACATATGCTTGAAGCATGCTTTCTAAACTAGCATAATCAATCTGAGTTAGTCATATTCTATCTATTGTATGTTATTCTAAATTAGATTTTAAAAGCTTAACTTTACTCAACTCACTCACCTATTAGGAGACCTACGATGTTTCATGTAAAATCTCAAATGGTGCCATTTGTATGTTGGCCTAATAATTACTAATAAGGGTAAGTTCAACTACATATAAATGATTTTCTCCAAAGTTTTACCAAAATTATATAAAGATACCTGAAGCATAACTTCTAATGTGTAAACACATCATTTAGATTTACTTTCAGATATACTATAATCTAGTTAAGATCCTAAAGCTTCTTGAATAGCTCTCTTGAAACAATATATTCAATTCTTACTTGCTGACACACCAAACAACGAAAAAATATCATTTATATCTTATTTTTACCATTATACTAGTACAAGTATATCCCATCAATATTCAAAATCTATTGTTTCTTCTAAAATCTCCTTTCCCTACTTAGCTACATTAGATAAATTTGGGTGTTCTCCACACTTGTACTCAATCAGTACATATTGTAAACTCATTATTCTTTCTAATTTACATATGGTCTACCAACTTACTTAGTTATAAATACTTGATATAAATATTTTTTTTCCAAGTACATTCTTTGGTAAATAAATTCTATCAAAATCTTCATTACTTTAACCTATTAACCACTTAAACATCATAATAATTGAGTTTCAAAGAAAAAAAACTTAACTCTCATTGTAATAAGGAAATGAACCTTGCATTTAATGCCAATCATTAATCAAGGATGATGCAGCAGAAAAAGAGGAATACTTAATAGAGCATGGTGCCAAAATTGAAAGTCAAAAGTTTGGACAAAACATTGAAAGAAAATTAAAATCAGTGGCCATAATTCTTGAAAATTTGTAAACAAAACCTAACTTCTATTTCGGCACAAATCGGTGGCAGCAATTTTTGGATATATGTGCAAAAATCTAATTCAAAACTACTGTTATTCGGTGGAAGAATAGTACATGGAAAAGAAACATTTCCAAACTTATAAAAGTTTGTGAAAAACAAAAAGCACGTAGTTAACTGGTAGGATGCAGTTGGTTGCTTCAAAACAGATGTAATCAATCAACTGTAAAATAACCAGTTCAAATTAAAAATTTTTAAAATAGCTAGTCAATTTAATAATACCGATAGTCAACTAATAAGAACATTGGGAAAATAAGATAAATCATTTGATTGTCTCTCTTCAACATTTAATTGGTTTGTATTTTCACTCTTTTTTTACAATTACGCCTATCACCTACAACTTCCGTACAAGAATCAAGACATCAATGCTTCATCAAGGACAACAAGGAAAAGAAATTTTTTTGGTGATACCTTAATCTTATTATCTTTATATGCTTAATATGGGTCACAGTCATAACTACTGTATATATGCATGCGTGCCGTCATTTTTGAAATTCACCTTCAATTTAGTTGTTATTGACCAATCACTCACATAGCTATTCTAATAATGTCCGGCCTATTCGCATAACTATTTTAAGTATTCCTTTCTCTGAGTTTTATAAATGTATACAATAGTATCTTTACTTTCATACTCAAAGTTAGGGTGAGTGCAGTTATGGAGGGAATCACATTCTGTCAGTTTCAAAATATTTGTATCTTTTATGGTTTCAGTCTTGGAAAAGATGGAGAGTATGTGAAAACAACACAAAATCTAGGTATGGTGCTGGCCAGGAGAAAGAGTCATTTATTCTATGCTGGAGATAACTATGGGATAATGGAGTATGTGTCTACAACTGCACATATAGGAAAATGTCAAGTTATAAGTATTATTCCTACAACTTTAACTACATCAAATATCATAGGAAAGACAATTGGAAAAAAATTATGGTAGTTTTCATGCATGAGCACATGGCTAGAATGATGAGCAATGCTGATGCCTTCATTGCCTTACCAAAGGGTTTTAATACTTTTGAGAAAATTTTTCAAGTTGTCTCTTGGGCACAACTGAATATCCATCACAAACTGATAGGTTTGTTAAATGTTAACCATTTCTTTGATGGTCTGTTGTCTTTTATTGATCAAGCTGTGGAACAAAGGTTTATCTCACACTCAGCACAACGAATTCTTATATCAGCTTCAAATGCTTATGAGTTGATTAATGCTTTACAAGCATTTGTTCATGTACCTGATCCAACTTTGGCTTAAATAGATTGAAAGATAGACAACCTCAGAAAGTGCAAGTTAGACTTGGATCTTCATCTATAGCTATAGTAAGACGTGGACATTACTATACCGCTTCTATTTTCTTAGGGTCTACTTAAATACCATCTTGTTAGCTATACTCCCTTAGAGTTTGCAAAACTATCTTCAAAGGTTGTTTATGATCCTCTGAACTTGGAATATACTAGTATATCATCAATAAATATAATAACAAATTGATCTAGGGATGACTTAGATACTCTATTTATCAAATCCATGAATGCAGCTGGGGTATTTGTCAAACCAAATGTCATCACTAAGAACTTATAATGCCCATACCAAGTCTTAAAAGCAATTTTTGCAATATCCTCTTCTCTTATCCTTAATTGATAATACCTAAATCTTAAATTAGTTTTTTTTTGAAAAATATTGAGCACCTATAGCTAATCAAATAGATCATCTATACGAGGTATTGAATATTTATTACACACTACCACCTTATTCAACTGTCTATAATCTATGTACAATCATAGCGATCCATATTTCTTTTTCACAAATAGAACTAGAGCACCCCAAAGAAGTACTAGGGTGAATAAATCCCTTATCTAACAAATATTGTAACTGATTTTTCAATTCCTTAAGTTCAATAGGTGCTATTCTATATGAGATATAAACACTAGTTGGATTCCAGGAAGTAAATCAATATCAAATTCTATATCTCGTTTCGGGGTAATCCTAGAAATTTCTTAGGGGACACATTAGGGAATTTTTTAACCACTGGAACCTACTCTACATTGAGGTACTTTATATCAACATGTTTGACCACAGCTAAATACCCTTGGCATCCTTTTTGTAATAGCTTATGAGCTATTAAAGCAGAGATTAAATTATTCGGGTAAAACGGATATTATATTAAAAAATGATCGTATTTGACATTTGTCTCAATTCTTTAAATTCTCTGGGACGCCTATCCCTTTCATTTTCAGGTAGTAATTGACCTATAGATACCTCTTAAGATGTCACAATATTCAATCAACTTTAAACTAGGAAATTTAACAACTTGGAATAAAAAGAAAATTGAAACCCTATGAAATCTCTCAACAGCACCTGAAGTATAAATATATATGATTCATATCCATACTAAAGGTCCTACTAAAGAATCATTTGCTCAGATAGCCACAGAGAAACCTAATGCTCTAATACCAACTTGTAATGCCCCAATTTACGGGCACGTGAAAAAAACATTTTTTCCTTTTCTGTAATATGATATTTTCCATAACATGCACAATACTCTATTTATCAAATCCATGAATGTAGTTGGGGTATTTGTCAAACCAAATGTCATCACTAAGAACTTATAATGCCCATACCAAGTCCTAAAAGCATTTTTGCAATATCCTCTTCTCTTATCCTCAATTGATAATACCCAGATTTCAAATTAGTTTTTTTTTTGAAAATATTGAGCATGCTATAGTTGATCAAACAGATAATCTGTATGAGGTATTGAGTATTTATTACACACTGCCACCTTATTCAACTATCAATAATCTATGCACAATTGTAGCGATCCATCTTTCTTTTTCTTAAATAGAACTAGAGCACCCCAAAGAAGTACTAGGGTGAATAAATCTCTTATCTAACAAATATTGCAACTGATTTTTCAATTCCTTAAGTTCAATAGGTGCCATTCTATTTGAGATATAAACACTAGTTGGGTTCTAGGAAGTAAATCAATATCAAATTCTATATATCGTTTTGGGGTAATCCTGAAAATTCCTCAGGGGACACATTAGAGAATTCTTTAACCACTGGAACCTACTTTACATTGAGGTACTTTATATCAACATGTTTGACCACAGCTAAATACCCTTGGCATCCTTTTTGTAATAGCTTATGAGCTGTTGAAGCAGAAATTAAATTATTCAGTACTTCACTACAATCACCTCGTATCATGAAAGTGGATTCTCTGGGAATATTAAATTTAATTACCTTAAAATGACTTTCTAAAATGGCATAACATGATGCCAACCAATCCATTCCCAAAATATATCAAAGTCTACCATATTTAGACATTCGGGTAAAACAGATATTATATTCAAAAATGATCGTATTTGACATTTGTCTCAATTCTTTAAATTCTCTGTGATGCCTATCATTTTCACTTTTAGGCAGTAATTGACCCATAGATACCTCTTAAGATGACACAATATTCAATCAACTTTAAACTAGGAAATTTAACAACTTGGAATAAAAAGGAAATTGAAACCTTATAAAATTTCTCAATAGCACCTGAAGTATAAGTATGTCTGATTCATATCCATACTAAATGTTCTACTAAAGAATCATTTGCTCAGATAGCCACAGAGAAACTTAATGCTCTGAGACCAACTTGTAACGCCCCCAATTTATGGGCACGTGAAAAAAAGCATTTTTTCCTTTTCCGCAATATGATATTTTTCATAACATGCATAACACTATTCTTTATTATAGAAATAGATACATATAGGTTCTCTCATGTATACACATTATACAGACCAAGTTACAAATTTCAAAGTAACAACAGAAGCAGGGGTCCTGCCTCTGGCATTTAGAGCACACTCTAGAATACAAACAAAGTATAATTCAAAAACTGTGAGCCTTGGAAGTAATGTAGACTCACCCAGAGAATATGTCACTTAACTAATCACATATCTGCAATATTAGACTTTATATGCTTATCTGAAAAATATGAAAATATCGTGTAGTGAGTTTGACAACTCAGTGAGCAGATAATACCTCCTATGATCTCTTAGGTCAACATATGGATGTATTTATATTTTAAAATTTATCACATAGAAAATTACTATTCGAAAGTACATCTATATGGGACCCGTATTTCAAATATTATCAAAACAAAGGATATTCAGATAGCCAAAACCATATAATGTACTATATGATCATTAAATAAATGTTGTTATGCATCAAAATATTTCACATGAAAACATTATGAATTTCATATAAGAACCATCAAATATTCCCAGGCACACAACAAGGGATGATGTTATGTTCAACGGTATATGCTATAGTAAAATATTAAGTTTGAGATAAAGTCATAACTTTTGTTGATGCATAATTAACATACTATATATGCATTGAAAATCCACTCTTTTTACATAATACTCAAGCATGTTACAACTCTCAATACACTCAATTCACTCATTTTCTATACGCATACAGTCACAATAAGTAATCAGAGAATGTGAGTTCATTACCCATTTGCCTCCTCACATTATCATTGTCACCTGGTTGAAGGGGCCTTCCCTTGGCTCACTCAGCCTAATAAGGCATCCCTTACTTCTGTCACCCGGTTAGAGTGGCCCTCCCTTGGTTCACACAGGCTAATAGGGCGTTCTCTACTCGGTATCATATCAACCCATACAACCAGTCAATATTCATCCATACATATAAATGTATATATATAAATGCATATTCATCAAATACAATGGATAATTATCAAGCAACTCGCCATGAGTTTTACACTTGCCATTCAATCACATTCATAATATGCAATGCATCATTTTCATACCCAATAATTAATAATCATTCATCACATACCAATATCTAATATGATTCTTTTGAATCAAATAAAGAAAATGGTAATTTGTGATACCAAAATCATCATTATAAAAGTATTTTTCTTGGATATATGTTTCCTAAAAATCTTTCAACAAACAAAACTATTTTTAGGTAGAAAACAGTGAAAAATATGATAATCTAGCACCCAACACGGCCTGGTCATGTTCTAAAACACGGTCATGCTTGAAAAATACTTCAAACATGCTCAAAACAACCCCAAACATGGCTTACCCATGCTGAAACAACCCAAAATACAGCTTGACCGTGTTTTGTGATCTTTCTTCACTTATTCAACTATATCTCCCTCATACAAACTCCAATTGAAGTGATTTAAAAGCCTATAAAAAGTTAAGACAATTATCTACAACTTTTATGTTTATCATTTCTTTAGATTCCTTAATTATTATTCCTAGAAAATTAAAAACAAAAACGCTTATTTTTACTATATTTGATTCGGACCTCTGCTCAATTAATTAGCCATATCTCCCTCATATGGACTCCAAATTAAGTGATTTCAGAGCCTATAGATCTGTGAGAAATATTCTACAATTCATATGTTTACAATTTCTTTAAAATCCTTGCCAAATTTTTCCAGAATTCCAAAAATAGAAGCTTCCCAAATTACTCTGAAATTCAGCTTAGTTTAACTTTTCCTTTGTTTTTTTTATGTAATCCCATGCACCCATATGCATGTCCAAACAACCAAAACAGAATTTTATATAAATATCCAAATCACATGTTATCCAAAATCACATCTAAACAAATATAAAAGTATATATATAATTTTGTACAAAATTCATGAGTAGATGTTAAGCCTACCTCAAACAAATCCTTAAACTTGCGTGGTTGATTCTTACCACACAAAAATCCTACATCGATGCTATGAATTAGGATATTCCTTAAGAAAAGATGATGAAATTAGAGAGATGACCAAGAAATTTACATTGATTCCCCTTTCCTCTTTCTTTTCCTCTTTTTTCTTTTCTTTCTCTTTCTTGCCAACACTCCCTTTCCCTCATAATTATCAAGATTTTTCCCTTACCTACCAACCTATATTTAGAACTTTTCCATCCTCTATTTATTTACAAAAATGGCATCCTAGAGTATTTACAAAACTGCCATCCTAGAGTATTTACAAAACTGCCATCCTAGAGTATTTACAAAACTGTCATCTCAAGGATTTTACATAAATGTCATCTTAAGAAATTTACAATAATGTCATTTCAATGAAATTACATAAATGTCATTTTAACCATTTTAAGATTCTGTTTGACTTGAATAAAATTGTAAAATAATTTAATTCTCCTTTGAGATCCAAAATGCTTTCTCGTCTCTGAAAAAAAAATTCCAATTAGTAACATAAGAAAAAATTGGGGATGTTATAGTTCTCCCCCCTAAAAAGAATTTTGTCCTCAAAATTCAAGGTATACTTATCTTCAAACAGTTGTGGATATTTCTGTCTCATGTCATCTTCCCTTTCTCATGTGGCTTCTTCTATTGTTAAACTCTCCTAACCTACCTTCACCAATGGAATGGTTTTATTTCTCAAATGTTTCACGTATTTATCTAGAATTACTATCAACCTCGGTCGGTAAGTTACATTCTCATCTACATCTATTATTTCTTCTTGAAGTATAATCTGATATGCCGATGACCCTATCCCTTTTAGAATTTGATAAGGTCCTAAATATCTCCGGCTCAATTTCTTAACTTTCATTGCTCGCCTAATTCCGGTAGTAGGAGAAATTTTCAAAATTATATGCTCCCCCTCTTGAAATTGTATTGGTTTCTTTCTCTTATCAAAATAGCTATTTTGTCGATTCTGAGCTGTTCGCATTTTATCCCAAATTATCTGTATTTGCTCAGAAGTATGTTGCACTAACTTGGACCCCAATAACCTTTTCTCCCCTACTTTATTCCAACATAAAGGCAATTTACATCTCTTACCATACAAAGCTTCATAAGGTGCCATTCCAATACTGGAATGATAACTATTATTATACGCAAACTTAGCCGGTGACAGATATCAATCATATCCTTTTCCTTGTTCTAGCACGTATGCTCTTAGCATATCCTCTAGAGTCTATATAGTTCTCTCCATTTGATCGTCTGTTTGAGGATGATATGTAGTATTAAAACACAAATGAGTGCTAAAAGTTTCTTGTTGCGCTCTCCAAAATCTAGAAGTAAATTGGGGATGTTACAATTCTCTCCCCTAAAAAGAATTTTGTCCTCAAAATTCAAGGTATACCTGTCTTCAAACAGTTGTGGATATTTCTGTCTCATGTCATCTTCCTTTTCCCATGTGACTTCTAACATTGTTAAACTCTCCCAACCTATCTTCACCAATGGAATGATTTTATTTCTCAATTGTTTTACCTCTTTATCCAGAATTACTATCGGCCTTGGTCGGTAGGTTAGATTTTCATCTGCAACTATTATTTCTCCATAGTTTAATCAATAAAAGAAAACTTTTTGTGCGCTGTGAACAGTAAACCCGACCGGTATGAATAGTGATTTATGGCGGTGAATAGTATTTTTAACCGTGATTAGTACCTCATCAATTGACTAATGTTGACCAAACTCTCGAAGGCCAAATTTTGCAATTTTGGAGTCATTTTCTAGTTTTTTGGGCCTTCTGAATTGTTTTTTGAGGTCCATTTGATTAGATTTGTCTTGAAAAAATACGGTACCGTTACAAGCCACACAACCCGTCGATATTCATCCATACATATAAATAAATAAATTAATAAATTAATAAATTAATATATATATATATATATATATATATATATATATATATAAATGTATATTAATCAAATACAATCTATAATTATCAAGCAACTTGCCATGAACTTTATGCTTACCATTCAATCATAATTAGCAACTTTATAGCTTTACAAATCAATGCCTCATGCGCATAATATTCACTTTACCAAATAATGATAAATACATTTAAAACCACATATTCAATGAGTTTCAAAATCTATTTACAAAACCATACTCTTCTTGAAATATGTGCCAGTTTGTAAACAAAATAGATATTTTAACACATTTCAGAAACTTATGATAGCAGAAATAATTTGTAAACAGAACCAATTATACATTTTAAGTTCAAGAAGAACATGGGGCAAGTCATAGAAAGATTTATCTACTCACAAGGTAAGGTTCCTAGTTGGACAACCGTAAAACGTACTTTTCCAATACAAATTTGATCAAATAAACCTTAAAAATAAGTCCAGATGGTTCAAAAATGTAGTAAACGACTCTAGAATCGGGATATTTAGCCTCCGGGAGCTTGATCAACACTGGACAACTGATGTATACTATTCACGATCGGATTTACTATTCATCGTTGGAAATAACTATTCATACTAGCTGGATTTATTGTTCACGACGTACAAAAAGTTGTCAGATGGCTGAAAAATTTTATATCCTAAAGTTTATCTATCTCCTGAATCCATCTACGGTGTCAGATTTTTAATTTGAAGTCTCTAAACAGGAGTTTCAGAGTTTACCTTTTTCTAAGATTTTCTACTTCCAAACTACAGCGATTTTACGGCTGATTTGAAAAATTATTCAGTCAAAATCGTAGTACTCTTTGTTTTGAATCCAGTGGTACCCTTAGTTTTGAGATAAGAGGCCTGTAGACACTCTAGATCTAGAGAGAAAACATGATTGAGAGAAAAATACTATTTATACTATTCGTAGGTTACGAGATTTTGTATATTCCTCTTCACGCTTTATCTCCCCCCTTTTTCTTTCTTTTATTATAAATATTATCTAATTATTGAATAGTTAAATTTTATTATTATTTTTTTATATACATAATATTATTTTTCATCCTAAAGTATACCAAAAATTTCTAAAAATTTATATTCTTGCAAAACTTTAGTTGCACTCTTAAATAATGACTTTTCTTGATAAAAATTTTAATAAAACAAATCGCAAAATAAATATCTTTATGCATAATAAAAGAAAGAATATTTCTAAAATAAAATTTTTTTTATTAGAGGTCAATATAATTATTTTAAGCAAAACAAAAATTATTTTAATTAAAAGTATATTTATTTTTAGCAGAACATAATCATTTTTTTGAAAATAAAAAATATATTTGTTTATAAAAATTACGAAATATCACACTTTGGAAGTTGAAATTGTGGATAGTTTTGATTCTGAAAGCCTAAACGAAAAAAGAAAATTGGAATGACAATAAGCCATGCACTAGAGCTATAAATCTATCGATGCCAGTTCTTGCATATCATGTCTTTTTTGTTTTTTTTCGATAGGCTTGCATATCATATGTTATGATTCAAATTTTTGAGCACGTGATCAGTACAAAAATGAGGAAACACTAATCCTGTAATGCAACATCAGAAATCAAAGCTCATTTGACTCAAAATATTAAAATAATCCATCTTTCTAAGAAAACTTTTTCTTTAAAGTTTCAAACATAAAAACACTATAATATGAAAACTTGGAATTTTTCCATTCAAACAGAATCTAACATCATAAATTTGAATATTCAAAACATATATGTCACCAAAACTCACATTCAATTGTAGTTGAAAACATCATTATCGTGTTATTACAAACTTGTCCATCACAACTAATACGCATAAGAAGTAAGGATGCTGCTTGTGGTAATAAGGAGCCAACTCTAAAATACAAATATATTGTAGATAATGAATAAACTAAGCCCATCATAACAAGTTGGGCTTACCAAGAATATCCTATTGTCATGGTGCACGAATCTGTTTCTAACCTTATGTAAAAACTTGAAAGAAAGAAGAACAAGTGTAATAACTCCTTTTTTTACATATATACATATATGTTTTTTTTAAAGTCGCATGAAGTTTTTACCTTTATTTAACTCATAATAACATTCAATTAATTTATCCAAACATAATTAAGGTTTACATATCATTAATTAACAACATTTGTACGCAAATCAAACACATATATTTCTATATCTTATTCATCCCTATTGACCAGTTCTGGGGATACGGGTGAGGTTGGTTGCACCTTCACCAGGATCTTAGCCAACTCGACCACAAACACCTTATTAATTTCTGGGATCTGCCTAACATAGAGTAACTCAATCCAACGTACACTAAGAGCCAGAGCCAAAGAAAAATTTGTAAAACTAATTTTCTAAACATGATATGGAAATATAGTGAGAATTAAATCCCAGTAGGTTCAACAATAAATTATAATTATAATTAATATAGTTCATCATGTCATGTTCATCTGTATAAGCTCTAGCAATTACCTTAAGTCACATGAATGCATTTTATCTAATGAAAATCGTACAGTAATGACATGGATGACATGAATAACTATTTTTAAAATATCACATGATGGCTATCAACTAATTTTCATGTCAAGCTACCTCGGTCAGGGTGAATACTTTCTACTCTTCGGTACGAGCTGCTCTGTCTGACATGGCACAATTTCTTTTTTCGTTAACATAATCATAGCTGTTGGTAGGGCATCCCTTATTGGTATACCACATGGATCGCCATGTGACAGTGCTCATTTCTTTTCTCTTCTTTTCTTTTCACATTAATAGCCAAAAATATGATTTCAACAAGTATGTTCATTATACTCACATGTCATAATTTATCATTAAAATATAATTATTACCAAAAATCATTGGTAATCATGCCATAAACATAATCGTTTCAAATATCACTTTATAAAATATTTCTATATCAAAAGTACACACTTATGATGGTAAGGAGTTCATGCAATGGCAATGACTATGGTATACACTAGTCATTTATTATTCTCATTTATAAGATTCTTTTTTTTTTAAATATTATTATCCTCTCTTCACTAAACAGAGCATAACATTCTCATTTTAATTTCAATTGACGTGATCTTGGTGTCAATTGAAAGATAAGACAATCCTCTAAAACCCTTATGTTGAACATTTTAGTGAAATTTTAAGTAATTGTGGTGTTACTACTCCTTCAAATTCAATGTTATTTCTTCTCGGGTAGGTTCAGACCTCTACTTACTAATCAGACCATATCTCCCTTGTAAAAACTCCAATTGAGGTGATTCCAAAGGCTATAAAATGCTAAGACATTTATATACAAATTTCATGTTTATCATTGATTCAAATTAATTACTAAGTACTCCTAGAAATGCTTACATTTATCATCCTAGATTTTAGACTGATTCTGACCTTTACTCATTAATCAGCGATATCTCTCTCATATGAACTCTAAATTAAGTGATTTCAATAGATCTGTGATGCATATATCGATATATATTTTGTTAACAATTTCCTTTAATTTCTTACATATGTTTTCCAGAAATTCAAACACAGAAGCATACTTAACAGATTCTTCCCTGATTAGCTAGTTTCTAACTTTTGCTTACTAATCTGACCATATCTCACTCATATGGATTCCAATTTGAATGATTCTAGTGGCTAAATATTTTTGAGACATATGTCTACATTTATCATGTTAAGTATTTTTTTAATTCCCTATAGATTTATTCTAGAAATTTAAACATAGAAGCATACTTGACAGATTCTTTCCTAGTTAACCATTTTCTAACCACTGCTTACATATCGGGCAATATCTCCCTCATATGGACTCCAAATTAAGTGATTCCAGTGGCTAAAATCCGTGAGACATAGATCTACATTTTTTAGGTTAACCATTTCTTTTAATGTCTAACCAATTCTTCCCAGAATTTCAAAAATAGAAGCTTTCCTAGTTACTCTAAAATCCAGTTTCCTAACCAAACCTTTCCTAAGGTTTTAGTTCATCATTATATTACATCCTCTTCCATTTTCTTTACATCTAATCATATTCCATCAAATTTTCACCACATTCAAATATACAAAATAGCAGCATAAAAAATAATAAAATTTTTACCACCCATAGCCATACCTATGCAGAACTTTTCACACCAACTGAAATGTTCAAAACATTCATCATATGCAAAATAATATGTAACATGATATAGCAACATTCATGACCAATCATCAAAGTAGCAAATATTGTAAATTTCATCAAAGTTCTAATATCAAAATCCCATATAAATATTACAAATTTCAAAACTTTTCTTCAAAAAGAGATATGTTAAACCTACCTAAAGATCTCCCTAACTCACTTAGTGAATTCTTTTTCTTGTTTCCTTTTGAATGAAGTAGCAAGATTCCTCCCTTCCCTTAGCTTTTTTAGAAGCTTAAATAAGAGAAGGAGGATGAATTTTTGAACCCTAAGGATGAAAATAAAAGATGAATTCAAGTGGAGATTAGGCTAACTTACCTTGAATACTTAATCTTTTAGGCTTCTCTTTCTTCTTCCTTCCTCTCTTTTCCTCTCTTTCTCTCCTTTCCTCAATCTACCTTGGTTCTATTTTTTCTCTCCCTCACTTGGACGAAATTTTAATGTTATAGGGGTGGTTCTTGCTTAATAAACAGTCAAGTGGTCCTTCTTTCATAATCATGTGTCTACCTTATCACAATTAGGATGCACTTGGTTGCTTTTTGAGGAAAGACAACTCATGTTCCTGTCTTCTTGTCCCTTAGTCAAGATATGCATAGCAAAAGAAGATTTGTAATTTGAAAATCATGATAAAATGTTCTTAAGGTAAGGGACAAGGTCCCTTTGATTTAGGGATTCATTTTCTTTTTCTTTTGTCTCACACAAGTGTGGTAGGTTTGCCTTTTTAAGTGGCAAGTTTTTAGCCCTTGAATCTCCCTTGCTTGGCTGATATTATTTGTGTAGGATATGAATTTTTTGTCCTAATGCCATGTATTATTATACCACTTGCTAAAATTATGAGTGTAGGATATAGATGTTTTGTCCTAATGCCATGTATTATCATACCACTTGCTAAAATTATGAGTGTAGGATATAGATATTATCACACCACTTGCTGAAATTTTGTCTTAATATCATGTGACCTAATCTTTATTATTATTACACTATTATTTCATCACATGATTTATTTTATTTTATTTTTCCTCTTGGATTTGGGCTCATCCTTATCCATTTTCTTTGCTTTGGATAAAATTCTACCTTTCTTGGAGGGCTCGGTCACATTTTCATAATTTTTGAGCTATCGGTCCAACTTCTATATCTTAATCCAAGTCTATGTTTTATTTCTTGCTTGGGCTATCCAATGGGCTTGCTAGAAACTTATGTGAAGTGGAAAAACTCTATATGAAGTGTCCATATGTGAAAGCCCATTTTATGGGTGGAGATGTTAAACTTAGAAATTTCTAACTCTTGAATTAGGAAAATTACCCTAATCCAATTTTCTTAAATTTTTAAGACCTTTACTTAGTTCATAAAAAATTTATCTTCCTTACCAAAGAATTTCGCCTCTCTTTAGTATGTTATTTCTAATTTTTCCTATTAGGTTTTCTCTCTTGAATTCCCTTAATGTTAGAAACATTTTCTATGAATACACCTAAGGTGAAGAATTTCTAAGGATTATATTTCCTTAGATATCTAAAAATTGTCTAATAACTTTTATTTTCTTAATTAAATATTTATGTAACTTTATTAATAAAAGAAAAAATAAATTAGGGATGTTACAATAAGTCTTACGAATTAGTGAGTAAATAGCATATACTATAAGGGAACGGGACAAACAACACACAAGTTTTTCAAAAACAAGACATAATTCAAGTCAAACCTAACATTCACATACACAAGAATTTAGAAATTGACCTAATCAATTATAGAAGCTTATACCTTAATGAAAAATCATATCAAAACTCTTGAATATTCAAATCAAGACATAATTCAAGTCAAACCTAACATTCACATACACAAGCATTCAGAAACTAAACCAATCGATTAAAGAAGCTTATACCTGAACGCAAAATCATATCAGAACTGTTGAACATTCAAATCATCCATTTGACTAACCTCAAAGTACACATTTTATATCACAATTAGAACTTCAAACATAACACATATTGGAGTCATAAAAACAAGAAATTTCAATTACTATTGAACACACCATAACAAAATTTGCGAGTTTAATTGCCAAAGTTTTAACAAAAGAGTAAATTCATAAAGCATAGAGAACGTATTTAAAATAATTCAACACTAAGTAAATAATGTGAGATAGAATATGTAGGATTAATAAAATACTTGAGATAAAGTGAATAAACAAATAAATGAATAAATAAAATAATTAAAAAAAAAGTGATCAAACAAAAAGATAAATAACCAAGTAAATAAGGTAAACAGAATAAATAAATGAATAAATAGTTGACCAAACAAAAAGAGAAACCTACAATAAATAAATAACTAGGGAAATGCACCCACAACAAGAATAATATCCAATAAATAAAGTAAATAAATAAACTTTTCAAAACCATATGTTTGGGAGAATTCTAATCTAGAATCAAATCAGTTTAACATATAATCTGTAAGGGTAAATCATCACTTTAGTCAAACACAGTCAGTAAGGATAAATCACTATTTCATTCAAATACACAATTTGTAAGTGTAAATCACTATATCAATTGGATTCATAGTCCATAAAGGTAAATCCCTGTAACAGTCAAACACATAGTCTGTAAGGGTAAATCATTATGTAAAAATCCTAAACAACTCTAACAGTCAAATAAAAGTATGCATAACTCTAACTCAATGATTGGTTTTTCTCAAGTGGAGGAGTTTGATGCAAAATTTTTTAGGATTTAGAGTTGTTTAGAATTTTTGTTTATATTTTTTTACTAGTTTCTTGTTGGGATTAGGAGTTTTGTTATTTTGTTATTTTAATATTTTCTTAAGCTACTAAGAATCCTTAATATTTTAATGTTTCCTTGTGTGATGAGTAATATGTATTATTTTAATGTTTCCTAATGGGTTTAGGGATATTTAGGAATCTTAGTTAAAGGCCAATAAATAGGCTATTTTGTATTGAGTTTGATTTTTTTTAGTCAATGAATAAATATTGAGAAGAATTTTCCTTCATTCTTTGGAGTGTGTTTATCTTTATGCTTAATACATTGGATCACATGAAGACCATTGTTGGGTTCACGAGTAACACTGTGACCCATTGCATAATCACTTTTTAGCTTATCTTAGGTGACTTTCTTAACAATCATAATATTAAATACATAGTCTATAAGGGTAAATCATTAAGAAAAAAAATCCTATAATAGTCAAACATATTTATGCATATGACTCTAACTCAAGGACCTATTTTTCTCAAGTGGAGGGGCCTGATGCAAAATTGTTTTGATTTTTTGTTTATTTTTTTACTATTTTCTTGTTGGGATTAGGAGTTTTGTTATTTTTTTAATTTTATTTTTTTATTTTAATATTTCCTTAAGCTACTAGGAATCCTTAATATTTTAATGTTTCCTTGTGTGATAAGGAATCCATATTATTTTATTGTTTCCTAATGGGTTTAGGGGTATTTAGGAGTCTTAGTTAGAGGCCTATAAACAAGCTATTTTGTATTGAGTTTGAATTTCTTTAGTCAATGAATACATTTTGAGAAGAATTTTCTTTCATTCTTTGGAGTGTGTTTATCTTTATGCTTAACACGCTGTGTAACAACTCTATTTATTTTATTTTATTTTACATATATACATACATACATACATACATACATACACTACAAGAAAATGAATTTTTCGTGGCGACTTTTCAATGGCAATTTTTTAAATTCGTCACTAAAAACTATTTTCAGTGGCGATTTTTAGGGTTGCCACTGAAAATTTGACTTTTAGTGGCGACTTGTATATGTCGCCACAAAAAGTCATACTTTTAATGGCAACTTGTATATGTCGTCACAAAAAGTCACACTTTCAGTGGCGACTTTGGCAATATCGCCACTGAAAATAAGTAAAATATATATTTTTAATCTTTTTAGTGGTAAAATACGTTTCAATGGCAACTATAAGTTGCAACTGAAAGCCTTTAGTGGCGACTTAATCTAAGTCACCACTAAAAATTAAAGTTAATTTGCTTAAAAAAAAATTAAAAACATGAATGGAGCTTCTCTAATCCCCAGCTTCTTGAATATTGACATCGGCATAAGGTTGATACTTGCACCCAAGTCACAGAGAGCCTTGCCAAAATACTGGGTTCCAATGGAGTAAGGAATAGTGAAGCTACTTGGATCCTTGAGTTTGGGAGGCAGCTTATTTTAGAGCACATCACTGCATTCTCGTATTAGAGCAATAGTCTCAAATTCCCCAAACCTTCTTTTCTTAGTTAATATGTCCTTTATGAACTTGACATAGTTAGGCATTTGCTCCAATGCTTCCACCAAGGGAATGTTAATGTGCAGCTGCTTGAGGGCATCCATAAATCTCCTGAACTGATGGTCCTTCTGTTGTTTCTGGAATCTTTAAGGGAATGGTGGAGGTAGCTTGGTCTGCTTCATGTTTTACTGCAGCAAAGCGGCAGTATTTTGCTGCGGCAAAGCTATAAACTTTTCTCTAGAGATTCTTGCTTTCTCAGTTGCCTCCTCAACTTACCCTTACTTGTTTTCCTTCTTATCCAGAGGTGTAGTAGGGTCTTTTCGATCCTGCCTCTTTGCTTGGGGTGCTTCCACTATTTTTCCACTCCTAAGAGCTATGGCCTTGCAGTGCTCCTTCCCTTCTCTCATAGGGACTTCATTATTGCTTGGAAGTGCCCTAAAGGTCTATTTTTTAATTCATTGGCAAGCTGCCCAACTTGGGTTTCTAGGTTCCTTAATGATGCTACTTGACTCTAGATCACAACATCATTTCTTACCATGTATTCCTTAAGCAAGGATTCCAACAAGTTGGGAGTCTTAGTAGGATGATGCTTCTGTTGGTGAAATCCTGGGGGAGAATTGCTTAATGATGCTGCTTGAATCTAGATCACAACATCATTTCTTACCATGTATTCCTTAAGCAAGGATTCCAACAAGTTGTGGTCTCTGAGGGGCAGAATTGCTTCCCTGGCCAGCACCATAGTTACTCCAAGAAAAGCTGGGATGCTGCCTCCAACTAGGGTTATACATATTTGAATAGGGATTATTGCTGTGATGCATGTTTCCCACATAGAACACTGACTCCAAATTTGAAGGGCAACTCTCAAATAAATGAGTTTCGTTGCATATAACACAAGACACTCCAGTTTCCTAGGCTGCATTAGCCCTTAGAGGGCGAGTCAGCTGCTAATTTTTTTAAAACATTTACTAATGAAGCTATCTGGGCTGTGAGAGAAGTGACTTCACTCATTTCATGCATACCTGCAGTTTTCTTTTCAGTTGAGACTCTGTCCATAGGCCATTGATAATTGTTGCAAGCCATCCTTTCAAGCAGCTCATAAACCTTATTGTAGGTTTTGGACAGAAGTGCCCCATTAGCTGCTGCATCCACTATGGTTCTAGTTTGAGCATTGAGACCATTATAAAAGGTCTCCATCTGGATGCAGTACGAGATTCCATGATGAGGACTGTAACATCCTAAGCCTTTAATAAAGTTAGATAAATTTAAGGATGAGTAGAAAACATATATGACAAGTAATCAAGATGCTTAGTTATATGATTATAAGGCAAGCATAAAATAGGTAACATAGTTAATGTAAATAAAAATTCTTAAGATTATAAGGGATTGAGAGAGGACACAAATATATTTTTTAAGACATTACTAGTCTAGGGTTAGTCATAAATTAAGACATATATTAACAAGAATTAACATGGCTAGTAGATGACAATAAAATTCTTTATAAAAATGTGGTACCATTTCATGGTTAAAAGTAATATAAATAAAATATTTTTGGAGCATAAATTAGAGGAATAGGATACAAATATATTCCTTAGGATGCTACTAATTTAGGATTAGGAAAATAATAAGGAAGGAAGAAGCATTATGTGATACACTACATATAAATATATATATATATACATATTTCCTCTCATTTCCACCATACACATCATAATATATATATATATATATACACACACACACACACACACACACATGCAAGAATAAATTAGCTTTATGTGTATACAGATATAGGTGCATTTCTCTCATTCAAACCATGCATATCATAATATACACCCATGCATGCACGTGAGGAGTTAAACCCAGAAAAAAAAGGGGAACCAGCAGCTTTGGGTGGGTTAAAGACACACATGCACGTAGGAAATGCAAGCTGGAAAACACACCATCCCTTGCTCCAAAACCAAGAAGAAAAATGTCCAACTCTTGCTCCACCAAAACCAGCAGAATTGGCGCCTCATGCAAGTAGAGGAAACCATCCACAAAGGCAGCAAAATCAGCGCCACATCAAGCAGAAAAAAGGACATCCCGCATGGCAACACTTTCACACCCACATGTGCTCCATAAAACCATCAGAAACACACCTACCCACTGCAGCAGAAACTCATGCCTCCACCTGTAGAACTCACACTTCCATCTGCCCCAAGAAAGCTGCAGTTTCACGTTCATACAACTAGAAACATCCATGCATACAAGTATGTGGCAGTAAGGGCGGAGCTAGACAATTTCTATTGAAGGGGCTGAAGAGAAAAAATTTAAGAATATTATATATAAAAATTTAAAATTTAAAATAATTAAATATATGCATAATTTATAAATTAAAAGAAATTATAAATAATTACTTACACTTATTTTTTAAATTTTATTTTTATGAAATTAAGTTATAAGAATGTTAATTACAATAATAATTTAGTTGAGGGGGGCTAAATCTTTATATATTTATATATAAATAATAAATACTGTATTATTATTAAAAAAATTTGACATGGTTGGGGGGGGCTACAATCCCCTCAAAGCTCAACGATGCTCCACCCTTGTGTGGCAGCATGTCTTCATTTTATATGTCAAACACCCACTCCCTCACTGAGCAAATTAGAATGCATGCAAACCCACGTGGAGGCAGCAGAAAAAAAAACCTGCTCCCTGCCCTACAGAACCAGGGAATCCTCTGCACCCATGGCAGCCACCTCCTTACATTTAGAAATGGTGCAGCAAAAAACACTCAAGCTTGCTTCACGCTAATGGGAGAAATGAGAGAGGGAAGAGGTCCAAAAAACTGAAGAGGAAGAGGAAGGAAGGGGGAGAGGGTAGCCAGCAGGAAGAAGAAGGTTGAGAGAGGAGAAAGAGAATGAAGAAAACCAGGAAAAAAAATGGAGTTTTCTTCCCTCACCATAAGGTAGTGAGAGTGAGAGTGATTGCTGAGGTTTGAAGCCTTGACCAACCATATTTGGTGCAAGAAACGTGGCTAAGTTTCAATGGAAACCAAGAGGAGAAGGAAGCTACAAATTGAGAGCCATAGGAGTAGGTTTACACAAGGTAAATCTGGCTTATTATAAAATTCTGATTTTGAGTTTATTAGGTTAAATTTCGGGCCTGCATGTACGAATTTCTGTCTAAAATATGAAAATTTATTCAACATATAAGTTGTAGCCTATGTCTTCGCTTTCCATAGCATTTGGAATCACATCAATCAGACATAAAATGAGAGAGTTATAGTCCAGGGTGTGATGAGAGGTCAGAATCGGGTTTGGAATCCAGGCTGATGAAGAATAGCTTTGGTTTTTGAATTTTGGGGACTAATCCATAAGGAATATGAAGTCGTGGTTAAATTGAAAGTTGTAGATAGATTTCTCACGGTCACATAGCCACTAGAATCACAAAATTTTGAGTCCATATGAGTTAGTTAGGTTCGGATTAGTGAGTAAAGGTCATAGATCATAGAAGAGTTAGGTTGAGACAATAGAAACCTTTTTGTACCCGAAATTATTGGCTTAGTAAATTTAGTAAATGGCCTTTAAATTATATAATTTTTAGTGATATGAGTCTTAAACTGTTCATAATCAATTTTGGAAATTTTCATGATTTTTGAGAACCTACAACTAGGTCTTTTGCAATTAAAACAGTGTTGAGGACAATTTACTGGACAGCTTAGACTGTTGATGGAAAGACAAAATATTGAAGGGGTTAGATGTTCAAATTTTGTATGAAAATTTTATGAATTTTTATAGGGATCCTAGTTAAGTATTCCACCAAATTTTAGAAAATTATGGGTAGGATAAGACACATAATAAAATGTAGAAATTAGGTAGGCAGGAAATGAGGCAGAACAGGCCATAACCGGGGACAGCCTCAAAACTTGGGATATTCGAGGGGTAAAATGAATTATTTTTTACTTAAAATTTTTATGGTAATTATATAACATATCTAGGATGCGTCATATAAAATATCATGAATTTTGAAGTAGTGTTACTAATCCAAATGGATGCAAAACTGAATAGAAATGGAACCGAAACTAAATTGCACTGTCCTGGGTATGGAGGTTCTTTTTGGGGATGAATGGAAGAGTTAAAGGTTGAGAGAATTAAGAAATAAAATAAAAATGTAAAAATTCCTCCATAGAAAATTTTAGAAGTTTTAGAGGACTTTTGTCATATTTAATAATAACCCTAAATCTCAGCAAAATCATAGTTTTGTTTTGAGGAGCAGAAGCTCTTAAACTAGGTATTTATGGCTTTAGGACCTAATATGCATGCATTTACCAAAAATTCTTGTATGTGTTAGTTTGAGTTACTGGTAGTAACCTTGGCAGCCTTGGAAAGGAAGTGATTGTGCTAGAATTGAGGTAGCTAGCCTTTTCTTAAAACACTCTTTAGGCTTATGAACTTGAAATTATGAATTTTCACTGATTGCCTGACTTTTATGCCATGATGAATGATGGTCTAAAGATATGTTATGTATGCATTCTCAGGAATTAAGGGGGTGCACAAAAGGGTGCCAAGTAAGCCCCATTTCCCTCACGATTGGCCAATAATAGGAGATGGTTAGCCCTTTGTAGGTATGGCCGTATTGACTGCATTGGGTAAGTAGACCATGATGTTATGGGTCCTTAGTGTGACCAAGATGCCGTATGATGAATGTATGGTCAGTGCTTATATTTCAGTAAAATAATTTGAGATGTTTTAAGGAATGCAATGTGTACTTTTGTTTTTCTAAAAATTTTGGTAGCTAGCATTTCCTTAAAACACTATTTATGCTTATGATCTTGAATTTATGATTTTCACTGATTGCTTGACTTTTATGTTATGATGAATGATGGTCTAAAGATATGTTTTGTATGCATTCTCAGGAATTAAGGGGGTGCACAAAAGGGTGCCAAGTAAGCCCCATTTCCCTCACGATTGGCCAATAATAGGAGATGCATAGCCCTTTGTAGGTATGGTCATATTGACTGCATTGGATAAGTAGACCATGATGTTATGGGTCTCAAGTGTGACCAAGATGCCGTATGTATGTATGTATGTATGGTCAGTGCTTATGTTTTAATGAAATGATTTGAGATGTTTTAAGGAATGGTATGTGCACTATTTTTCTGAAAAATTTGCTAGTTATTGAGATTGTCATCTCACTTTTTATGTCCACATAATCACATTCTAGGTACTCCAGCTAGAAGTGAGCAATAGGGGTCTCAAGGTTGACTCATATGATCATGAATTTATTTTCCTTGGTTGTGCAATATTTGTGTGGAATGGCTTAGTTAAGTGCCAAGTCCTTGTTAGACAGCTTATAATATGATGTAATATAAGTTATGGACTATACCTCTTTTCTTTATGGCATGAGATCCTTTATGTTGTAATTAATGCATAGCATGCCTAGGTAGTTGCCTATATAGAATTGAATTTTTAAGATTCCTGGGATAGCCTGAAGCACTTTTATGCTTATCCAAGAAAGATAATAAACGATATAAGTAAATAAGTTAAATTATGGGCTAATTAGACATTTTACAAAAATTTATAGATAATAAGGAACATTTTATGATTTAGATATATGAAAAATGGCACTAGTGAGTTAGGTGTTACATTTGTTGGTATCAGAGCGGTAGTTCTAGGAATTAACTGTATGTTAGAATAAATACTTATTATCTCATATAGATGATCAGTTTGACCAGCTATAGGGTGCTCAACGTTTTGTTAAAAATTAAATTGATTTGAGATCTGGATATCATCAATTAAGGATAAGGGTTAAGGGTTAAGGATATTCAGGGACTCGTTATGGGCATTATGAGTCTTGGCATTGTCATTTGGTTTGACAAATGCCCTAGTTGCATTTATAGACTTGATAAATAGTAATTAAACCATACCTGGATCAATTTATTTTTACATTTATTAACGAAATACTAATATGTTTCTAGAATACATAGGATCATATGCGACATTTAAAGATAGTTTTACCAACTCTGAGGGAGTATAGTTGGTAAGGATGGTATCCAAGTTGACCCTAAGAAAGTAGAAGTAGTACAACAATGGCCATGTCCTACTACAGTTACAGATGAAGATCCAAGTCGAATTTACGCTTTCTGCGGTTGTTTGTTGTCCATTCTATTTGAGCCATAGTTGGATCAGGTATATAAACGTATGCTTGTAAAGCATCAATCAACTCCTCAGCATTTGAAACTGAGATGAGAATTCGTCGTGCTGAGTGTGGGATAAACCTTTCTTCCATAGCATGATCAAAAAAAGACAACAAACCATCAAAGAAATGGTTAACATTTAACAAACCTATCGGTTTGTGATGCATATTCAGTTGTGCCCAAGAGACTTCTTGGAAAATCTCTTCCAAAGTACCAAAACCCCCTGGTAAGGCAATGAAGGCATCAACATTGCTCATCATTTTAGCCATGCGCTCATGCATGGAAGCTACTCTAAATTCTTCCCCAATTGTCTTCCCTATGATGTTTGATGCAGCTAGAGCTGTAGGAATAACACCTAGAACTTGACATCTGTAACAACTCCATTTATGTAAATGTAACAATTTTTTTTATATTTGTAAAATTCCATGAAGTTATTACTACTTTAATTCTAACCACTTAACTCGTAATAAAAATCACTTTAACCAAGCATAATTGTTATTAATAGTGATACGACACTGAGTTTCCGTACACACCATTATTTTACAAACTACACACCATTATTTTACAAACATTTGTACAAAGATACATATTAGTTCTAATCATCTATGTCGACTACTTCTGGGGACACTGGTGCGGGTGGAACCTCAACCGGAATCTCAGTCACATCTACTGCAGATACATATGATATAACTGGTAGTTGCCCAAGGTAGGGCACCTCGATCCAACATACGGAAATAATAAGTGTCATTGAGAAAATCTGCATTATTCTTCTGAACATGATATGGAAATATAGTGAGAATTAAATCCCAGTAGGTTCAACAATAAATAATAATTTACCATCAATATAGTTCATCATGTCATGTTCAGCTATATAAACTGCAAAAAATATCTTTGGTCACATGAATGCATTATATCTATGCACATAAGAATCATACAATAATGATATGTATGACAGGATTAACTATTTTCATAATATCATATGATGGCCATTAACTTATTCTCATTTCAAGCTACCCCAGTCAGGGTGAGTATTCTCTACTCTCCGGTACGGGCTTTTCTCGCTCCGTCTGACATGGCACACTTTCTCTTTCTTTTCTCATAATCATAATCATAATCGTTGGTAGGACGTCCCATAGTGGTGCACCACACGGATTGTCATGTGACCGTGCTCATTTCTTTTCTTTTCACAATGATATCCAAAAATATGCTTTCAATAACAAGTATGTTCATCAAAATATAACTATTACCATAAATCATTGGTAATCATGCCATGAACACAACCATTTCAAATATCAATTTATAAAATATTTCTATATCAGAATTTTACACTTAAGATGGTAAGAAGTTCATACAAAGGTAATGGCTATGGCATATACTAGTCATTTATAAAATTCGTCTTATTTTTTAAATATTAATTTTATTTCTTTATTTTCTTGATGCAGGTTTTCATCATATCTAACATTCTCTTACTAATCAGAGCATAACTCCCTCAATTGAACTCCGATGTAGGTGATCTTGGTGTCAATTTCAAGATAAAACAATTATCTAAAATGATTATGTTGAAAATTGTAGCGAAATATTAAGAAATCAAGGTGATATTACTCCCTAAATGTACATATTATTTCTTCTCGGATAGGTTTTGACCTCTACCTACTAATTGGACCATATCTACCTCATATGGACTCCAACTTCAGCGATTCCAGTGGCTACAAATCCGTGACACACATATCTATAATTCTTATGTTAACCATTTATTTTAATTCCATAAAGATAATTCTCAGAAATTAAAATACAGAAACTATCCTAACATATTCTTCCCTGATGAACCATTTTCTGACCTTTGACTACTAATCAACTCATATCTTCCACATATGGACTCTAAATTGAATGATTTCAGTGGCTAAATATCCGTGACACACTTATGTTAACCATTTATTTTAATTCTATACAGATAATTCCCAGAAATTAAAACACAAAAGCTATCCTAACATATTCTTCCCTGATGAACCATTTTCTGACCTTTGACTACTAATTGGAACACATCTACCTCATATGGACTCCAAATTGAATGATTCCAGTGGTTAAAAATCTGTGACACATATATCTTTAATTATTATGTTAACTATTTATTTTAATTCCCTACAGATAAGTCCCAAAAATTAAAATACAGAAGCTATCCTAACATATTCTTCCCTAATGAACCATTTTCTGACCTTTGATTACTAATCGGAACATATCTACCTCATATGGACTCAAAATTGAATGATTCCAGTGGATAAGAATCCGTGATACATATATATTTAATTCTTATGTTAACCATTTATTTTATTTCCCTATAGATAATTCCCTGAAATTAAAACACAGAAGCTAAAAATTTTTCCTACAGATAATTCCCAGAAATTTTTCCATATATCATTTATTTTAATTCCCTACAGATAATTCCCAGAAATTAAAACACAGAAGCTATCCTAACATATTCTTCCCTGGTGAACTATTTTCTGACCTTTGATTACTAATTGGACCATATCTACCTCATATGGACTCCAAATTGAATGATTCCAGTGGCTAAAAATCCGTGATACATATATATTTAATTCTTATGTTAACCAATTATTTTAATTCCCTACAGATAATTCCCAGAAATTAAAACACAGAAGCTGTCTTAACATATTCTTCTGATGAACTATTTTCTGACCTTTGATTACTAATTGGACCATATCTACCTCATATGGACTCCAAATTGAATGATTCCAGTGGCTGAAAATCCGTGACACATATGTCTTTAATTCTTATGTTAACCATTTATTTTATTTCCCTATAGATAATTCCCAAAAATTAAAACACAGAAGCTAAAAATTTTGCCACCCATAGCCATACCTATGCAGAACTTTCTATACCAGTCTAAGTATTCAAACATACATCATATGCAAGATCAATATGTAACATGATATAGCAACATCATGACCAATCATCAAAGTTCTAAGATCAAAATCTCATATAAATGTTATAAGTTTCAAAAGTTTTTTTCAAAAAGAAATATTGTTAAACTTACCTAAGAATCTCCCTAGCTCACTTAGTGAATTGGTTTTCTTGTTTCCTCTTGAAAGAAGTAGCAAGATTCCTCCCTTCCCTTAGCTTTTATAGCAGCTTAGGTAAGAGAAGGAGGGTGAGTTTTTGAACCTCAACGATGAAGAAGAAAAATGGATTCAAGGGGAGATTAAGGTAACTTACCTTGCGTACTTAGCCTTCTAAACTTCTCCTTCTTCTTCCTTCCTTTCTTCTCCTCTCTTTCTCTCCTTTCCTCACTCTACCTTGCTTCTATTTCTCTCTCTTCCTCACTTGGATGAAATTAAAATGTTGTAGGGGTGGGTTTTGCTTAAATAGACCACCAAATAATACACCTTTCATGATCATGGGTCTACCTTATCACAATTAGGATACACTTTGTGGAATTTTTGGAAAACAAACAACTTATGTTCTTGTCTTCCTCTTCCTTAGTCAAGATATGCATAAGAAAAGAAGATTTATATTTTGAAAATTATGATGATATGTTCTTAAGATAAGGGACAAGGTCCCTTTGATTTAGGGATTCTTTTCCATTTTCTTTTGTCTTAAACAAGTATGATAGGTTTGCCTTTTTAGGTGGCAAATTTCTAGCCCTTGAATCTCCATTATTTGGTTGATATTATTTGTGTGGGATAGGAATGTTTTGTCCTAATGCCATATATTATCATACCACTTGCTAAAATTATGAGTGTAGGATATAGATGCTTTTGTCCTAAAGTCTTGTATTATCATGCCACTTGCCAAATTGATGAATGTAGAATCACACCACTTGCTAAATTTTTGTCTTAATGCCATGTAACCTAATCTTTATTATTATTACATTATTATATCATCACCTAATTTATTTTATTTTATTTTTCCTCTTGGATTTGGGCTTATTCCTACCCATTATGGGCTTATTCCTACCCATTTTCTTTGCTTTGGATAAAATTCTACCTTTCTTGGAGGGCTTGGTCACATTTTCATAATTTTTGGGCTATCGATCCAATTACTATATCCTAGTCCAAGTTTATGTTTTATTTCTTGCTTAGGTTATCGAATGGGCTTGCTAGAAACTTATGTGAAGTGGAAAAACCCTATATGAAGTGTCCATAGGTAAAAGCCCAATGTATGGGTAAATATGTTAAACTTAGTAACTCTAGTTCTTGAATTAGGAAAAATTACCCTAATCCAATGTTCTTGAAATTTTAAGACCTTTACTTGTTTCTAAAAATTTATCTTCCTTTTCCAAGAATTTTGCATCTCTTTCGTATGTTATTTCTAATTTTATTTCCTATTAGGTTTTCCCTCTTTTTTTGTTCTCTTAATGTCAGAAACATTTTCTATGCATATACATAAGATGAAGAATTTCTAAGGATTATATTTCCTTAGATATCTAAAATATTGTCTAATAAATTTTATTTCCTTAATTAAATATTTATGTACTTTTATCAGTAAAAGAAACTAAATTAGGGATGTTACAACATCCTCCTGCATGTACAGTTGTAGACACACATCCCATTAACCCACAGTTACCTCCACCATAGACTAAATGAATCTTTTTCCTAACCAGCACCATACCCAGATTTTGTGCTGCTTTTACATACTCTCCATCTTTCCCAGGACTGGAATCACAAAAGACACAAATATTTCGAAACTGAAGGAATGTGATTCCCTCCATAGCTGCACACACTTTAACTTTGAGTATGAAAGTAAAGATATTAACGTGTGCATTTATAGTACTTAGAGAAGGGCATACTTATGATAGATATGCAAATAGGTTAGGAATAATTAGAACAGCTATATGAGTGATTAGTGGATATAAGCTAAATTGAAGGTGAAATTTTCAAAAATGATGGCAAGAATATATATGTACCGTAGTTGTGATAGTCGCTCATATTAGGCACATAAAGAGAATAAGGTTAAGATATCATCAAAAATTTGTCTTTTCTTTGTTGTCCTCGATGAAGCATTGATGTTTTGATTCTTTAAGGAAAGTTTTAGGTGATAGGCGTAATTGTAAAAAAAAAAACAAAAACAAAAAAAAGAATGAATATGCAAACCAGTTAGTTGTTGAAGAGGGACAATCAAATGATTTATTTTGTCTTCCCAATATTTTGCCAGTCGACTATTGGTATTATTAAGTCGACTAGCTATTTTGAGAAATTTTAATTTGTATTGGTTATTTTACAGTTAATTGATTACATCTATTTTGAAGCAATCAACTGCATCCTACCTGTTAACTAAATATTCTTTAATTTTCACAGACTTTTATAAGTTCAGAAATGTTTTTTTATGTGCTATTTTCCCACCGAATACCAATAGCTTTTAAGTAGATTTTGGCACATATATTCAAACCTTGCGGCCACTGATTTTTGCCGAAATAACAGCTAGATTTTGTTTACAGATTTTCAAGAATTACGGCCACCGATTTTTGCTGAAATAATAGCTAGATTTTGTTTACAGATTTTCAAGAATTATGGTCACCAATTTTAAATGTCCTTTCCATGCTTTGTGTAAACTTCTGACTTTCAATTTTGGCACCATACTCTATTAAGTATTCTCCTTTTCTACTGTATTTCCCTTATTAATGTTTGGAATTAATGCAAAGTTCTTTTCCCTCATTACGAGAAAAGTTAAATTTATTCTTTTGAAACTCAATTATTATGATGTTTAAGTGGTTAATAGGTTAAAATAGTGAGAAGTTTGAAAGAAATAGATGGATGATTGCCTTATGTTGCTTTGACGAATGTAATCAAGAGAATTAATGGTGTTGAAGTTCTTGGAAAATAAAATAGGGGAACTAGGATTTAAATTAATCTTTGAACTCTTAATTTGGAAATATGGAGAATATTTTGATAATCATGTTCAAAAATAATGTAAGTGATTAAAGATATTTGTGTTAAAGTTTTATACCATGCTAAATTGAGTCTAGTATCTAGGATGTGAATTATGTTGAATTGGAAATTCATGTATGAATAATTGTTGAGAAAAGTCTGCTTAGAACGAACGGGCTAGTTAAATGGAATTGATAGGAACTAGAATGATATGCTTTTGGAAATGAAAATAAGGAAGGCTTAAGATTCATGAGAGGATGTTGACATGTGAGAATCAAGATGACTTGATAGAAGTCTAGAATAAGAAAAGATAGTTACCCAATATGGATTCAGAATGATCTAAGGGATAGAATTAAAGATAGTCAAGTTTTTTTTTATCCATATCTAAAGAACATTAGAGAACAGATATCCCAAAGGAAGTCTAAAGAGTTTCATATTTCAAAGGATGGGCTTATTAAGTGTGGAGAGAGGCTGTGTGTACCTGAGGTGAAGGAATTAAGAGATAGTATCTTGACTGAAGCTCACAAGAGTAGGTATACCTTGCATCCTAGAGCCACTAAGATGTGTCAGGACTTGAAAAAAAAAATTTGGTGGCCTGGAATGAAAATAGAAATAACCTAATATGTGTCTAAGTGCTTAGTGTGTCAGAAATTCAAAGTAAAAAACTAGAAGCCTACGGGATTGTTTCAACCCTTAGATATTCCTAAGTGAAAATGGGATAGTATCTCAGTGGATTTTGGCACGAGTTTGCCTAGGACATCATCTGGCCATGATGCTATTTGGGTAATTATGGATAGACTGACTAAGTCTTCTCACTTTCTAACCATTAAATTTGTCTATACTTTAGACAAGTTAGCACAGATGTATGTTCATGAGATAGTTATGCTCCATGGGATACTTAATAGTATTATTTCTCATCGGGACCCCAGGTTTACTTCTAGATTTTCGAGATCCTTACAAAATGCTTTAGGTACTAAGCTTAGGTTTAGCACGGCTTACCATCCACATCTATTTGAAAAAGGTATGTTAAATTTTGTGGACAAAATTTTTTTAAGGGGGAAAGAAATGTAACATCCTAAGCCTTTAATAAAGTTAGATAAATTTAAGGATGAGTAGAAAACACATATGACAAGTAATCAAGATGCTTAGTTATATGATTATAAGGCAAGCATAAAATAGGTAACATAGTTAATGTAAATAAATTTTTTTAAGATTATAAGGGATTGAGAGAGGACACAAATATATTTTTTAAGACATTACTAGTCTAGGGTTAGTCATAAATTAAGACATATATTAACAAGAATTAAAATGGCTAGTTGATGACAATAAAATTCTTTATAAAAATGTGGTACCATTTCATGGTTAAAAGTAATATAAATAAAATATATTTGGAGCATAAATTAGAGGAATACGATACAAATATATTCCTTAGGATGCTACTAATTTAGGATTAGGAAAATAATAAGGAAGGAAGAAGCATTATGTGATAAACTACATATAAATATATATATATATATATATACACACACACACACACACACACACACACACACACATGCAAGAATAAATTAGCTTTACGTGTATACATATATAGGTGCATTTCTCTCATTCAAACCATGCATATCATAATATACACCCATGCATGCACGTGAGGAGTTAAACCCAGAAAAAAAGGGGAACCAGCAGCTTCGGTTGGGTTAAAGACACACATCCACGTAGGAAATGCAAGCTGGAAAACACACCATCCCTTGCTCCAAAACCAAGTAGAAAAACGTCCAACTCTTGCTCCACCAAAACCAGCAGAATTGGCACCACATGCAAGCAGAGGAAACTATCCACAAAGGCAGCAAAATCAGTGCCACATCAAGCAGAAAAAAAGACATCCCACATGGCAACACTTTCACACCCACATGTGCACCATAAACCGAGCAGAAACACACCCACCCATTGCAGCAGAAACTCATGCCTCCACGTGTAGAACTCACGCTCCCATTTGCCCCAAGAAAGCTGCAGTTTCACGCTCATACAACCAGAAACATCCATGCATGCAAGTATGTGGCAGCAAGTCTTCATGTTAGGTGTCATACACCCACTCCCTCACTAAACATATTAGAATGCATGCAAACTCACGTGGAGGCAGCAGAAAAAAAAAACCTGCACCCTGCCCTACAAAACCAGGGAATCCTCTGCACCCATGGCAGCCACCTTCTTACATTCAGAAATGGTGCAGCAGAAAACACTCAAGCTTGCTTCATGCTAGTGGGAGAAATGAGAGAGGGAAGAGGTCCAAAAAATTGAAGAGGAAGAGGAAGGAAGGGGGAGAGGGTAGCCAGTAGGAAGAAGAAGGTTGAGAGAGGAGAAAGAGAGTGAAGAAAACCAGGAAAAAAATGGAGTTTTCTTGCCTCACCATAAGGTAGTGAGAGTGAGAGTGATTGCTGAGGTTTGAAGCCTTGACCAACCCATATTTGGTGCAAGAAACGTGGCTAAGTTGCAAAGGAAACCAAGAGGAGAAGGAAGCTACAAATTGAGAGCCATAGGAGTAGGTTTACACAAGGTAAGTCTGGCTTCTTATAAAATTCCAGTTTTGAGTTTATTAGGTTAATTTTCGGGCCGGCATGTACGACTTTCTATCTAACATATGAAAATGTATTCAACATATAAGTTGTATGTTTTAGCTTTCCATAGCATTTGGAATCATATGAATCGGACGTAAAATGAGAAAGTTATATTCCATGGAGTGATGAGAGGTCAGAATCGGGTTCGGAATCTAGGCTGGTGAAGAATAGCTTCGGTTTTTGAATTTCTGGGACTAAGCCATAAGGCATATGAAGTTGTGGTTAACATGAAAGTTTTAGATACATTGCTCACGGTCACATAGTCACTGGAATCACAAAATTTAGTGTCCATATGAGTTAGTTAGGGTCTGATTAGTGAGTGAAGGTCATAGATCATAGAAGAGTTAGGTTGAGAAAATAGAAACCTTTTTGTACCCAAAAATATTGTCTTAGTAAATTTAGTAAATGGCCATTAAATTCTACAATTTTTGGTGAGAGGAGCCTTAAACGGTTCATAATCAATTCTGAAAATTTTCATGATTTTTGAGAACCGAAAACTAGGTCTTTTGCAATTAAAACTGTGTTGAGGACAATTTGCTGGACATCTTACACTGTTGATGGAAAGACAAAATATTGAAGGGGTTAAATGTTGAATTTTTTTATGAAACTTTTATGCCTAGTTACAGGTATTCTAATTAAGTATTCCACCAAATTTTAGATAATTATGGGTAGGTTAATATACATAATAAAATGTAGAAATTAGGTAGGCAGGAAATGAGGCAGAACAGGCCATAACCGGGGACAGCCTTAAAACTTGGGATATTCGAGAGGTCAAATGAATTATTTTTTACTTAAAATTTTTATGGTAATTATATAACATACCTAGGATGTTTCATATAAAATATCATGAATTTTGAAGTAGTGTTACTAATCCAAATGTATGAAAAATAGAATAGAAATGGAACCGAAAGTAAATTGCACTGTCCTGGGTATAGAGGTAGTTTTTATGGGCTGAATGGAAGAGTTAAAGGCTGAGAGAATTAAGAAATAAAATAAAAATGTAAAAATTCCTCCATAGAAATTTTTAGAAGTTTTAGAGGACTTTTGTCATATTTAATAATAATCCCAGATCTCAGCAAAATCATAGTTTTGTTTTGAGGAGCAGAAGCTCTTAAACTAGGTATTTATGGCTTTAAGACCTAATATGCATGCATTAACCAAGAATTCTTGTATGTTTTAGTTTGAGTTACTGGTAGTCACCTTGGCAGCCTTGGAAAGGAAGTGATTGTGTTGGAATTGAGGTAGCTAGCCTTTCCTTAAAACACTCTTTATACTTATGAACTTGAAATTATGAATTTTCACTGATTGCCTTACTTTTATGCCATGATAAATGATGGTATAAAGATATGCTATGTATGCATTCTCGGAAATTAAGGGGGTGCACAAAAGGGTGCCAAGTAAGCCCCATTTCCCTCACGATTGGCCAATAATAGGAGATGCTTAGCCCTTTGTAGGTCTGGCCGTATTGACCGTATTGGGTAAGTAGACCATGATGTTATGGGTCCCTAGTGTGACCAAGATGCCGTATGATGAATGTATGGTCAGTGCTTATGTTTCAGTGAAATAATTTGAGATGTTTTAAGGAATGGAATGTGTACTTTTGTTATTGAAAATTTTGGTAGCTAGCTTTTCCTTAAAACACTCTTTATGCTTATGAACTTGAATTTATGAATTTTCACTGATTGCCTGACTTTTATGCTATGATGAATGATTGTCTAAAGATATGTTATGTATGCATTCTCGGGAATTAAGGGGGTGCACAAAAGGATGCCAAGTAACCCTCATTTCCCTCACGATTGGCCAATAATAAGAGATGCATAGCCCTTCGCAGGTATGGCCGTATTGACTACATTGGGTAAGTAGACCATGATGTTATAGGTTCCTAGTGTGACCAAGATGCCGTATGTATGTATGTATGGTCAATGCTTATGTTTTAGTGAAATGATTTGAGATGTTTTAAGGAATGGTATGTGCACTATTTTTTTGAAAAATTTGCTAGCTATTGAGATTGTCATCTCACTTTTTATGTCCACATAATCACATTCTAGGTACTCTAGCCAGAAGTGAGCAACAGGGGTCTCAAGGTTGACTCATATGATCATGAATGTATTTTCCTTGGTTGTGCAATATTTGTGTGGAACGGCTTAGTTAAGTGCTTAGTTAAGTGCCAAGTCCCTGTTAGACAGCTTATAATATGATGTAATATAAGTTATGGACTGTACCCCTTTCCTTTATGGCATGAGATCCTTTACGTTGTAAGTAATGCATAGCATGCCTAGGTAGTTGCCTATATGGAATTGAATTTTTAAAATGCTTGGGATATCCTGAAGCACTTTTATGCTTATCCAAGAAAGATAATAAATGATATAAGTGAATAGGTTAAATTATGGGTAGTTAGACATTTTATAAAAATTTATAAATAATAAGAAACATTTTATGATTTAGATATATGAAAAATGCCACTAGTGAGTCAGGTGTTACATTTGTTGGTATCAGAGCGGTAGTTCTAGGAATTAACTGTATGTTAGAATAAATACTTATTACCTCATATAGATGATCAGTTTGACCAGCTATAGGGTGCTCAACGTTTTGTCAAAAGTTAAATTGATTTGAGATATGGATATCATCATTTAAGGATAAGGGTTAAGGGTTAAGGATATTTAGAAAATTTCTTTTCGAACTCGTTATGAGCATTATGAGTCTTGGCAGTGTCATTTGTCAAGTCATTTGGTTTGACAAATGCCCTAGTTGCATTTATAGACTTGATAAATAGTAATTAAACCATACCTGGATCAATTTATTTTTACATTTATTAACGAAATACTAATATGTTTCCAGAATACATAGGATCATAAGCAACATTTAAAGATAGTTTTACCAACTCTAAGGGAGTATACTTGGTAAGGATGGTATCCAAGTTGACCCTAAGAAAGTAGAAGTAGTACAACAATGGCCATGTCCTACTACAGTTAAAAATGAAGATCCAAGTCCAATTTACGCTTTCTGTAGTTGTCTGTTGTCCATTCTATTTGAACCATAGTTGGATCAAGTATATAAACATATGCTTGTAAAGTATCAATCAACTCCTCAGCATTTGAAGTTGAGATGAGAATTCGTCGTGCTGAGTGTGGGATAAAGATTTCTTCATAGCATGATAAAGAAAAGACAACAAAC
This sequence comes from Gleditsia sinensis, assembly GCA_037074535.1. NCBI lineage: Eukaryota > Viridiplantae > Streptophyta > Magnoliopsida > Fabales > Fabaceae > Gleditsia > Gleditsia sinensis. Next base: position 26,379,551 of record CM073463.1, read on the forward strand.
CATCAAAGAAATGGTTAACATTTAACAAACCTATTGGTTTGTGATGCATATTCAGTTGTGCCCAAGAGACTTTTTGGAAAATCTCTTCTAAAGTACCAAAACCCCCTAGTAAGGCAATGAAGGCATCAACATTACTCATCATTCTAGCCATGCGCTCATGCACGGAAGCTACTCTAAATTCTTCCCCAATTGTCTTCCCTATGATATTTGATGCAGCTAGAGCTGTAGGAATAACACCTAGAACTTGACATCCTCCTGCATGTACAGTTATAGACACGCATTCCATTAACCCACGGTTACCTCCACCATAGACTAAATGAATCTTTCTCCTAGCCAGCACCATACCTAGATTTTGTGCTGCTTTTACATACTTTCCATCTTTCCCAGGACTGGAACCACAAAAGACACAAATATTTCGAAACTGACGAAATGCGATTCCCTCCATAGCTGCACACACTTTAACTTTGAGTATGGAGGTAAAGATATTAACGTGTGCATTTATAGTACTTAGAGAAGGGCATACTTATGATAGATATGCGAATGGGTTAGAAATAATTAGAACAACCATATGAGTGATTAGTGGATATAAGTTAAATTGAAGGTGAAATTTTCAAAAATGATGACAAGAATATATATGTACCATAGTTGTGATGGTCGCTCATATTAGGCACATAAAGAGAATAAGGTTAAGATATCATCAAAAATTTGTCATTTCTTTGTTGTCCTCGATGAAGCATTGATGTCTTGATTCTTTAGCTGATGTTAGATAGCTGAAAAATTTCATATCCTAAGGTTTATATAACTCCTGAATCCATCTATAGTATCAGAATTTCAATAAGAGGTCTCTAAGTAAGAGTTTTAGAATTTACCTTTTTATGAGATTTTCTATTTCAGATCTACGGCGATTCAACGACTGATTTGAAAAATTGATCGGTTAAAACCATAGTATTATTTGTTCTGAATCCAGTAGAACCTTCAGTTTTGAGATAGGAAGCCAATAGGCACTCCAGATCTAGAGAAAAAGTTGAAAATTACTATTCATTATTATTCACTCACTATTTACTCACTATTCACTCTTCTCAAATTTTTTTCCGAAATTCGCCTCCGTCTCCTGTGTTGCTCCCTTCTTCCCTTTTTATTTATTTTTTTAAATAATAATAATAATTATTTAATAATTGAATAATATGATTTTATTTTATATAAATATCATTTTTCATCCTAAAATATCCCAAAAATTTCTAAAATTTTACACTCTCATAAACCTTTAGTTAAACTCTTAAATTATGATTTTTCTTGATAAAAATCATAATAAAACAAATCTCAAAATAAATATCTTTATACATATTAAAAGAAAGAATATTTCTAAAAATATAACAAAAATTCATTAAAGACCAATATAATTATTTCTAGCAAAACAATAATTATTTTAATTAAAAATAGATTTACTTGTAGCAGAACATAATCATTGTTAAACAAATAAAAATATATATTTTTATAACAAAACATTATTATTTAAAAATAAAAATTATGGGATGTTACATTCTTCCCCCCTTAAGAAATTCGGTCCTTGAATTTCAGCCCATCCTACCACATGTAAGGAATGAAATCAAGGCATAATTCAGAGTTATTAACCTTATTACTCAAATAATTGGGAATATATTTTCTGTATATCATCTTTTCTTTTTAAAATGTCTCTTCACTTGAATGATTTTTCCATATAACTTAACCATAAGGATTTCTTTCATCCATAAGTTCTTCACTTGTCGATCAACAATAAACATCAATTGTACCCATATTTAAGCCAAATTTTTGTCCAATTGAATTTCTTAGAATTAGGTAACATAAGAAGAATCTAACAGGTACTTCCTTAGCATAGATGCAAGCAATTCTCTATCTACATTACTTAATCCTGATGATAAGGTTAAGCAATGTATTATTATGCCTACTTTGTTCAAGTTTTCAAAAGAGTCTATATACTAGAGCTTTTTTTTAATCAATTTCACTTTATATCCTTTCACTCGCATGGATATATCTATGGGTCGATATTAGAAAGTACACCCATAAAAGAACATATTCACATCCATATTGGGGTAATTATCTTTTCTTATTCGATACTTCTATCAAGTCCTCTTTGATTCTCACATGTCAACATCATCCCATGAATATTATTATCTTAATCTATCATCTATTTTTATCCTAAAATCCATTAATCAATATGTTAAACATATGTAGCAATAAATCCACCAATCATTTTTAACGTTTATGTACCATTGGCACATGTCTAACAATTCTAACTTACCTCATCACGGTAACTCTATACCATTTTATTAACACCAACAAATTCATTATAAAAAATATCAAACCTTTCCTCTATCATATCTAAAAGGGTAACGTTTGGGTTTTTTTTTCGATATGCATGTTAAATACGCCATATGTATAAACACAATATATACATATTTATTTTAAACCTCATACATGTTATAATTATACAATACAACATTTCAAAACACAATATACATGTTTACATATATATTACAAACCTCACACATATTATATTTATACAATACAACATTTCAGTACATAATTAAGAGTCTTTATATAGTACTTCACCCTTGAAATACAAAGGGTGAGGAGGTGGTGCTGACATCTAGATCTCCATCAGTAACGTCATTTTGTGTTGCATCTCATTTCTTTTTATCTGAACATAACACCACAATAATAGTGATAAAAAAGGTTCCCAGTACATTTAACATAAATAAAACATTATGAGAAAACAGGAGTTATGTTCAACTGTATAAGCTACAGAAAAATATCAAAATTTTGAGATAAAATCATAATTTTTGTTTATGCATAATTATCCTACTACAAATGCACTAAAAATCCATTTTTTTAATGCACAGCCATATCACGGCTTTTAATTTACTTATTTGCTATATGCATAGTGACTGATCGACTACAGTCACAATAAGTGATAAGGGAATGTGAGTACATCACCCTGCTGGCCCCTCACATTACCACTGTCACTCGGTTGGAGCGGCCCTCCTTTGGCTCACTCAGGCTAATAGGGCGTCCCCTACTCGGTACCGTCTCGAGCCATACAACCCGTCGATATTCATCCATACATATAAATGTATATATATAAATTCATATTTATCAAATACAATACATAACTATCAAGCAACTCGTCATAAGATTTACGCTTGCCATTTAATTACTTTCATAATATAATGCATCATTTTTATACCAAATAATTAATAATCATTCATCACATACTAATACTCAATATAATTCATTGATACCAAAATCATCATTTTAAAAGTATTTTTCTTGAATATATGTTTCCTAAAAATATTACAACAAACAAGATTATTTTTAGGCATAAAACAGTGAAAAGTATGATAATCTAGCACCCAACACGGCCTGGCCATGTTCAAGACACGGCCATGCTTGAAAACTACTTCAAACATGCTTAAAAAATAGCCCCGAACACGGCCTACCCGTGTTGAAGCAACCCAGAAATCCGATTGAGGTGATTTAAAATCCTATAGGAATCTAAGAAAATTATCTATAACTTTTAAGTTTATATTTTCTTCAAATTCTCTACGGATTATTCCTAGAAAATTAAAATAAAAACACTTATTTTTACTATCCTAAATTCCGACCTCTGCTCTATTAATCAGCCATATCTCCCTCATATGAACTCCAAATTAAGTAATTCTAAAGTCTATGGATTTGTGAGACATATATCTACAATTCATATGTTGACCATGTCTTAAAAATACTTATCGAAATTTCCCAGAATTCCAAAAACCGAAGCTTCCCCAATTATTTCGAAATTCAGCTTAATTTATCTTCTCCTTTGATTTTCTTTTATATAATCCCATGCACCCATATGCATGTCCAAACATCCAAAACATAATTTTATAGAAATATCCAGACCACATGTTATCCAAAATCACATCTAAACAAATCTAAAAGTGTATACATAATTTTGTACAAAAATTTATTAGAAGATGTTAAACCTACCTCAAATTCCGTTAAACTCGGTGCTTGATTCCTTGAGTTCTCTTTACTCTTCCTTCTCCTTCTTCTTCCTCTTTCTCTTCTTCTTCTTCCCTTTTTCTCTTCTTTCCCTTTCTTTTTCTCCTTTTCTTTTTCTTCTCTTTCCCTCCGTCACTTCCTCCCCTTCTCCTTCTTATCTTCCTATTATTTTATTTTATTTTTTCCCTACTTACCCCCTACCTACCACCTCTTTATCTCCAAAATGCCCTTGCCATCATCCATAATTACACTAATGCCATCCCTATTAATTACATAAATTAAATGCTATTTTAACCATTCCTACTAATTTATTTGACTTAAGTAAAAATAATTTAATCCTCCCATGAGATCCAAAATCCGTTCTCCTCTCTGAAAGAAATAAATTTCAATTAGTAACATAAGAAAAAAAAATCGGGGATGTTACAGTTCTCCCCCCTAAAAAAGAATTTTGTCCTTAAAATTCAAGGTTTACCTGTTTTCAAACAGTAGTTAATACTTCTGTCTCTTGTCATCTTCCTTTTCCCATGTGGCTTCTTCCATTGTTAAACTCTCCTAACCTACCTTCACCAATGGAATGGTTTTATTTCTCAACTGTTTCACTTCTTTATCCAGAATTACTATCGGCCTCGGTCGGCAGGTTAGATTCTCGTCTACAACTATTCTTTCTTCTTGAATTATGTGCGACGGATCTGTAGATACTTTCGAAGTTGAGAAACATGGAACACATCATGCAGATTTGATAAATGCGGAGGAAGTGCAATCTGATATGCCGATGACCCTATCCTTTTCAGAATTTGATAAGGTCCTAAATATCTCGGACTCAATTTCTTAATTTTCATTGCTCGACCAATTCCGGTTGTAGGGGAAATTTTCAAGAACATATGCTCACCTTCTTGGAATTGTATCGGTCTCCTTCTCCTATCGAAATAGCTCTTTTGTCGACTCTGAGCTGTTTGCATTTTATCTCGAATTATCTGTATTTGCTCAGAAGTATGTTGCACTAACTCGGGCCCCAATAACCTTTTCTCCCCCACTTCATTCCAACATAATGGAAATTTACATCTCCTACCATACAAAGCTTCATATGGTGCCATTCCGATACTAGAATGATAACTGTTATTATACGCAAACTTAGCCAATGACAGATATCCATCCCATCCTTTTCCTTGCTCTAGCAAGCACGGTCTTAGCATATCCTCTTATGTCTGTATAGTTCTCTCCGTTTGACTGTCTATTTGAGGATGATATGCAGTACTAAAACACAAACGAGTACCAAAAGCTTCTTGTAGTGCTCTCTAAAATCTGGAAGTAAATCGAGGATCTCGATCTGAAATGATACTATTAGGAATTCCATGCAACCGTACAATTTCCTTCATATACAACTAAGCCAACTTATTCAACGAGTAGTTTTTTTTAATGGGTAGAAAATGTGCAGATTTCGTCAGTCTATCAACTATTACCCATATCGCATCATAACCTGTCTGAATCTTAGGTAATCCGACAATTAAATCCATAGATATACTATCCCACTTTCACTCAGGGATTTCTAAAGGTTGTAACATCTCAGAAGGTTTTTGATGTTCTATCTTCACCTTTTGACAAACTAGACACTTAGACTGATATTCGGCAATGTCTCTCTTCATTCCTGGCCACTAGTATAATCTTTTCAAATCTTGATACATTTTTGTAGATCCTGGATGGATTGTATACTTACTTTGATGAGCTTCTTCCAGAATCTTAGCCTTCAAATTCTCTCCATGTGGTATACATGTTCTGCCCCGGTACATAATAATTCTATCCTCTGACATTGCAAAGTCAGGTTGATCTATTCGATCTTGTAAAAATTGATCATGTGTCTGCACTTCTTTAATCTGAGTCTTCAAGTCACTTTCAATTCTTAATTCACTAACAATCAAACTACCAGATAATTTCAAATTTCTAAATTCCTCAATTAGCTCCATTTCTTTTATTAGTATTTGCCTTAAATGCAACAACTTCCGGCTCAACGCATCAGCTACTACATTTTCCTTCCCTGGGTGATACTTCAATTCAAATTTGTAATCATTAATGAATTCCATCCACCTTCTTTGTCTCATATTCAATTCTTTTTGGTCAAAGAGATACTTTAAACTCTTATGATCACTGTATATTTCAAATACAGCTCCATACAAGTAGTGTCTCCACATCTTCAGGGCAAAAACTATAGCAGCCAACTCTAAATCATGAGTAGGATAGTTCTCCTCATGCGGTCTCCATTGTCGAGACGCATAAGCAACTACCCTACTTTCTTGCATCAAAACACAACATAAACCTTTCTTGGAAGCATCTGTATAGACTACAAAGCATCCATAAGGGTTAGGAACAACTAGAACAGGTGGAGAAGTCAATTTGACTTTAAGCTCTTGGAAACTATTCTCACATTCTTTAGTCCAATTAAAAAGACTTCATTTTCTGGTCAATCGAGTCAAAGGCAAAGCTATTTGAGAGAATCCCTGTATAAACCTTCTGTAATATCCTGCTAAACCCAAGAAACTTCTAATTTCAGTCATAGTTTTTGGTCTCTCCCATTTCAGCACTGCTTCAGTTTTATTGCAATCCACCGACACATCATCTTTAGAAATTACGTGACCCAAAAACTTCACTTCTTCTAGCCAAAATTCACATTTTTCCAACTTAGCGAAAAGTTTCTTTTCCTTCAAGACTTGAAGTACTAATCGAAGATGTTGGTTGTGTTCTTCCTCACTCTTAGAGTAGATTAAAATATCATCTATGAACACTACTACGAATTGATCCAAGTAGGGTCTAAAAATGGGATTCATATAGTCCATAAAGACTGCAGGTGCATTTGTGACCCTAAAAGGCATGACTAAAAATTTGTAGTGTCCATATAGAGTTCTGAAAGCTGTTTTTGGAATGTCTTCTTCTTTAACTCCGATCTGATGATACCTTGACCTCAAGTCTATCTTAGAGAAAATAGTAGCTCCTTTTAATTGATCTAATACATCGTCTATTCTAGGCAACAGATACTTATTCTTAATAGTCGCCTTATTCAATTGCCTGTAATCAATACACAATCTCAAACTGCCATCTTTCTTCTTTACAAATAGTACGGGCGCTCCCCAAGGTGATACGCTAGGTCTGATAAAATTCTTTTCTAATAGCACTTCGATCTGCTTCTTCAGCTCTTGTAGTTCTACAAGAGACATTCTATAGGGAGTGATAGAAATAGGCCTCGCCTCTGGTGCTAGATCGATGGAAAATTCCACTTCTCTCTTCGGTGGAGGTTCAGAAATTTCAGAGGGAAAAACCTCTGAAAATTCACAGACTATTGGAATCTCAAGCAGTTCCCGTTTCATACTCGGGTTGATGGTATACAAGAAAACACATTTCAAATCCGCATCCCTCATCTCTTTATAGAGTCGGTGAGCAGTAATAATGCTATACTTTTAGTCCTCTGGTGGGTCCGAGAGAAACTCAAAAGTCTTATTGCAGCAATCCAGTAGGACTCGGTTCTGACTTATCCAATCCATACCCAAGATGACATCTATACCATCCAGAGGTAGACAGATCAGATCCACTACAAAGGATCTGTCATTCAATACAATGGGACAATTCAAACACACTGAGGAGGTAATTATTTTTCCTCCTGTAGGTGTCACCACTGCTAACTCATATGGTAACTCCGCAATAGAGTGTTGTAATTTCCCCACACATTTTATTGCTATGAAAGAATGGCTCACGCCAGAATCAAATAATACATTTAGCGACAAATTATTGATACAACAGGTACCTTGCATCAAATCAGGAGATGTCTTTGCTTCAACACCGCTCAAGGTGAAAACTCTTCTTATCGTTTGTTGAGTTTCGTGCAATACCTTTCCCATTTCCTAGTGGACAATATCGTGACATGTTCTCCTTCTGTCCACATTGGTAGCAACTGACTGAATCAAAATAACATGGTTTATTCCCATGGAATTTCCCGCATTTTCCACACTAACCCATTGTCGAATTGTTCAGATGAGGTCTGGGTTCCACAGTTGCTGGTTGTTTACCTCTCATGATATTCTTCCCTCTGGTATTTCTATCCATAACTAGGAACTCTCTCTTTCGCTTCCACTGAGTCCGCCTCTCCTTTTCATCCTCGACTGCTTTTAGACTTGTCGCCAGCATTCGACATTTATTTACCAACGAGGCATATTCCCGAATCTCTAATGCCACCACAGCATTTCTAAGCTCCAGGTTCAGTCTTGATTTAAACTTCATTGCCTTCCAAGCTTCATCTGGATTGTTCTTCAAAGTACTTGAGAACTTAGACAGCTCTTCAAATTTGGTAATATAGTGCTAAATGGTCCCATTTCCCTGTCTAAGCTGAAGAAACTCAATCTCTTTCTCAGCTCTCACATTACTGGGAAAATATTTGTTCAGAAAAGTCTCTCGGAATAAGTGCCATGTATTTTTCCCTGTCTTGATGTACTAGTAACTCTTTGGCTCCTCTCCACCAGTATTCAGCTTCTTCCTTCAGCATATATGTTCCAAAATTGACCTTCTGCTCATCAGAACAATTTAGAACTTCAAAAATCTTCTCGGGTTCCGTCAGCCATCTCTCAGCAACTATTGGGTCATATGCACCCACAAAAGACGGAGGCCGCGTTCCCATAAATTCAGACCATCCATTACCATTTCTAGTTCTGTTCTCATTTCAATTTCTTTCATCTCCCTTAACCTCGTCATTATTATTAATATTCTGAAGATGCTACAGAATCTGATTTGTAGCACCTGCCTGAGCTTGAATAGCTGCGGCTATGTTATTTAAGGTAGCATTTGCGCTACCTGGCAGATTCTTTCTTGGTAGTAAAGCAAAATATTAGTCACTATTGAGGTGATCAAGCTCAACCGTAGTTCAAAATTTTACAGTAGTTATTACACTACACTAGATTATAAATAAGAAATACTAGTACTTTCCTACTGTATTTATCCGCTACCTTATACAACGTTTCCACATAACTATTCAAGACTCCTCTAAGTCAATCTAGGTGACCACCCACCCCATGGTCGCCTAAGATCGACCGCTCTGATACCAACTTTGTAATGTCTGGGATTTTTTTTTCGATACGCATGTTAAATACACCATATGTATAAACACAATATATATATATATTTATTTCAAACCTCATACATGTTATAATTATACAATACAACATTTCAAAACACAATATACATGTTTACATATATATTACAAACCTTACACATATTATATTTATACAATACAACATTTCAGTACATAATTAAGAGTCTTTATACAGTACTTCACCCTTGAAATACAAAGGGTGAAGAGGTGGTGCTGACATCTAGATCTCCATCAGTAACGTCATTTTGTGTTGCATCTCATTTCTTTTTATCTGAACATAACACCACAATAATAGTGATAAAAAAGGTTCCCAGTAGATTTAACATAAATAAAACATGATGAGAAAATCAGAGTTATGTTCAGCTGTATAAGCTACAGAAAAATATCAAAATTTTGAGATAAAATCATAATTTTTGTTTATGCATAATTATCCTACTACAAATGCACTAAAAATATATTTTTTTAATGCTCAGCCATATCACAGATTTTAATTTACTTATTTGCTATATGCATAGTGACTGATCGACTACAGTCACAATAAGTGATAAGGGAATGTGAGTACATCACCCTGCTGGCCCCTCACATTACCACTGTCACTCGGTTGGAGCAGCCCTCCCTTGGCTCACTCAGGCTAATAGGGCGTCCCCTACTCGGTACCGTCTCAAGCCATACAACCCGTCGATATTCATCCATACATATAAATGTATATATATAAATTCATATTTATCAAATACAATACATAACTATCAAGCAACTCGTCATGAGCTTTACGCTTGCCATTTAATTACTTTCATAATATGATGCATCATTTTTATACCAAATAATTAATAATCATTCATCACATACTAATACTCAATATAATTCATTGATACCAAAATCATCATTTTAAAAGTATTTTTCTTGAATATATGTTTCCTAAAAATATTACAACAAACAAGATTATTTTTAGGCATAAAACAGTGAAAAGTATGATAATCCAGCACCCAACACGGCCTACCCATGTTCAAGACACGGCCATGCTTGAAAACTACTTCAAACATGCTTAAAAAATAGCCCCGAACACGGCCTACCAGTGTTGAAGCAACCTAGAACACGGCTTGGCCGTGTTCTGTGACCTTCCTTCACTTATTCCATCATATCTCCCTCATACCAACTCCGATTGAGGTGATTTAAAATCCTATAGGCAGCTAAGACAATTATATACAACTTTTATGTTAATAATTTCTTCAAATTCTCTACGAATTATCCCCAGAAAATTAAAATAAAAAACACTTATTTTTACTATCCTGAATTCCGACCTCTGATCAATTAATCAGCCATATCTCCCTCATAATAACTCCAAATTAAGTAATTCTAAAGCCTATGGATCCGTGCGACATACATCTACAATTCCTATGTTGACCATTTCTTTAAAATTCTTACGAATTTTCCCAGAATTCCAAAAACCGAAGTTTCCCCAATTATTCCGAAATTCAGCTTAATTTATCTTCTCCTTTGTTTTTCTTTTATATAATCCCATGCACCCATATGCATGTCGAAACATCCAAAACAGAATTTTATATAAATATCCAGACCACATGTTATCCAAAATCACATCTAAACAAATCTAAATATGTATATATAATTTTGTACAAAAATTTATTAGAAGATGTTAAACCTACCTCAAATTCCTTTAAACTCGGTGCTTGATTCCTTGAGTTCTCTTTACTCTTCCTTCTCCGTCTTCTTCCTCTTTCTCTTCTTCTTCTTTCTCTTCTTCTTCTTCCCCTTTTCTCTTCTTTCCCTTTCTTTTTCTCCTTTTCTTTTTCTTCTCTTTTCTTTTTCTTCTCTTTCCCTCCGTCACTCCCTCCCCTTCTCCTTCTTATCTTCCTATTATTTTATTTTTTTTCCCTACTTACCCCCTACCTACCACCTCTTTATCTCCAAAATGCCCTTGCCATCATCCATAATTACACTAATGCCATCCCTATTAATTACATAAATTAAATGCTATTTTAACCATTCCTACTAATTTATTTGACTTAAGTAAAAATAATTTAATCCTCCCATGAGATCCAAAATCCGTTCTCCTCTCTGAAAGAAATAAATTTCAATTAGTAACATAAGAAAAAAAAATCTGCGATGTTACAAAAAACACCTCATTTTAACTTATATCAATCCCATTTAATTCACCCAATCATTTCAAGAATATTTTTCCTAACAATTACTCATACATGAATTTTCAATTGCAACATAATTCACATCGTACATACTAGACTCAATTTAGCATAATATAAACCTTTAACACAAATATCTTAATCACTTATATTATTTCCGGACATGATTCTCATAGTATTCTCCATATTTCCAAATTAAGAGTTCAAAGATTAATTTAAATCCTACTTCCCATATTTTATTCCTAAAGAATTTGAACACCACTAATTCTCTTGATTACATTCGTCAAAACACTATAAGGTCATCATCCGTCCACTCCTTTCAAAATCTCTATTACTTTAACCTACTAACCAATTGGACACCATAATAACTGAGTTTCAAAGAAAATAAATTGACTTTCCTTATAATATGGAAAAAAAATCTTGCATTTAATACCAAATATTAATGTAGGACAATGCAGCAGAAAATGTGGAATACTTAATAGAGCATGGTGTCAAAATAGGAAGTTAGAAATGTGGACAAAGCATTGAAATAAAATTAAAATCGGTGGTCGTAAATCTTGAAAATCTGTAAACAAAAATTTAGCTGTTATATCGGCAAAAATCAGTGGTCGCAAAGTTTGAATATACATGCCAAAATATACTTTAAATCTGTTGGTATTCGGTGAAAAAATAGCACATGAAAAATATATATTTCTGAGCTTATAAAAGTCTGTGAAAATCAAATAATATGTAGTTAACTAGTAGGATGCAGTTGATTGCTTCAAAATGGATTTAATCAATCAACTGTAAAATAATCAGTCTAAATTAAAATTTCTCAAAATAGTTAGTCAACTTAATAAGACTGATAGTCGACTAGCAAGAACATTGGAAAAACAAAATAAATCATTTGATTGTCCCTCTTCAACAACTAACTTGTTTGCATTTTAACTATTTTTTTTTACAATTACGCCTATCACTTACAACTTTTCTACAAGAATCAAGACATCAATACTTCATCAAGGACAACAAGGAAAAGACAAATTTCTGGTGATATCTTAACCTTATTCTCTTTATATACATAATATGAGCGATTATCACAACTACTATACATATACATGCTTGTTGTCATTTTTGAAAATTTCACTTTCAATTTAGCTAATATCCACCAATCACTCACATACTGTTCTAATTATTCCCGGCCTATTCACATAGCTATCATAAGTATGTCATTCTCTGAATTCTATAAATGCACACGTTAATTTTTTTACTTTCATACTTCAAGTTAAGGTGTGTGCAGCTATGGAGGGAATCACATTTCATCAATTTCGAAATATTTTTGTATTTTGTGGTTCCAGTCCTGAAAAGGTTGGAGAGTATGTGAAAGCTGCACAAAACCTGGGTATGGTACTAGCCAGAAGAAAAATTCATTTAATCTATGGTGGAGGTAACCGTGGATTAATAAGGTGTATGTCTACAGCTGTCCATGTAGGTGGATGCCAAGTTCTAGGTATTATTCCTACAGCTCTAGCTGCATCTAACATCGTAGAAAAGAAAATTGGAGAAGAATCTAAGGTTGCATCCATGCATGAGCGCATGGCTAGAATAATGAGCAATGCTGATGCCTTCATTGCCTTACTAGGGGGTTTTGGTACTTTAGAAAGAAATTTTCCAAATAGTCTCTTGGGCACAACTAAATATGCATCACAAACCGGTAGGTTTGTTAAATGTTAACCACTGCTTTGATGGTCTGTTGTCTTTCCTTGATCATGCTGTGGAACAAAGGTTCATCTCACACTCAGCACGACGAATTCTCATTTCAGCTTCAAATGCTGAGGAGTTGATTGATGCTTTACAAGCATATGTTCATGTACCTGATCCAACTATGACTTAAATAGAATGGACGAAAGACAACCACAGGAAGTGAAAATTGGATTTGGATCTTCATCTTTAGATGTAGTAAAGCGTAGCTATTATTGTACCACTTTTACTTTCTTAGAGTCTATTTGGATACCATCTTTACCAACCATACTCCCTTAGAGTTGGTAAAACTATCTTTGAATGTTGCTTATGATCCTCTGAACTTTTGAAATATTCTAGTATATTATCAATAAATATAATAACAAGTTGATCCAGGGATGACCTAATTAGTATTCATTAAATCTATGAATGCAGCTAGGATATTTGTCAAACTAAATAACATAATCAAGGACTCATAATGCCCATAATAAGTCCTAAAAGAAAATTTTCTTACATCCTCTTCTCTTATCCTCAATTAATGTTACTCATATCTCAAATCAATTTTTAAAAAATATTGAGCACCTTGTAACTGATCAAATAGATCATTTATACGAGGTAATGGGTATTTATCCCACATTGTCACCTTATTCAATTGTCTATAATTTATGCATAGTCATAGTGATCCATTTTTCTTTTTCATAGATAGAACTGGAGCACTACAAATAAAAGTACTAGGGCATTTAAATCCCTTATCTAACAAGTCTTGTAACTAATTGTTTTTTAAATTCAATCGATATTATTTTATATAGGGATATAGATACTAGTTGGGTTCCAAGAAGTAAATCAATATCACAGTCTATTTTTCGTTTCGAAGGTAATCTAAGCAATTCTTCTGAAAACACATCAGAAAATTTTCTAACTACTGGAACCTGATCTACATTAGTATACTTTATATCAACATCTCTCACCACTACCAAATATCCTTAGCACCCTTTTTTTGTAATAACTTATGGTCACTAAAGATGAAATTAAATTACTGGGTACTTGCTTCCATGATTGCTCACTACTTGCAACTCATTTACTAATATTTTCTGCTATTGATGACATCTTTATACTGTATCAGCTAGATCGCACTTCAAAACACTTAAACAAGTTCAACTAGTTTTAACTTTATTCTTTAACATGCTTATGCAATGTCTTAATAATCAATCATAAAAAGCTTATGTCTATCCAAGGGTCCTTCACATGAATTGCCCATTTTGTAAACCAAATTTCTATAGGCAAACTTTCCTTTCTCATAATGTTTGTACATAATATTATTGAAAACTAAACTGTTTTTGAATCCTTTATATCAAAAAAATCTATCATTGAATTATCTTTATAGATTCTCTGCTCTCAAATTCAATCCACCCCACAACTTACCAAATCCATTTATATATATAAATTTCAACTCATCCATCCAAAAACAGATTTAAATCTATTTTCAAAACACTCACTTTATTTTAAATCATTATGTTGGAGTTGACAATCTCGATCACATCATAACCCACCATCAGTATTAAATTAACCATTCGTCATATTGTTTCACATAAGCAAATTAAACAATCAATTCAAACCTTCTTGACATCCAAACAAGCCATTCCCTTTGTGTTCGGATAGAATTTTCTTATTTTCAACTACTTTCCCAAGAGGGTTCTCTTTATCACTTTTCGTCAAAACAAGTTCAAAAGCTAAACTAGTAGTCCACACACAAAATGTACCATCTAGGACATACGCATAGATGTTTAAATCTCACATATCTAAGGAAAAGAGTTAGAAGGAAGAAAGGGATAACACCTTATAGAATTCTGCAACAGCACCGTGAGTATAAATATGTCTACAGTTACATACCCATACTCAAAGTTCTACTACAGAATTCTTTGTTCTGTTAGCCACAGGGAAACTTAATGCTTTGATACCAACTTGTAACGCCCTCAATTTACGTTACGTAAAATAAATATTTTTTTTCCTACAATTATTATTATTTTCGCAATGAGATATTTTCCATAAAGATACATAATTCAATTCTTTATCATGGGAATAGATACATATAGGATCTCTCATGTAGACATAATATACAGACTAAGTCTATAAACATCAAAGTACAACAGAAACGGGGATTCTGCCTGTAGCGTTCAGAGCACTCTAGAATACAAACACAATATAATTCAAAGACCGTGAGTCTTGGAAGCAACGTAGACTCACCTAGAAAATATATCACATATCTGCCGAATTAGACTCTGATATTCTTATATGAAAAATGTGAAAATATCGTGTAGTGAGTTTGACAACTCAGTGAGCAAATAATTCCTCCTATGACCTCTTAGGTCAGCATATGGATGTACTTATATTTTAAAATATGTCACATAGAAAATACAATTCAAAAGTAAATTCATATGAGACCCGTATTTCAAATATTTTCAAATCAAATGATATTTAGATATCCAAAAACCATATGCTGCACGGTATGATCATTAAACAAATGTTGTTATGCTCAGCTGTATAGGCTATAGTAAAATAGTAAGATTTGGAAATAAAATCATCACTTTTAATGCACCTGCCTCACTCGGCAATCTGGTCAATGCAATAAAAATATAACTCATTTACTATATGCATAATGACCTCGACCCTAGTCACAATAAGTGATCAGGGAATGTGAATACATCACCCTCTTGCCTCCTCACATTTCCACTGTCACCCGGTTGGAGCAGCCCTCCCCCGGCTCACTCAGGCTAATAGGGCGTCCCCTATTCGGTACCGTCACAAGCCATACAACCAACCGATATTCATCAATACATATAATTACATGTAAAATTATCAAGCAACTCGCCATGAGCTTTACGCTTGCCATTCACTCTCACTTTTAATATGACATACATCATTTTCACAAGTATATAGCTTTACAAATCAATGCATCGTGCACATAATATTCACTTTATCAAATAATGATAAATACATTTAGAACCACATATTCAATGAGTTCCAAAATCTATTTCTAAACCATACTCTTCTTGAACTATGTGCCAATTCGTAAGTATAACAGATATTTTAACACATTTCAGAAACTTATAATAGTATAAATAATTTATAAATAGAAACAATAATACATTTATAGTTCAAGAAGAACATGGGGCAAGTCATAGAAAGAATTATCTACTCACAGGGTAGGGCTCTTGGTTGGACAGCCCTAAAAATATACTTTTTCCAAGTTGAATTTGGCCAATTAGACTTCAAAAACATGTCCGGAGGGTCCAAAGACTTAGAAAATGACTCCGAGAGCTTGGTCACTATTTACCGCCGGAAAACCCTATTCACTCACGTGGAAAACATTATTCAACTATCGAAAAACACTATTCACGACAAACAAAAAGTTGTTAGATAGTTGAAAAATTTCATATCTTAAGGTTTATCTAACTCTTGAATCCATCTACGGTGTCAGAATTTCAATTAGAGGTCTCTAAGTAAGAGTTTTAGAATTTACCTTTTTCTGAGATTTTCTACTTCAGATCTACGACAATTCAACGGCTGATTTGAAAAATTAATCGGTGAAAACTGTAGTATTATTCGTTCTGAATCCAGTAGCACCTTTAGTTTTGAGATAGGAAGCCAATAGGCACTCCAGATCTAGAGAAAAAGTTGAAAGTTACTATTCATTTACTATTTACTCACTATTTACTCACTATTCACTCTTCTCAAAATTTTCTCCGAAATTCGCCTCCCTCTCTTGCATTGCTCCCTTCTTCCCTTTTTATTTATTTTTTAAATAATAATAATAATTATTATTTAATAATTGAATAATATGATTTTCTTTTATATAAATTCATATAAATTCTGTTTTTCATCCTAAAATATCCCAAAAAATTCTAAAAATTTACACTCTCATAAACCTTTAGTTAAACTCTTAAATCATGATTTTTCTTGATAAAAATCATAATAAAAAAATTCTCAAAATAAATATCTTTATACATATTAAAAGAAAGAATATTTCTAAAAATACAACAAAAATTCATTAAAGACCAATATAATTATTTCAAGCAAAACAATAATTATTTTAATTAAAAATAGATTTACTTTTAGCAGAACATAATCAATATTAAACAAATAAAAATATATTTATTTATAAAAAGACATTATTCTTTAAAAATAAAAATTATGGGATGTTACAAAAACACTAGAAGCCTGCGGGATTGTTTCAACCCTTAGATATTCCTAAGTGGAAATGGGATAGCATCTTAGTGGATTTTGGCATGGGTTTGCTTTGGACATCATCTGGCCATGATGCTATTCGAGTAATTATGGATAGACTGACTAAGTCTTCTCACTTCCTAGCCATTAAATTTGTCTATACTTTAGACAAGTTAGCACAGCTGTATGTTCATGAGATAGTTAGGCTCCATGGGATACTTAATAGTATTATTTCTCATCGGGACCCTAGGCTTACTTCTAGATTTTGGAGATCCTTACAAAATGCTTTAGGTACTAAGGTTAGGTTTAGCACGGCTTACCATCCACATCTATTTGAAAAAGTTATGTTAAATTTTTTGGACAAATTTTTTTTAAGGGGGAAAGAAATGTAACATCCTAAGCCTTTAATAAAGTTAGATAAATTTAAGGATGAGTAGAAAACACATATGACAAGTAATCAAGATGCTTAGTTATATGATTATAAGGCAAGCATAAAATAGGTAACATAGTTAATGTAAATAATTTTTTTTAAGATTATAAGGGATTGAGAGAGGACACAAATACATTATTTTTAGACATTACTAGTCTAGGGTTAGTCATAAATTAAGACATATATGAACAAGAATTAAAATGGGTAGTTGATGACAATAAAACTCTTTATAAAAATGTGGTACCATTTCATGGTTAAAAGTAATATAAATAAAATATTTTTGGAGCATAAATTAGAGGAATAGGATACAAATATATTCCTTAGGATGCTACTAATTTAGGATTAGGAAAATAATAAGGAAGGAAGAAGCATTATGTGATACACTACATATAAATATATATATACATATTTCCTCTCGCTTCCACCATACACATCATAATATATATATATATATATATATATATATATATATATATATATATATATATATATTTAGACAAGCAAGATTAAATTAGCTTTACGTGTATACATATATACGTGCATTTCTCTCATTCAAACCATGCATATCATAATATACACCCATGCATGCACGTGAGGAGTTAAACCCAGAAAAAAAGGGGAACCAGCAGCTTCGGGTGGGTTAAAGACACACATGCACGTAGGAAATGCAAGATGGAAAACACACCATCCCTTGCTCCTAAACCAAGCAAAAAAACGTGCAACTCTTGCTCCACCAAAACCAGCAGAATTGGCGCCACATGCAAGCAGAGGAAACCATCCACAAAGGCAGCAGAATCAATGCCACATCAAGCAGAAAAAAAGACATCCTGCATGGCAACACTTTCACACCCACATGTGCCCCATAAACCCAGCAGAAACAGACCCACCCACTGCAGCAGAAACTCATGCCTCCACCTGCAGAACTCACGCTCCCATCTACCCCAAGAAATTTGCAGTTTCACGCTCATACAACCCGAAACATCCATGCTTGCAAGTATGTGGCAGCATGTCTTCATTTTATGTGTCATACACCCACTCCCTCACTGAGCATATTAGAATGCATGAAAACCCACGTGGAGGCAGCAGAAAAAAAACCTGCTCCCTGCCTTACAGAACCAGGGAATCCTCTGCACCCATGGCAGCCACCTCCTTACATTTCGAAATGGTGCAGCAGAAAACACTCAAGCTTGCTTCACGCTAGTGGGAGAAATGAGAGAGGAAAGAGGTCCAAAAAACTAAAGAGGAAGAGGAAGGAAGGGGGAGAGGGTAGCTAGCAGGAAGAAGAAGGTTGAGAGAGGAGAAAGAGAGTGAAGAAAATCAGGAAAAAATGGAGTTTTCTTCCCTCACCATAAGGCAGTGAGAGTGAGAGTGATTGCTGAGGTTTGAAGCCTTGACCAACCCATATTTGGTGCAAGAAACATGGCTAAGTTGCAAAGGAAACCAAGAGGAGAAGGAAGCTGCAAATTGAGAGCCATAGGAGTAGGTTTACACAAGGTAAGTCTGGCTTCTTATAAAAATCCGATTTTGAGTTTATTAGGTTAATGATCAGGCCTGAATGTACGACCTGCTGTCTAAAATATGAAAATCTGTTCAACATATAAGTTGTAGCCCTATGTCGTAGCTTTCCATATCATTTTTAATCACATCAATCGGACGTAAAATGAGAGAGTTATAGTCCATGGAGTGATGAGAGGTCAGAATCGGGTTTGGAATCTAGGATGGTGAAGAATAGCTTCGGTTGTCGAATTTCTGGGACTAATCCATAAGGAATATGAAGTCGTGATTAGAATGAAAGTTGTAGATAAATTTCTCATGGTCACATAGCCACTGGAATCACAAAAGTTCGAGTCCATATGAGTTAGTTAGGGTCTGATTAGTGAGTAAAGGTCATAGAGAATAGAAGTGTTAGGTTGAGAAAATAGAAACCTTTTTGTACCCGAAAATATTGGCTTAGTAAATTTAGTAAATGGCATTTAAATTCTGTAATTTTTGGTGAGATGTTTCATAAACTGTTCATAATCAAGTCTGGAAATTTTCAAGATTTTTGAGAACCTACAACTAGGTCTTTTGCAATTAAAACAGTGTTGAGGACAATTTGGTGGACAGCTTAGACTGTTGATGGAAAGACAAAATATTGAAGGGGTTAGGTGTTGAATTTTTGTATGAAAATTTTATGATTTATTATTGGGATCCTATTTAAGTATCCCACCAAATGTTAGAAAATTATGGGTAGGTTAAAACACATAATAAAATGTAAAAATTAGGTAGGCAGGAAATGAGGCAGAACAGGCCATAACCGGGGACAGCCTTAAATCATGAGATATTCGAGGGGTCAAATGAATTCGTTTTTACTTAAAATTTTTGTGGTAATTATATAAAATATCTAGGATGCTTCATATAAAATATCATGAATTTGGAAGTAGTGTTACTAATCCAAATGGATGCAAAACAGAATAGAAATGGAACCGAAACTAAGTTGCACTGTCCTGGGTATGGAGGTAGTTTTTGGGGCTGAATGGAAGAGTTAAAGGCTGAGAGAATTAAGAAATAAAATACACATGTAAAAATTCCTCCATCCAAAATTTTAGAAGTTTTATAGGATTTGTTTCATATTTAATAACAACCCCAAATCTCAGCAAAATCATAGTTTTGTTTTGAGGAGCAGAAGCTCTTAAACTAGGTATTTATGGCTTTAGGACCTAATATGCATGCATTAACCAAGAATTATTGTATGTTTTAGTTTGAGTTGCTGGTAGTAACCTTGGCAGCCTCGGAAAGGAAGTGATTGTACTGGAATTGAGGTAGCTAGCCTTTCCTTAAAACACTCTTTATGCTTATGAACTTGAAATTATGAATTTTCACTGATTGCCTGACTTTTATGCCATGATGAATGATGGTCTAAAGATATGTTATGTATGCATTCTTGGGAATTAAGAGGGTGCACAAAAGGGTGCCAAGTAAGCCCCATTTCCCTCATGATTGGCCAATAATAGGAGATGCATAGCCCTTTGCAGGTATGGCCGTATTGACTGCATTGGGTAAGTAGACCATGATGTTATGGGTCCCTAGTGTGACCAAGATGCCGTATGATGAATGTATGGTCAGTGCTTATGTTTCAGTGAAATAATTTGAGATGTTTTAAGGAATGGAATGTGTACGTTTGTTTTTCTAAAAATTTTGGTAGCTAACTTTTCCTTAAAACACTCTTTATGCTTATGAACTTGAATTTATGAATTTTCACTGATTGCCTGAATTTTATGCTATGATGAATGATGGTCTAAAGATATGTTATGTATGCATTCTCGGGAATTAAGGGGGTGCACAAAAGGGTGCCAAGTAAGCCCCATTTCCCTCACGATTGGCCAATAATAGGAGATGTATAGCCCTTTGTAGGTATGGCCGTATTGACTGCATTGGGTAAGTAGACCATGATGTTATGGGTCACTAGTGTGACCAAGATACCGTATGTATGTATGTATGGTCAGTGCTTATGTTTCAGTGAAATGATTTGAGATGTTTTATGGAATGGAACGTGCACTATTTTTCTGAAAAATTTGCTAGCTATTGAGATTGTCATCTCACTTTTTATGTCCACATAATCACATTCCAGGTAATCTAGCTAGAAGTAAGCAACAGGGGTCTCAAGGTTGACTCATATGATCATGAATGTATTTTCCTTGGTTGTGCAATATTTGTGTGGAATGGCTTAGTTAAGTGCCAAGTCCTTATTAGACAGCTTATAATATGATGTAATATAAGTTATGGACTGTATCCCTTTCCTTTGTGGCATGAGATTCTTTATGTTGTAAGTAATGCATAGCATGCCTAGGTAGTTGCCTATATGGAATTGAATTTTTAAAATGCTTGGGATAGCCTGAAGCACTTTTATGCTTATCCAAGAAAGATAATAAACGATATAAGTGAATAGGTTAAATTATGGGCTAGTTAGACATCTTACAAAAATTTATAGATAATAAGGAACATTTTATGATTTAGATATATGAAAAATGACACTAGTGAGTCAGGTGTTACAAGGACATCTCCATAGCAGTTCTTTGTACCTCTCCCATGTGTCATATAGCGATCCTTTATCTAGTAACTAGAAGGATGTGATGTCATTCCTTAACCTTGCATTTTTTGTAAGTGGGAAGTATTTTAGCAAAAACTTCTATGCCAAATCACTCCAATTAGCAATAGAATCAGGTGGAAGAGAGTTTAACCACGCTTTAGCTCAATCTCTTAATGAATAGGGGAACAATTTTAGCTTTAGAATTTCATTTGTCACCCCATTCATTTTGAATGCATCTATGACTTCGATAAACAATCTCAAGTGAAGGTGAGGGCCTCTGTAGGCATTCCACTAAATTTTCTCACAGTCTGTAGCATCTGAAACATTACAGGCTTGAGCTCGAAGTGAAGAGCTTCAATTTTTGGTCTTAATATGCTTAGGTTCAACCCATTTAGATTTGGTTAAACATAAGCATTCAGGACTCTATCTCGATCATCCATGTTGTCTGCTCCTCTCTGGTTGGCAATTTTTGCTTCTTGTTGAGGTCCCAACAGTCTTTTCCTTCTTCTTAGAAGAGTCCTCTCTATTTCAGGAACTAGAGGCAATAGCTCACTATCGGACTTGCTCATGCACTAAGTTCACTTGCCCAAAATAACACCAGGGTACTAAGGGATAAAAGTCCTTCACACAGTCAAATATCTAATAATAATTTTCAAGTTGATACTTCCCCGGCAACGGCACCAAAAACTTGTTGGTTGCATGGTATTTATGCAATGTCCGAATGCAAGTGCACGTATCGTGACCAAGTAATATAATGATGAGTGAGTATCGTCCCACGAGGAAGTTTACTAGAAATTACTATAAAATTCTTTGACTCGTGAAATGCTGTAGAAAACTTTTGTTGGTTCATAATATTTAAGGTTCAAGTGCAAATAAGGCTAAACAAACTTAACAAGGCTTTCAAACAAGTTGAGATACTCTAGGTTATGATCAAACAAATATTAGGTGAACTAGGGTTGCTTCAGGGTTGCCATGAACTTCTGCACTCATTTTGCTCTAAAAATTGCTATAGCAATCGCTCAAGTGCCCAGTTTCCTCTCGAATGGGTTCTTTCCAGACTACCATTCCATGTACTTTTGGGGTTCAGTCATACATTCTTGTATAAATCCAAGCCCTAGAGTTACACTTGAAGTCTCAACTATTGGGTCATATGGTACAACTATATATTTCTATATTAGTTGTGCTTTGATTTTTTAACCAACCCATAATACATCCAATCCTATTCCAGCCTTCACCAACCTTCTGGGTCAATGTCAGTCTCAGTCTTCTACTATTAAAGTTCAGTTAACAGTAGAAAGTTAAGAAATGCAAAGCAGTTAATGACAAAAGCAAAGCTGTAGCAAAATTATCCATGTGTTAAAATGTGCAAGAGTTCACTACAACCCATTTACAACCGTAGCTGGAAACATAACCCAACTTCATATTCAAATTAATTACAAGTATCAGGACAACTATCATGCAATGAAAAGTGATACAGTAAAAGAAAAATATCGTTCAACACTAAACAATAAAGCACAGAAGGGAAGAAGGGAATTCTTATAAAGGATCCTCTTCTTCACATTCAGCAGCTCCTCCTGCTAGGTAGGTTCCCAATGGGACAGTATCTCCTTACAGCCTACTCCTATCTAGGACTTTGGGCTCTACTCTTTGTTTTCTGTCCCTTTGTGTATCTCTCTATTTGTTTTCTCCTTTCTGCTTTTTATAGGCAAGCCTTGTGGTCCCGGTGAAGTGGCTTGGGTTGCAACATTCGTTTCCTTTTTGGCCTGTACCTTTGCCAACGTCTTTTTCTCCCCTTTCAGTAGTGGAGACAGTTTTTGTGCCTCTGCATCCTAGCGCTATGTTGTGTTAGCTGCGTGCTGCTTCCTCCACGCTGGTCAGTGGTGGCTGCACCTGCTACAGTAGCCATGAATCACTCTCACCTACAGCATATCACAAAAGATCAGCTTCCAATCATATGAATCATATTAATAGGACCAAAATCACTTGGTTTGCTGCCTCAATTACCATGTATGCATACTGAATTTCACAACAAACGTAATGGGTGGTCTTATACTCATGGAAGACACAAACACACTATTAAATCAAGAGGGCATAAATGCTAATAAAAAAAAATGTAGAGTAAATAACCCAAGAAAAGATAGAAAAACTCTAATAAATTAGAGTTATCACCTCCTCTCATAATCATGGGTCTACCTTATCACAATTAGGATGCACTTGGTTGCTTTTTGGGAGAAGACAAATCATGTTCTTATCTTCCTCTCCCTTAGTCAAGATATGCACAGCAAAAAGGGGATTTTTTATTTTAAAATTATGATAAAATGTTCTCAAGATAAGGGGCAAGGTCCACTTAATTTAGGGATTCATTTCCTTTTTCTTTTGTCTCACTAAAATATGATAGAATTGCCTTTCTAAGTGGCAAATATCTAGCCCTTGAGTTTCCCTTGCTTGGCTAAAATTATTTTTGTAGGATATGGATATTTTTTCCTAATGCCATGTATTATTTTCTACTATTTTCTTCACATGGCTTGCTGGAATTATGAGTATAGGATATAGATGTTTTGTCCTAATACCATGTATTATTACCTACTATTTCATCACATGGCTTACTAAAACTTTGATTGTAGGATATAGATGTTTTGTCCTAATGCCATGTGACCTAATCTTGATTATTATTACACTACTATTTCATCACATGATTCTTATTTTTCTCTCTTGGATTTAGGCTCATTGTTGCCCATTTCCTTTGCTTTGGCTCAAATTCCTACCTCTCATAGAGGGCTTGGCCACACTTTCTTGATTTTTGGGCTATTGGTTCAACCTCTATATCTTAGTCCAAGTCTAAGTTATATCTCTTGCTTAGGCTATCCATTTAGCTTACTAAAATCTCTATATGAAGTGTCCATAGGTGAAGGCCAAAATGTATGGGTGGAGATGTTAAACTTAGGAACTCTAGTGCTTGAATTTTGAAAAATTATCCTAATCCAATCTTCTTGAAATTTTAAGACCTGTACTTACTTTCAAAAATTTATCTTCCTTACCCAAGAATTTCGCTCCTCTTTAGGACGTTATTTCGAATTTTTCCAATTAGGTTTTCTCTTTTTACCTATTCCCTTAATGTTAGAAACATTTTCTATGCATACACATAAGGTGAAGAATTTCTAAGGCTTATATTTTCTTAGATATCTAAAAATTGTTTAATAAGTTTTATTTCCTTAATTAAATATTTATGTACCTTTATTAATAAAAGAAATGAAATTAGGGATGTTACACTATAACCATATTTTCAATTCCTTTCTTTTCCCGAATTACAAGATCAAACTTCTATAGTAGAAGGATCCATCTGATCAATATTGGTTTAGGATCCATTTGTATATATAATGACTTCAGATCCTAGGAAATATTGGCAAAATTTGTCAATTGCAAAGAAAATTGCTGGGCTTCATCTAGGTTCTTGTTGGCATAGTAAATAACATATAGCTTTTTATCTCTTCTATACCCAAGTACATCTTCCATAGTATAGTCACTGGCATCACACATTATCTCAAAGGGAAGGCTCCAATCAAAAGGTTGAATGATTGGTGAAAATATTAGTGTCTCCTTTAACCTACAAAAAGCACGTAAACAGTCATCATCAAATACAAAGGGTGTGTCTTTAAGGAGAAAATTAGTTCAAGGTTTCGAAATTTTAGAGAAGTCTTAAATAAATCTTTTATAGAAGCTTGCATGGTCGAGAAAACTTCTCATTTCCTTAACAATGGATGGTGGTGGCATTTTCTGAATTGCCTTAATTTTTGCTTTGTCTACCTTAATCCTTCTATCAGACACCAAGTACTATTCCTTCCCTTACCATAAAATAACATTTTTTCCAGTTTAGTACTAAGTTGACTTCCTCACATCTTTTGAGTATCTGTCTCAAATTATTTAAACAATTATCAAATGAGGTACCATAGAAAGAAAAATCATCCATAAATACTTCCATTATATCTTCAATAAAATATGAGAAAATAACCATCATACACCTTTGGAAAGTAGTTGGTGCGTTGCACAGTCCAAATGGCATCCTTCTATATGCAAAGGTGCCATAGGGACATATAAACGTCGTCTTTTCTTGGTCGTCTGGGTGGATAGGGATCTGAAAGAATCCTAAATATCCATCCAGATAACAAAAATATGACTGTTTAGCAAACCTTTCCAATAATTGATTAATGAAGGGCAAGGGAAGTAATCCTTACGAGTGGCCTTATTCAGTTTTTTATAATCAATGCACATATGCTAACCTATAACAGCTTTAGTGGAGATCAATTAATCATTGTCATTCTTAATAACAGTCATACCTTCCTTCTTAAGGACTACATGAACATGGCTTACCCACTCACTATGTAAAATAGGATAAATAATACCTGCATCAAGTAATTTAATTATCTCTTTCTTTACCACCTCTTTCATGTTTGGATTTAGTCTACTTTGGTGCTCTCTAGAAGGCTTATGATTGTTATCAAGTATAATGCAATGCATGCAAACAGATGGACTAATCTCTTTTATGTCATCGATACTATACCCAATCACTTTCTTAAATTTCTTGAGTACATCCAATAACTTACCAATTTTTTCAGCATTCACAATTACGGGATATGAAGAGTCAGGGTCTAGAAATTCATACCTTAAATTGGATCGAAGTGGTTTGAGTTCTTCCTTAGGTTCCTTAACTTTTTCTTCAGTTGCTACTTTTTTATTGAGATCTAATTCCAACTTTTTAGCTTTTGCTTTTAAGGCGAGCATGGGACTCTTATCAAGCATTTAAGCATATATATTAGCTTTTACTTGTTCAGCACAAGGAAAATGAGTATCAACAAGGCAAAGCTTAAGTGGGTAAGTAGAACAAAAACTTAATGTATCATCAACCATATTCTATTCAATTTCATCAATCATACAACTAGAATCACCTAAAGATGGGCATTTCATTGCATCATTCAAATTGAACTCAATCTTTTCATACCCTACATTCAAGGAAAGTTTTCCATCTTTTACATTGATAATTGCACCTGCAATAGCTAGGAAAGACCTTCTAAGAATGATGGGGATTTGGCTATCTTCCTCTATCTCTAAAATGACAAAATCAATAGGTATAAAAAATTTACCTATCTTTAGAGGAACATCTTCTAATATACCTACCGAATGCGTAATGGATTGGTTTACCAATTGGAGAGAAAGAGTGTTAGGCTTCAAATCACCCATATGGAGCTTCTTACATATAGATAATGGCATGAGACTCACACTTGTTACAAGATCACATAAGAATTTAGCAATGTCCACATCTCTAATGGAACAAGGTATAGAGAAGCTTCGAGGGTCCTTGAGTTTAGGAGGTAGCTTATTCTAGACTAATGCATTTCACTATTTAGTTAATATTGTTGTGGCATACTTCTCAATCTTCCTCTTATTTGAGAGGATTTCCTTCATAAATTTAGCATAAAAAAGCATATAAGAGAGCTTCCAAGAATGGAATATTAATGTGCAGCTTTTTTAGCTCATCAAGGAACTTTCCATACTGCTTTTCTAATTTTTCTTTGGCTAGTCACTAGGGGAAAGGAACCGATGGCTTGTATGGTGCAAGAGCCACATATTTGGGCTCATCTTTCTCTTTCCTCTCCCTTATTTGCTTTTCCTCTACAGTTGCTTATTCAGGCATATCTTTCAATTCTTCATCCTTTTCTTCCTCTTTTCCTTCTGACTTACCTAATTGATTACCACTTCTCAAAGTGATAGCCTTACAATGTTCTCTTGGGTTCTCAAGTTGGCTGGGAAATTTGCCAAAGTTCCTATTTGAAGAGTTGACCTGCTGTGCTATTTGAGTTTCTAACATTTTATTATGAGTAGTAAGCGAGCCAACCTTAGAGGCTAAGTATTTTATAGATTATTTCTATAATTGTTATTAATAAAGTTTACCTATTCACAATCCTGAGGTGCAGGGTTTTTAAGCTGGCAGTCATTGGCCAAATGGCTAACACATGCAGAAAATGGAGAAGAACCAACAGCATTAATGCTCAATTTATCTAGCTTTTGAAACCATGCATCAACTTTAGAAGTTAGATGATTAAATGCATCAACTTTATACATACATGCTAGTTTTCTAGATGGCTGCCTCTCACTAGACTAGGAGAGTGATAATGAGCTATATCTTCAATCAGCTCATAATCCGCATTAACCGTTTTATTCATTAAGGCTCCTCTTGTTGCAGTATCCACAGACATACGGGTGATGTATATGAGTCCATTGTAGAATTTATGGACTATAAGCCATTTTTCTAACCTATGTTGAGGGAATAATCTGAAAAGCTCCTTAAATGTCTCCCAACTTTTATATAACGACTCACCATCTTTTTTAGCAAAAGTAGTAATTTGATTTTTGAGATGTGTTGTCTTACTTTAGGGGAAGTACTTAGCTATAAAGGCTTATGAAAGTTGCTTCCAAATAGTTATAAACCCTAATGGAAGGGAGTACAACCATACTCGGGCCTTGTCCTATAGAGAGAATGGGAACAACCTCAGTCAGATAGCATCAAAACATACTCCATTCAGCTTCAATGTATCATAGTATTCCAGAAAAACTTATAGATGGAGATTTAGGTCTTTAGTATAGGACCTTTGTTTTGTGTGTTTTATAAGTAACAGCAAGCGCATGGTGTAGCTATAGCTAATCCGGCGAGTACGGGTCGTATCCCACAGATAACAATTATCAATTACTAGACTTTACGAAGTATGTTATCTAAATCAATGTAATTCGATGAGAGTTTGTCATAATTAAACTAATGAGTAATACAATTAATAAAAGCCTAGGGTTATAGTTTACCACACTTATGATATTCAACAATCAATATGTACCTCTAATTGTAATTATCTATGTAGTTGGGGATGGTTTAGCCTTAATTAACTAATAACCTCTTTCAAGCGTTACTAATCGTACCTAGGTTAATCCAATTTCCTACTTTCGTGGTTCTTAGTTCAACCTAAGTCTATTAAGTTCTATGCTAACCGTGGAATTCAATTAATCGGTTTTCTTGTGCCCACTAATTGATTCATTGTTAGAGAACCTTAAACTACTTTTATGATTAAGATATCCCTAATTAACTATTAAGTTTCAATATTAATTTTCACCTTTCAGTTCATCAATTAATATCCTAAGACATGATAAAACGTTGGCTAGACATTCATCAACTCATATAATCAATGCATAATAGTTAATCATAATTAACCATGGATAATACAATTAGGGTTCCAACAATCAATTCAGTAGTTCATTATCATCATACCATAAATGGGCTAACCAAAACCTTAGATCAAATCTACTCAATCATAATTGAAATAGAAATTAAAGGCATATTCATTAATAAGCCATAGGTGTTCATTACAAACCAGGAGAAAGGAGTAGAAGAAGAAGTAAGTGCTAAATAGGAAGATAAAATCTAGTTACAAAATGTGATAGAGATACAATGCTGAATCAATTTTAAATCTAACCTAAGAACATGAAAGTAAACATTAATCCTACTCTAAACCTAATCTAATGGTGTTTCCTAAGCCTAAAACAGAGTAAAACTAAGTCTAAATGTGTCTAGATGTCATCCTCTGCATTTTTCCATGTATATGTACCATATTGGCTGCTCAAAACCCTAAAAATCATGTGGTGTATGGACACGAAGCATAGTTGTGTTCCAAGACACGGCCTAGCCGTGCTTCGGGCTAGATTCTGGGACTTCTCTCCATTTTTTTCACAGACCACTGCCTAGACATGCTTCATGCACACCAAGCACGGCCTGGCCGTGTTGGGGGTTGCAAGTCTTTGGATTTGCCAATTTCTTCAGGGTTTGATCCTTGCTTCCTCCTCAGCTTGTTCCAAGTCCATATGGCACTTCTCATAAGTGTTTTCCCTTGCTTCTTGGCCTCTTTTACTCACCAACAAGCATAAAACCAACCAAAACAAAATCCAGAGCAAAGCATAACCAAAAGTAGGGGAATAATCAAAAGTTTACTTTAAATTAGGAGATAAAATATAATCATTGAGCATTTAAATTTCCCCTTTAGTAACTCCCCCATGCTTAAAA
Source organism: Gleditsia sinensis (assembly GCA_037074535.1). Lineage (NCBI taxonomy): Eukaryota > Viridiplantae > Streptophyta > Magnoliopsida > Fabales > Fabaceae > Gleditsia > Gleditsia sinensis. The sequence continues at coordinate 26,409,413 of CM073463.1, forward strand.
CTTTGCTTGTCCTCAAGCAAATAACATGACATATCAAAAGGAAGGGAGATGGTGCATACAAATTTCAGACGATAGAGAAATGCAATACAAGAAATTTTTCCACTCAATCAATGTGCATACAACAGATATATGAATAGACATTTACCAGTTAGTCTTTGTTCTTCTAAAACTAAACCACAATTCTCCTATTATATATCTGCTTTTATTGTTATCATTGAATGTATGTGTCAAATTAATTTTTAAACACTCAAGTAGGTCACCCCATCCTTTAGATCTCCCTAGGTTTCCTTACCCTTATTTCTATTTTCACTTATTTTCTGACTCAAATTCTTTTACTTCTCTTTTTTTGTTCTTCTTTTCATTCTTTTTTTTTATAGAAATATATAGTGAGTGCATTTTATGCTTCATCTCACTAGGGTAAAGGCATTTAGGTCCTTGAAGGGCTACTTAGAGTGAAAACTTTTTTGGATCCACATTCCCTCATTTTTCACCTCTCCCTACCTTCATACTCTTATAGTGTTAAAATCAAACAAGGCATACAATTCACAGCACAATATGAGAGCTATTTTTTAAAAATTAGAGGTTCAATACTAGATGAGAAAGACTAAGATGATAATTACCTATTTCATATCCTATTGTCTAACACATGTTCATGAGTTAAAACTAACCTACAATACATCAATCTATCTCTAAAACAACAAACTATGTGATTTTAGAATGAAATAAGAGAGATGCAATATATACAGTATATACATGCAAGACCAGAAATTTAACCAGTGAAACCAAAAGCCTAAAGTCTGCTCCCTCATGCTTAAACTTGACATTGTCCTTAATGTTAGTAATAATGAAAGTATAGGCAAAGGGAGAAGTAACTTACTTGCTTACTGGTCTTCTGAAGGAGGTGGAGGTTCAATTAAGTTCAAAAGGGGAGTGGGAGAAGTAGGATCAAAATCTAATTATCACACTAATGCAGCCAGATAAGTATGCTATTTAATTGCCAAATCCAAACTTAGGATTGCAATGTGAAAGAAATCAGAGGATAGATCAATTGCAAATTTTAAATCCAAAATAATGCAAGCTAGATGAATTTTATCAGATATTCAATATGTTCTAAACAATGCTCTTGTGCAATTGAAATCCAATCAAAACATTATGGTTAAACCATAAATCAATTCAAAGCAAGTTGCTCATGCAATGCAAAGCCAATTTAAATTTAGTTAAAGTACAATGTAATGTCTAGGCATAAAATAGGCAACATATAATTTCCATTGGTGCATAAATTTTCCAGAAAAGCTAGTGAAATAAGCTAATCCACTTGCAAGAGTCAATATGAGAATTCAAGAAATTCTACCGCACGCAAACCAGATAATGGCATATAAGCAATTTAACAGCACAGTATATAGGTTCTGATATAGCTAAATCCAGTCAATATTCAAGGCAAGATTCAGAGCTATGTAAAATCCTTTAGGAATAATGGATATTGAAAAATGCCAATTGAGATAAATTCCTAAAGTCAATTGAAGTCCAAAATTAGAGAAGAGATTTTTCAGATTCAAATTAAATAGATTGTGATTAATTTAAAATGGCCAAGAGCAATGCATCATGTAAGTCCATATGTAGAGGCAATAACAAAATTTAAGCCCAAATAAATGCAAATGAACAGATAGAAGCAACCAGTAAGTTAGAGCTACCAGCAAATCCATATGTAGACATTCAAAATTTTGCAGAATTTTTGCCAAAACCTAGTGCAATAGGCAAAACAAACAAAAACCAGGGTAAGAGGTAACAATATCCAAACTAAGTAATGCACCAAGTCAATATTCAGAATTCATTAGTATGTAAGAAAGTTTTTAGCATACAGAGCATATATTCTCAAATACATCCATTTAGCAAAACATATACAATAAATTTAGAACCAAAGCTTTGGGAGTATTACATTAATCTAAGAAGGAAACTTTCCAGCAAACTAGGCAATCCAAAATCAGAAAAGTTTAGTACTTATGCATCCCAAATTCTGCAGAATTTTTCAAAACCAGTCCAATTAAGCCATAGATGCAGAAAAATTTAGATATATAAATTACTCCAATTCAATCCAAATGAATAACAAAATTCAACCATTAGGGAAGTCCAATCCAAATAAAAGGAAATTAAACACAAATCAGAGGTTAGAATTATACCTAGAGGGAAGCCATGATGGTGATGCTAATAGTAGGGATTGGAGTCTAGTGTAGGGAGGTATGGGGCTCTCAGGTGATGCAAGGGAGTAATGGGAGAAGGAGTGGGTGAGCACAGGAATTTCTAGGTGAGGGGAGAGTGCACAGGAGGATGGGAAATTTCTGAGGGGATAGGTTTGGCTTAGGTACAGAGATGGGCATGGGCTGGTGTAAGGAATTTATGGGCTTGGCACGGGAGTGGCTGGGTTACGGGAAAATTTCTGGGTAGGGGACTAAACTGAGAGGGATAGGGAAAAGTGCTGGGTGTAGTGGATTAGGCCGAAGAATGGGTTGGCTGGGAACGGAGAGTGGGTTCTCTTGGCTAGGGCACGAGAAATGGTATGGAAGAAGAAGAAGATGGGAGACAAGAAGGGAGGAACATGGGAATGGGTTAAGTTTACAGAGAATTTGGTAGCGAAACTGGAGGGAAGAATGAGCAAAAGAACACGGGAAAGGCACGGGTATATAATGGGTGAATGCCAAATCTCTCCTGGATTAATCCTGTGTTGAGGAACACGGGCAAGGCTTCCTGGGTGTAACAACCTTTTTTTTTCCTTATTATTATACAATATTGAGTTCACATACACGTCATTAATCAAAACGTACAAACAACATATCAAACACATAGATATTTACATCTTGTTCATTTTGGTTGACCAATTCTGGAGATACAGGTGCGGGTGGTTGCACCTTCATCGGGATCTGAGCCAACTTGACCACAAACATCTTATTTGATTCTAAGATTTTCCCAACATAAAGTAACTCGATCCAATGTGCACTAAAAGCCAGAGCCATAGAAAAAAAAAGCTGCATAACTAATTTTCTGAACATGATATGGAAATATAGTGAGAATTAAATCCCAGTAAGTTCAACAATAAATCATCATCAATATAGCTCATCACGTCATGTTCAGTTGTATAAACTATAGAAAATATCTTTGGTCACATGAATGCATTATATCTATGCACATCAGAATGATACAATAATGATATGTATGACAGGATTAACTATTTTTAGAATATCATATGATGGCTACAAACTTATTCTCATCTTGTATGGCAGGATTAACTATTTTCAGAATATCATATCTTTCTTTACCTATTCTATTAATATTAGAACATTTCTATGCATATATGTAAGGTGAAGATTTCTAAGGAAAATATCTAAAAATTACGAGATGTTACATTCTTCTTGTAACAACCTTTTTTTTCCTTTATTATTTTACAATATTGAGTTTACATACATGTCATTAATCAAAACAGACGTATAACATATCAAACACATAGATATTTACATCTTGTTTATTTTGGTTGACCAATTCCAGAGATACAGGTGCGGGTGGTTGCACCTTCACTGGGATCTGAGCCAACTCGACCACAAACATCTTATTTGATTCTAAAATCTGCCCAACATAAAGTAACTCAATCCAATGTGCACTAAGAGCCAGAGCCTTAAAAACAAAAGCTGCATAAATAATTTTCTGAACATGATATGGAAATATAGTGAGAATTAAATCCCAGTAAGTTCAACGATAAATTATCATTAGTAAAGCTCATCACGTCATGTTCAGCTGTATAAACTACAGAAAATATCTTTGGTCAGATGAATGCATTATATCTATGCACATAAGAATCATACTGTAATGATATGTATGACAGGATTAACTATTTTCAAAATATCATATGATGGCCATCAACTTATTATCATTTCAAGCTACCCCGGTCAGGGTGAGTATCCTTTACTCTCCGGTACGGGCTTTTCTCGCTCCGTCCGACATGGCCCACTTTCTCTTTCTTTTCTCATTATCATGATCATAACCGTTGGTAGGGCGTCCCCTACTGGTGCACCACACGGATTGCCATGTGACCGTGCTCATTTCTTTTCTTTTCACAATGTTAGCCAAAAATATGCTTTCAACAACAAGTATGTTCATCAAAATATAACTATTACCATAAATCATTGGTAATCATGCCATGAACATAACCATTTCAAATATCACTTTATAAAATATGTCCATGTCAAAATTTCACACTTAAGATGGTAAGAAGTTCATACAATGGCAATGGCTATGGCTATACTAGTCATTTATTAAGATTCATCTTCTTTTTTAAATACTAATTTTATTCCTTTATTTTTCTTGATGCAGGTTTTCATCCTATCTAACCTTCTCTTACTAATCAGAGCATAACTCCCTCAATTTAACTCTGATGTAGGTGATCTTGGTGTCCATTTCAAGATAAAACAATTATCTAAAACTATTATGTTGAACATTGTAGCGAAAAAATTAAGAAACGAAGGTGATATTACTCTCTCAAAGTACATGATAGTTCCTCTCGGATAGGTTCTAACCTTTACTGACTAATTAGACCATATCTCCCAAATTGGAACTCCAAATTGAGTTATTCCAATTGTTACAAATTCATGAGCCATATATCTATAATTGTTATGTTGGCGTGCTATTTTAATTCCCTACAGAATATTCCCAGAAATTCAAAAACTAAAGCATTAATAACATACTCTTCCCTGAATAAACATTTTCTGACCTCTGCTTACTAATCGGATCATATCTACCTCATATGAACTCCAAATTGTATAATTCCAGTGGTTATATTTCCATGAGACATATATATATAACTTTCATGCTAACCATTTATTTTAATTTCATACAGATAATTCCCAGAAATTAAAATACAACAGCTGTCCTAACATAATCTTCCCTGATGAACCATTTTCTGACCTTGGCTTACTAATCGGACCATATATACCACATGTGGACTCCAAATTGAATGATTCCAGTGGCCAAAAATCCATGACACACATATCTTTAATTCTTATGCTAACCATTTATTTTAATTCCCTACCAATAATTCCCAAAAATTAAATTACCGAAGCTATCCTAACATATTCTTCCCTGATGATTCATTTTCTGACCTTTGACTACTAATCAGACCATAGCTACCTCATATGGACTCCAAATGGAATAATTCCAGTGGGTAAAAATCCGTGACACATATATCTTTAATTCTTATGTTAAACATTTATTTTAATTCCCTACCAATAATTCCCAGAAATTAAATTACCGAAGCTATCCTAACATATTCTTCCCTGATGATTCATTTTCTGACCTTTGACTACTAATTAGACCATAGCTACCTCATATGGACTCCAAATGGAATGATTCCAGTGGGTAAAAATCCGTGACACATATATCTTTAATTCTTATGTTAACCATTTATTTTAATTCCTTATAGATTGTTCCCAGAAATTAAAATACCAAAGCTTAAAATTCTGTCAACCATAGCCATACCCATGCAGAACTATCTACACCAACCTAAGTATTCAAACATACATCACATGCAAGATCAATATGTAACATGATATAGCAACATCCATGACCAATCATCAAAGTTCTAAGATCAAAATCTCATATAAATATTATGAGTTTCAAAGGTTTTCTTTAAAAAGAAATATTGTTAAACTTACCTGGAGCACTTAGTCCCCTAGACTTCTCCTTCCTCTTTCTTCCTTTCTTCCTCTCCTTTCCTCACACTACCTTGCTTCTATTTTTGCTCTCCCTCACTTGGACGAAATTCTAATGTTGTAAGGGTGGGTTTTCTTATATAGACCACCAAATAATTCACCTTTCATGATCATGGGTCTACCTTATCACAATTAGGATACACTTTGTTGAATTTTTGGAAAACAAAAAACTTATGTTCTTGTCTTCCTCTTCCTTAGTCAAGATATGCATAGAAAAAGGAGATTTGTATTTTGAAAATTATGATTATATGTTCTTAAGATATGGGGCAAGATCCCTTTGATTTAGGGATTCATTTCCTTTTTCTTTTGTCTTAATCAAGTATGATAGATTTGCCTTTTTAAGTGGAAAATTTCTAGCCCTTGAATTTTACTTACTTAACTAAAATTATTTGTGTAGGATAATGATGTTTTGTCATAATGCTATGTATTATTACCCACTTGTTAAAGTTATGAATGTAGGATATAGATGTTTTTGTCCTAAAGCCTTGTATTATTATGCCACTTGCCAAAATGATGGATGTAGAATCACACCACTTGCTAAATTTTTGTCTTAATGCCATGTCACTTAATCTTGATTACACCAATATTTCATCACTTTAATTTTATTTTTACTTTTATTTTTCCTCTTGGGTTTGGGCTCATTCTTGCCCATTTTCCTTACTTTGGTTAAAATTCTACCTTTCATAATGGGCTTGGTCACATTTTCATGATTTTTGGGCTACCGATCCAATTTCTATATCCTAGTCCAAGTCTATGTTTTATTTCTTTCTTGGGCTATCCTATTGGCTTGCTAAAAATTCATGTGAAGTAGAAAAACTCTATATGAAGTGTCTATAGGTTAAAGCCCAATTACGGGTGGAGATACTAAACTTAGTAACTTTTGCTCTTAAATTAAGAAAAAATTACCCTAATCCGATCTTCTTGAAATTTTAAGACCTTTACTTACTTCACAAAAATTTATCTTTCTTTACCTAAGAATTTCACCTTTCTTTAACATGTTTATTTCTAATATTTCCTCTTAGGTTTTCTTTCTTTACCTATTCCATTAATATTAGAACATTTCTATGCATATATGTAAGGTGAAGAATTTCTAAGGAAAATGTCTAAAAAATTACGGGATGTTACACTTCCCCCCTTAAGAAATTCGGTCCTTAAATTTCAGCCCATCCTACCACATGTAGGGAATGAAATTAAGGCATTATTCAGAGTTACCAACTTTATTACCCAAATAATTAGGGATATCTTTTCTGTATAACATCTTTACTTTTTAATATGTCTATTCACTTGAGTGATTTTGCCATATAACTTAACCATAAGGATTTCTTTCACTCATAAGTTCTTCACTTTATATCCTCTAGCTCGCATGGATATATCTATAGGTCGATATTAGAAAACACACACATAAAGGAACATATTCACCTTCATATTGGGTAACTATCTTTTCTTATTCCAAACTTCTATCAAATCATTTTTGGTTTTCATATATCAACATCATCCCCTGAATATCATCATCTTAATCTATCATCTATTTTTATCCTCAAATCCTTTAATCAATATGTTAAACATATGTAGCAATAAATCCTCCAAACCTTAAATAACCATTGACAAATGTCTAATAATTCCAACTTACCTCATCACAGTAATTCTATACAAGCTTATTAACACCATTAAACTCATTGTAAAAAATTTCAATTATTTCTTCTATCATATCCAAAAGCACCTCATTCTAGGTTATGTCAATCCCATTTAATTCACCCAATCATTTCAAGAAGATTTTTCCTAACAATTACTCATACATGAATTCTCAATTCCAACATTATTCACATCCTAGATACTGGACTCAATTTAGCATGATATAATCCTTTAACACAAATATATTGATCACTTACATTATTTTCGGACATGGTTCTCAGAATATTCTCTATATTTCCAAATTAAGAGTTCAAAGACTAATTTAAATCCTACTTCCTATATTTTATTCCTCAAGAACTTCAACACCACTAATTCTCTTGATTACATTCGTCAAAACACCATAAGACCATCATCCGTCCATTCTTTTCAAACTTTTCATTACTTTAACCTACTAACAACTTAGTCACCATAATAATTGAGTTTCAAAGACAATAAATTAACTTTTATTTTAATGTAGGAAAAGAATCTTGCATTTAATGCCAAATATTAATGTAGGACAATGCAGTAGAACAGACGAAAAGTATAATAAAGAACAGTGCTAAAATAGAAAGTCAAAAGTTTGGACAAAACATTAGAGAGAGTTAAAATCGGTGGCCGCAAGGTTTGAATATATGTGCCAAAATCTACTTTAAATCTATTGGTATTCAATGGAAAGATATCATGCTTGCCGTCATTTTAGAAAATTTCACCTTCAATTTAGCTGATATCTACCAATTACTCACATAATTGTTCTAATTATTCCCAGACTATTCGCATAGCTATCATAAGTATGACATTCTTCGAGTTCTATAAATGCACGCGTTAGTATCTTTATCTTCTCATACTCCAAGTTAGGGTGTGTGAACTATGGAGGGAATTGCATTCGGTAAATTTTGAAATGTGTCTTTTGTGGTTCCAGTCCTGGAAAAGATGAAGAGTATGTGAAAGCTACACAAAACCTGGGTATGGTACTGGCCAGGAGAAAAATTCATTTAGTCTATGGTGGAGGTAACCATGGATTAATGAGAAGTGTGTCTACAGCTGCCCATGTAGGAGGATGCCAAGTTCTAGGTATTATTCTTACAGCTCTAGCTGCATCTAACATTGTAAGAAAGACAATTGGGGAAGAGTTTATGGTAACTTCCATGCATGAGCGCATGGCTAGAATGATGAGCAATACTGATGCCTTCATTTCCTTACCAGGGGGTTTTGGTACTTTAGAAAGAAATTTTCCAAATAGTCTCTTGGGCACAACTAAATATGCATCACAAACCGATAGGTTTGTTAAATGTTAACCACTTCTTTGATGGTTTGTTGTCTTTCCTTGATCATGCTGTGGAACAAAAGTTCATCTCACACTCAGCACAACGAATTCTCATCTCAGCTTCAAATGTTGAGGAGTTGATTGATGCTTTACAAACATATGTTCATGTACCCGATCCAACTATGACTCAAATAGAATGGACGACAGATAACGGCAGGAAGCGTAAATTGGATTTAGATCTTCATCTTTAAATGTAGTAAAACGTAGCTATTATTGTACTACTTTTACTTTCTTAGAGTCTACTTAGATACCATATTTACCAACCATACTCCCTTAGAGTTGGTAAAACTATATTTGAATGTTGCTTATGATCCTCTGAACTTTTGAAATATTCTAGTATATCATCAATAAAAACAAATTGATCCAGGGATGACCTAATTACTATTCATTAAATCTATGAATGCAGCTAAAATATTTGTCAATTTAAATGACATCACCAAGAACTCATAATGCCCATAATAAGTCCTAAAATAAAATTTTCGTACATCATTTTTTCTTATCCTTAATTAATGTTACTCATATCTCAAATCAATTTGTGGAAAAATATTGAACACCTTATAACTGGTCAAACAGGTAATCTATACGAGGTAATGTGTTTTTATTATACACTGTCACCTTATTCAACTGTCTATAATCTATGTATAATCATAGTGATCCATCTTTCTTTTTCACAGATAGAACTGGAGCACTCCAAAAAAAAGTACTAGGCCATTTAAATCCCTTGTCTAACAAGTCTTATAACTATTTTTTTTAAATTCAATCGATATCATTCTATATAGGGTTTATATAGATACTAGTTGGGTTCTCCGGAGTAAATCAATATCAAATTCTCGAATAGCCATGGTAAGGTTGTGCAGGGTTTCCTCTGCATTGTTTGCCAGATTCCTCCTTGGTGGTGCCATATCCTACTGTGGCAAAAATAAAGTTATGCTGCTATTGAGGTGATCAAGCCTAATAGTTAGTTTCAAAAAAAATATTTAACAGCAGTCGTAACACCACCTCGGCATATAGATAAGAAACACTAGTAATTTCTTACCTATATGAAATCACTGATCCCCTACACAGCACTACCACAATATACGCAAGATACTATAAGATCGATTCAGATAACCAACCACCCACTGGCCATCTAGGATCGACCTGCTCTGATACCAATTATGTAACAACCTTTTTTTTTCTTTATTATAATACAATATTGAGTTCACATACACGCCATTAATCAAAACGTACAAACAACATATCAAACACATAGATATTTACAACTTTTTTATTTTGGTTGACCAATTCTGGAGATACAGGTGTAGGTGGTTGCACCTTCACCGCGATATGAGCCAACTCGACCACAAACATCTTATTTGATTCTGAGATCTACCAACATAAAGTAACTCGATCCAATGTGCACTAAAAGCCAGAGCCATAGAAAAAAAAGTTGCATAAATAATTTTCTGAACATGATATGGAAATATAATGAGAATTAAATCTCAGAAAGTTCAACAATAAATCATCATCAATATAGCTCATCACGTCATGTTCAGCTGTATAAACTACGAAAAATATCTTTGGTCACATGAATACATTATATCTATGCACATAAGAATCATACAGTAATGATATGTATGACAGGATTAACTATTTTCATAATATCATATGATGGCTATCAACTTATTCTCATTTCAAGCTACTTCGGTCAGGGTGAGTATCCTTGACTCTCCAGTATGGGCTTTTCTCGCTCCGTCTGACATGGCACACTTTCTGTTTCTTTTCTCATAATCATAATCATAACCGTTGGTAGGGCATCCCCTACTGGTGCACCACACAGATTGTTATGTGACCGTGCTCATTTCTTTTTTCTTTTCACAATAATAGCCAAAAATATGCTTTCAATAACAAGTATGTTCATCGAAATATAATTATTACCAAAAATCATCGGTAATCATGCCATGAACATAACCATTTCAAATATAATTTTATAGAATATTTCCATGTCAAAATTTCACACTTAATATGGAAAGAAGTTCATACAATGGCAATGGCAATGGCATATACTAGTCATTTATTATTTTCATTTATAAGATTCTTCTTCTTTTTTTAAATATTAATTTTATTTGTTTATTTTTTTGATGCAGGTTTTCATCCAATCTATCCTTATCTTACTAATTAGATCATAACTCCCTCAATTTAACTCCGATGTAGGTGATCTTGATGTCAATTTCAAGATAGAACAATTATCTAAAACTATTATGTTGAACATTTTAGCGAAATATTAAGAAATCAAGATGATATTACTCCCTCAAAGTACAGGTTATTTCTTTTCGGATAGGTTTTGACCTCTACCTACTAATCTGTCCATATCTCCCTCATAAGAATTCCAAATTAAGTTATTCCAGTGGCTACAAATCCGTGACACATATAGAAATAATTTTTATGTTAATCAGTTATTTTAATTCCCTACAGAATGTTTCTAGAAATTAAAACACAGAAGCTATCCTAAAATATTCTTCCCTCATTAACCAATTTTTGACCACTGCATACTAATCGGAATATATCTACCACATATGGACTCCAAATTGAGTGATTCTAGTGGCTAAAAATCTGTGAAACATATATCTATAATTTGTATGTTAACCATTTATTTTAATTCCATACAGATAAATTCCAGAAATTAAAACACAGAAGTTATCCTAACATATTCTTCCCAGATTAACCATTTTCTGACCTTTGCTAACTTTTCAGATCATATCTACCTAAATTGAATGATTCTAGTGGCTAAATATCCGTGACACATATATCTTTAATTCTTATGTTAACCATTTATTTTAATTCCCTACAGATAATTTCCAAAAATTAAAACACAAAAGCTATCCTAACATATTCTTCCCTGATAAACCATTTTCTGACCTTTGCTAACTTTTCAGATCATATCTACCTTATATGGACTCAAAATTGAATTATTCCAGTGGCTAAATATCCGTGCCATATAGATCTACATTTTTCATGTTAACTTTTTCTTTAAATTCCTTACCGATTCTTCCTAAAATTTTAAAAATAGAAGCTTAAAATTTTGCCACCCATAGCCATACCTATGCAAAACTTTCTATACCGGCCTAAGTATTCAAACATACATCACATGCAAGATCAATATGTAACATGATATAGCAACATCCATGACCAATCATCAAAGTTCTAAGATCAAAATCTCATATAAATATTATAAGTTTCAAAAGTTTTCTTCAAAAAGAATTATTGTTAAATTTACCTGGAGCACTTAGTCCTCTAGACTTCTCTTTCCTTTTTCTTCCTTTCTTCCTCTCCTTTCCTCGCTCTACCTTACTTCTATTTTTCCTCTCCCTCACTTGGACGAAAATTATAATGTTGTAAGGGAGGGTTTTGCTTAAATAGACCCTCAAATAATTTACCTTTTTATGATCATGGGTCTACCTTATCACAATTAGATTACACTTGGTTGAATTTTTGGAAAACAAACAACTTATGTTCTTGTCTTCCTCTTCCTTAGTCAAGATATGCATAGGAAAAGGATATTTGTATTTTGAAAATTATGATAATATGTTCTTAAGATATGGGACAAGATCCCTTTGATTTAGGGATTTATTTCCTTTTTCTTTTGTCTTAATCAAGTATGATAGATTTGCCTTTTTAAGTGCCAAATTTCTAGCCCTTGAATCTCCATTATTTTGTTGAAATTATTTGTGTGGGATAGGAATGTTTTGTTCTAATTCCATGTATTATCATACCACTTGCTAAAATTATGAGTGTAGGATATTGATGTTTTGTCCTGAAGTCTTGTATTATCATACCACTTGCTAAATTTTTGTCTTAATGCCAAGTCACCTAATCTTGATTACACTATTATCTCATTACTTTACTTTTATTTTTATTTTCATTTTTCCTCTTGGGTTTGGGCTCATTCTTGCCCATTTTCTTTACTTTGGTTAAAATTCTACCTTTCATAATGGGCTTGGTCACATTTTCATGATTTTTGAGCTATCGGTCCAATTTCTATATCCTAGTCTAAGTCTATGTTTTATTTCTTCATTGGGCTATCCTATTGGCATACTAAAAATTTATGTAATGTAGAAAAACTCTATATGAAGTGTCCATAGATGAAAGCCCAATTTATGGGTGGAGATACTAAATTTAGTAACTTCTGCTCTTAAATTAGGAAAAAATTACCCTAATCCAATCTTCTTGAAATTTTAAGACCTTTACTTCACAAAAATTTATCTTCCTTACCTAAGAATTTCACCTTTCTTTAGCATGTTTATTTCTAATATTTCCTCTTAGGTTTCCTTTCTTTACCTATTCCATTAATATTAGAACATTTCTATGCATATATGTAAGGTGAAGAATTTCTAAGGAAAATATCTAAAAGTTACGAGATGTTACATTGGGCATGAGACATGGGCACGATCGTGTCAGGTGACACGGCCAACCCGTGCTTGGCGTTGGAATTTAGAATTGCTTAGAAAAGGCCTGTGTTAAACAACACGGCCAAAGGGTGCTTGGACCTGGGGCCTGGGGCACAGCTGTGTCCTGTGACACGGCTTGCCCGTGTTCTGTGCTGGCAACACCAATTTTTCTAAAATTTGGCACGTGCTTTAAGCATGGGCGTGGTGGATGACACGGGCTACCTGTGTTGCTTACTGGAATCCATCTTTCTTCGAATTTTGCTACAGTTTTTAACCCTTTTCAACTTCCCTTGATTTTCATTCTTTACTTCAACCTTGGGCACATGGGAATGAACTTGAAAATCAGATGAAAACACTCATTAAAATCTTAACCTAAGAAATTAACTAAATTAAAGATAAAAACTAAAACTAAAAGCAAGAAAACAAAAAAAATGTGGGTTGCCACCCACAAAGCACTTGTTTAAAGAGGCTTTGCCTAATAGCCTTCAAGCATCCTCTTGGCTTATCCCTTTCTTCCTTAGTCCCATTGAGGTTGAGAGGAGGTGGCTTAGGTTATACCTTTGTATCTTTCACTTCCTCCTCAATTTTTTGCTTTTTGACCCCCTATTTTACATAAACACAAGAACTTTCCACAAAGCATAACTCAAGTGGGTCAGAAGGAGAAAAATTCATGGCATTATTATTCTTATTAGGTTCAGGTAATCCAATCATACAGCAAGATTCACTTAGAGATGGAGGGTTCATCATATCATTCAAATTAAATTCTACTTTTCCATCCTCTACATTCAAAGAAAGCTTTCCATCTTTTACATTAATGTTTGCACCAGCTGTAGTTAGGAAAGGCCTTCCAAGAATGATGGAGATTTTATCATTTTCCTCCATCTCTAAAATAACAAAATCAACCGGTATGAAAAATTTACCTACCTTTAGAGGAACATCCTCTAATATACCTACCGGATGCTTGATGGATCGGTCAGCCAAATAAAGAGAAAGGGTGGTAGGCTTCAAGTCACCCATATAAAGCTTCTTGCAAATTGAAAGAGGTATGAGACTTACACTTGCTCTAAGGTCACATAGGGCTTTGTCAATCTTCATGTCTCCTATAGAGCAAGGAATTGAGAAGCTTCTAGGATCCTTAAGCTTTTGTGGAAGCTTATTTTGAATTAAATCATTGGATCCCTCTATTAGTACCATAACAGTATGCTCTTTAATTTTCCTCTTATTTGAGAGGATCTTTTTCTGAAACTTCACATACGAAGGTGTAACAATTCCATATTTTTTACATATATACTTATATGTATATTTCTAAAATTCTATGAAGTCATTACCTTCTTACTTCTAACTATTTAACTCATAATAACATTCGATTAAATTAACCAAACATAAATGTAACATCCCGTAATTTTTTTTTTCAATAATAATGTTTTGTTACAAAAAAATATATTTTTATTTGTTTAAAAAGGATTATGTTCTACTAAGAGTAAGTATATTTTTAATTAAAATAATTATTGATTTGCTTAAAATAATTATACTGACCTTTAATAAATTTTGTTGTATTTTTAAAAATATTCTTTCTTTTATTATGTATAAAGATATTTATTTTGTGATTTATTTTATTAAGATTTTTATCAAGAAAAATCATGATTTAAGAGTTTAACTAAAGGTTTATGAGAATGTAAATTTTTAGAAATTTTTGGGATATTTTAGGATGAAAAACGAAATTTATATGAAATAAAATCCTATTATTCAATTATTAAATAATAATAATTATTTTTTAAAAAAGAAAATAAAAAGGGAAGGGGGAAGGCAACGGAGAGGAGAGAACAAAAATGAAATTCTGAAATCAATGAATAGTAGAGTGAATAGTGATGAATAGTAACCTTCAATTTTCTCTCAAGATCTGGAGTGCCTATTGGCTTCTGATCTCAAAACTGAAGGTGATACTAGATTCAGGACCAAGAATACTACGATTTTGACCGATCAATTTTTGAAATCAACCGTTGAATCGCCGTAGTGAAGTAGAAAATCTCAAAAAAAGGTAAATTTTAAAACTCTTACTTAGACCTCTAATTGAAATTCTGACACCGTAGATGGATTCAGGAGCTACATAAACCTTATGTTATGAAATTTTTCAGCTATCTAACAACTTTTTGTTCTTGGTGAATAGTATTTTTCGGCGGTAAATAGTATTTTCCAGCGATAAATAGTGTTTACAGGTGATGAATAGTATTTTTTAGCGATGAATAGTGACCAAGCTCCTGGAGTTATTTTTTTAAGTCTTTGGATCCTCTGAACACGTTTTTGAGGTCTAATTGGTCAAATTCGGATTGGAAAAGTAAATTTTAAGGCTATCCAACTAGGAGCCCTACCTTGTGAGTAGATAATTCTTTCTATGACTTACCCCATGCTCTTCTTGAACTATAAATGTATTATTGTTTCTGTTTATAAATTATTTATGCTATTATAATTTTATTAAATGTATTAAAATATTTGTTATACTTACAAACTAGCACATAGTTCAAGAAGAGTATAGTTTTAGAAATAAATTTTGGAACTCATTGAATATGTGGTTCTAAATGTATTTATCATTATTGATAAAGTGAATATTATATGCACGATGCATTGATTTGTAAAGCTATACACTTGTGAAAATGATGCATCTCATATTATAAATGAGATTGAATGGCAAGCGTAAAGCTCATGGATAGTTGCTTGATAAACATGACAAATGTAAAGCTCATGGAGAGTTGCTTGATAATGTTACATGTATTTATATGTATGGATGAATATCGACTAGTTATATGGCTTGTGACGGTACCGAATAGGGGACGCCCTATTAGCCTGAGTGAGCTGGGGGAGGGCTGCTCCAACCGGGTGACAGTGGTAATATGAGAGGGCAGGAGGGTGATGTACTGACATTCCCTGATCACTTATTGTGACTGGGGTCGATGTCACTATGCGTATAGCAAATGAGTTATATTTTCATTGCATTGACCA
The DNA here is from genome assembly GCA_037074535.1 of Gleditsia sinensis. Lineage (NCBI taxonomy): Eukaryota > Viridiplantae > Streptophyta > Magnoliopsida > Fabales > Fabaceae > Gleditsia > Gleditsia sinensis. The sequence goes on from CM073463.1 coordinate 26,425,585, forward strand.
GATTGCCGAGTGAGGCAGGAGCATTAAATTGATGATTTTATCTCTAAATCATAATATTTTACTATAACTTATACAACTGAGCATAACAACATTTGTTTAATGATCATACCATGGTGCATATGATTTTGGATATCTGAATATCCTTTGATTTGAGAATATTTGAAATACGGGTCCCATATGAATGTACTTCTGAACTATATTTTATATGTGACATATTTTAAAATATAAGTACATCCATATGCTGACTTAATAGGTCATAGGAGGAATTATTTGCTCACTAAGTTGTCAAACTCACTACACGATATTTCCATATTTTTCAGATAAGAATATCAGAGTATGATTCGGTAGATAAGTGATATATTCTCTGGGTGAGTCTATGTTGCTTCCAAGACTCATGTTCTTTGAATTATACTGTGTTTGTATTCTAGAGTGTTCTGAACGCTACAGGCAGGATCCCCGTTTTTGTTGTACTTTGATGTTTATAGACTTGGTCTGTATATTGTGTATACATGAGAGATCCTATATATATCTATTCCCATGATAAAGAATTGAATTATGTATCTATATGAAAATATCTGATTGCGGAAATAATAATTTAAAAAAATATTTATTTTACGTAATGTAAATTGGGGGCGTTACAATAAATAAGATTTAAGAAATACCATTAACACTTATATAATTCTGGGTTCACATACACATTATTAATCAAAACATATGTACACAAATCAAACACATATAAGTCTACATTTTATTCATCTATATTGACCAATTTCGGAGATACGAGTATGAGTGGTTGCACCTTCACTGGGATCTTAGCCAACTCGACCCAACGTAATCTAAAAGCCGGTCATAGAGAATATCTACATAACTTAGTTTTTCTGAACATGATATAGAAATATAGTGAAAAATAAATCCCAGTAGGTTCAACAATAAATCATTATCAATAATGCTTGTCACATTATGTTCATCTGTATAAGCTACAATAATTATCTTTAGGTCACATGAATGCATTTTATCTATGCACATGAAAATCATACAGTTATGACATGTATGGCATAAATAACTATTTTCAAAATATCATATGATGGTTATCAACTTATTTTCATATCAAGCTACCCCAATCAGGGTGAGTACTTTCTACTCTCCAGAATGGGCTTTTCTCGCTCAGTCCGACATGGTACATTTTCTCTTTCTTTTCTCATTAAGATAATCATAATCGTTGGTAAGGCATCCCTTACTGGTGCATCACACAGACCGCCATGTGACCATGCTCATTTCTTTCTTTTCTTTTCTTTTCTTTTCACATTAATAGTCATAAATATGATTTCAATAACAAGTATGTTCATTATACTCACATGCCATAATTTTCATCAAAATATAATCTTTACCAACAATCATTGGTAATCATGCCATAAGCATAATCGTTTCAATTATCACTTTATAAAATATTTCTATGTCAAAATTATGAACTTAAGATGGTAAGGAGTTCAAGCAATGGAAATGGCTATGGCATACACTAGTCATTTATTATTTTCATTTATAAGATTTTTCTTCTTTTTTAAATATTTTTATCCTCTCTTCACTAAATAGAGCATAACACCCTCATTTTAAATCCAATTGAGGTGATCTTGGTGTCAATTGAAAGATAAAGCAATCCTCTAAAAACCTTTTCTTAAACATTTTAGTGAAATCTTAAGTAATCATAGTGTTACTAATCCCTCAAATTCAATGTTATTTCTCCTCGGGTAGGTTCAGATCTCTACTTACTAATCGAAACATATCTCCCTCATACAAATTGCAATTGAGGTGATACTAAAGCGTCTAAAATGATAAGACATTTATATACAACTTTTATGTTTAGAAATACTATAGATTCCCTAGTAATTATTCCCATAAAATCAAAAACAAAAACACTTACATTTACCACCCTAGATTCTAAACTAATTCAAACCTTTACTCATTAATCAGCCATATCTCTCTCATATGGACTCCAAATTAAGTCATTTCAGAGCCTATAGATCCATAATACATATATCTAGATTTATTAAGGAACAATTTCTTTTAATTCCCTACATAGGTTGCCCAGAAATCAACACAAATGCATAAGTATACTTAATAGATTCTTCCTTGGTTAGCTAGTTTCTGACATTTTCTTACTAATCTGACTATATCTCCCTCATATTGATTCCAATTTGAATGATTCCAGTGATTAAAAATCTGTGAAACATAGATCTACATTTTTCATGGTATGAATTTCTTTTAATTTCCTATATATTTATCCCAAAAATTCAAACACAGAAGCATACCTAATAGATTCTTCCCTGGTTAACCATTTTCTGACCACTGCTTATAAATCAAGCAATATATCCCTCATCTGAACTCCAAATTAAGTGATTCCAGTGGATACAGATCCTTGAGACATAGATCTACATTTTTCATGTTAACCATTTTGTTTAATTCCTAACTAATTCTTCCCAGCATTTCAAAAATAGAATCTTCCCTGGTTACCCGAAAATCCAGTTTCCTAACCAATCCTTTCCTAAAGTTTTAGTTCATCATTATATTACATCCTCTTCCATTTTCTTTACATCTAATCATATTCCATCAATTTTTTACCACATTCAAATATATAAAATAGTAGCATAAAAATCATAAAATTTTTACCAGCCAAAGCCATACCTATGTAGAACTTTCCACACTAACCATAATGTCCAAAACATCCATCATAAGCAAAATAACATGTAACATGATATAGAAACATCCATGACCAATCATCAAAGTAGCAAATATTGTAAATTTCATCAAAGTTCTAAGATCAAAATCCCACATAAATGTTCTAAATTTCAAAACTTTTCTTCAAAAAGAGATAATTTTAAACCTACCTAAAGATCTCCTTAGCTCACTTAGTGAATTCTTTTTCTTGTTTCCTCTTGAAGGAAGTAGTAAGATTCTTCCCTTCCTTTAGCCTTTTTAGCAGCTTAAATAAGAGAAGGAGGGTGAGTTTTTGAACCCCAAGGATGAAGAAGAAAGATGGATTCAAGTGGAAATTGAGCTAACTTACCTTGAGTACTTAGTCCTCTAGACTTCTTCTTCTTCTTCCTTCCTTTCTTCTCCTCTCTTTCTCTCATTTCTTCACTTTACCTTGCTTTTTATTTTTTTCCTCTTCCTCACTTGGATGAAATTATAATGTTATAGGGGTGGGTTTTTCTTAAATAAACTATCAAATGATTCACCTTTCATGATCATGGGTCTACCTTATCACAATTAGGATGCATTTGGTTGTATTTTGGGGAAAAATAACTCATGTTCTTGTCTTCCTCTTCCTTAGTAAAGATATGCATAGCAAAAGGAGATTTGTATTTTGAAAATTATGATAATATGTTCCTAAGACAAGGGAAAAGGTCCCTTTTATTTAGGGATTCATTTCCTTTTTCTTTTGTCTTAATCAAGTATGATAGGTTTGCCTTTTTAAGTGGCAAATTTTCAGTCATTGGATCTCCCTTGCTTGGCTGAAATTATTTGTGTAGGATAAGGATGTTTTATCATAATGCTATGTATTATTATCCACTTGTTGAAATTATGAATGTAGGATATATATGTTTTATCCTAATGCCATGTGTTATTACCTACTTGTTAAAATTATGAATGTAGGATATAGATATTTTGTCTTAATGCTATGTGACATAATCTTGATTATTATTGCACTACTATTTCCTCACATGATTCTTATTTTTTCCCTCTTGAATTTGGGCTCATTCTTACCCATTTCCTTTGCTTTGGCTAAAATTCTACCTTTCATGGAGGGCTTGGTCACATTTTCATAATTTTTTGGGCTATCGGTCCAACTTCTATATCCTAGTCCAAGTCTATGTTTTATTTCTTGCTTGGACTATCCAATAGGCTTGCTAGAAACTTATATAAAGTGGAAAAACTCTATATAAAGTGTCCATAGGTGAAAGCCCAATTTATGGGTGGAGATGTTAAACTTAGAAATTTCTAACTCTTGAATTAGGAAAAATTACCCTAATCCAATCTTCTTAAAATTTTAAGACCTTTACTTACTTCACCAAAAAACTTATCTTCCTTACCAAAGAATTTTGCCTCTCTTTAGTATGTTATTTCTAATTTTTCCTATTACATTTTCTCTCTTTACTTGTTCCTTTAATGTTAGAAACATTTTCTATACATACACATAAGGTGAAGAATTTCTAAGGATTATATTTCCTTAGATATTTAAAAAATTTCTAATAAATTTATTTCCTTAATTAAATATTTATGTACCTTTATTAATAAAAGAAACAAAATTAGTGATGTTACAGAAGGCATTTGGGAGATGGCTTCTAGGAATTGAATGTTAATGTTCAACTTCTTCAAAACATCCAGAATCCTCCCAAATTGCTTCTCTAACTTAGCCTTAACCAATCTTTGAGGAAAAAGGATTAGTGGTTTGTAGGTTGCAGGAGCCACATATTTAAGCTCTTCTTCTTTCTTCTTTTTCTCTTCTTTAGAGTTACCTTCTCTTCTCTTCTCAGATGAAGCCTGAGGTTCATTTTCCTTTACCTCTCTACTTCTTTTAGATTCAGCCAACAGCTTACCACTTCTCAAACTAATACCATTACAATGCTCTCTGAAGTTCTCAGTCTGGCCTAGAAGTCTGCCAAAGTTCCTATTATATGGGCTCGCTTGCTATGCAATCTGAGTTTTCAGTATCTTGCTATGAGTAGTAAGTGAGTCAACTTTAGAGGGTAAATCTTTTATGGCCTTATTCATTGAGTGGTTCTAGGCTCTAAATTCATCATTTTGTTTACTCTATATGGTGATAAAATTCTCCATTAAAGCCTCCAAATTTGACTTTGGCTGTGGAGGAGGATTGAATGGCCTCTGATTTTGAAACCCAGGAGGTTGCCTAAAATTAATCTGAGGCTTATTTGTATTTGGCTTGTATGATAGAGTTGGGTGATTTCTCTAGCCTAGATTGTTGGTGTTGCTGTAGGGATTGTTTCTTTGGTGATTGTTCACCAAACTTACCTGCTCACAATCCTGAGGTGCAGAGTTTTCAAGATGGCATTCATTGGTCACATGACCAACACCTCCACAAATCTCACATGCAAAAGATGGAGAAGAACCAACGACATTGATGATTAATTTGTCTAATTTCTGAAACAAGGCATCAACTTTAGAAGTTAGATGATTAAATGCATCAACTTCATACATACCTGATGGTTTTCTTAGTTGCCTCTCACTAGACCAAAAGTAGTGATTTTGAGCCATATTTTCAATCAAATTATATGCCTCATCAACTGTTTTATTCATAATGACCCCTCTTACTGCAGCATCCACAAACATTAGAGTGATGTAGATTAGTCCATTGTAAAATGTATGGACTATGAGCCACTTCTCCAACCCATGGTGTGGGCATATTCTGAGGAGTTCTTTAAATCTCTCCCAAGCTTCATATAGTGACTCATCATCTTTCTGAGCAAAGGTAGTCATTTGATTCCTAAGATGAACTTGGTGGAAAATATTTGGCCAAGAAAGTTTGAGAAAGTTGCTACCATGTAGTTATTGACCATGATGGAAGGGAATGTAACCATGCACGAGTCTTGTCCCTCAGAGAGAATGGGAACAGCCTCAGTCTGATGGCATCAAAAGATACTCTATTCAGCTTCAAGGTGTCACAATACTCCAGAAAGACCAAAAGATGGAGATTTGGGTCTTCGGTAGGTGACCCACCAAATTGATTCTGCTGAACCATCTGTAGAAGAGAAGGCTTCAACTCAAAATTGTTGGCCTTAACAACTGGTACGACTATGCTTGTATTCAAGCCATGAGTATTTAAGGTAGTGAAATCTTTAAGAGATTACTACCTCTTTCCGCCATGGTAGGTGCAGCGGAATGATATTACTGTTGTCTTCTTCTTCTCCTTCGTAGTGTGTGTTCAATTTCTGGATCAAATTTAGTAAAGAGTTCATGACCTCTTCGCATAAAATAGCTGCATACCTACAAAAGAAGAAAATAGACAAAAATTAGCAAGATAAAATATGCAAAAAAAATAAAAAGAAAAAAGATAAAGTCTAGCTATTTCACAAAGTTTCTAATATTGACTATTGTTCCCCGACAACGGTGCCAAAAACTTGTTTGTGTGTTTTATAAATAACCGCAAACGCACGGTGTAGCTGCAGCTAGTCCGGCGAGTATGGGTCATATGCCACAGAGAACAATTATCAATTACTAGACATTATGAAGTATGCTATCTAAATCAATGTAATTCGATAAGAGTTTGTCACAATTAAACTAATAAGTATTCCAATTAATAAAAGCCTAGGGTTATGGTTTACCACACTTATAATATTCAACAATCAATATGTACCTCTAATTATAATTATCTAGGTAATTGGGGATGGTTTAGCATTAATTAACTAATAACCTCTTTCAATCGTTACTAATCGTACCTAGGTTAATCCAATTGTTTACTTTTGTGGTTCTTAGTTCAACCTAAGTCCATTAAGTTCTATGCCAACCATGGAATTCAATTAATCGGTTTTCTCGTGCCCACTAATTGATTCATTCTTAGAGAACCTTAAACTACTTTAGTTATTAAGATATCCCTAATTAACTATTAAGTTCTGGTATTAATTTTCAGCTTTCAGTTCATCAATTAATATCTTAAGACGTGATAAAATGTTGGCCAGACATTCATCAACTCATATAATCAATGCATAATAGTCAATCCTAATTAACCATGGATAATACAATTAGGGTTCCAACAATCAATTCAATAGTTTAGTATCATCATATCATAAGTGGGTTTACCAAAACCCTAGACCAAATCTACCCAAGCATAATTGAAACAAAAATCAAAGGCATATTCATTAAATAAACCATATGTGTTTAATACAAACCAAGAGAAAGGAGTAGAAAAAGAAGTGCAGAATAGAAAGATAAAACCTGCTTGCAATTTGTGATAGAGATACAATGCTGAGTCAATCTCAAATCTAACTTAAGAACATGAAAGTAAATACTAATCCTACTTTAAACCTAATCTAATGGTGTTTACTAAGCCTAAAACAGAGTAAAAGTAAGTTTGAATGTGTCTGGATGTCTTCCTCTGCATTTTCCCATGTATATGTCCCATCTTGGCTGCTCAAAACACTAAAAATCATGCGGTGTACAGACACGAAGTACGATCGTGTTCCAGGACACGGCCTAGCCATGCTTCGAGCTAGATTCTAGGACTTCTCTCCATCTTTTACACAAAGCACGGCCTGGCCGTGTTGGGGGATGCAAGTCTCTGGATCTGCCAATTTCTTCAGGGTTTTCTCTTTGCTTCCTCCTCAACTTGTTCCAAGTCCATATGGCACTTCTCATGTGTGTTTCCCTTGCTTCTTGGCCTCTTTTACTGACCTACAAGCATAAAACCAACGAAAACAGTGTCTAGAGCAAATTATAACCAAAAATAGGGGAATAATCACAAGTTTACTTTAAATTAGGGGAAAAAATATAATCATTAAGCACTTAAATTTCTCCTTTATCAATCTTCCAAATTGATTTTGTTAAACCATATAAAGAAGAAAATGTTTCAATTCAAAGTTTTCGGCCTCTACAATAGGTCTAACTATGCTCAGATTCAGGCTATGAGTATCCGGGGCAGTCTTTAAGAGATCGATTGTCTCGGTCTACCATAGTGGATGATGCAGGATCTTGTTGCTTTCTTCTTCTTCTTATTCGTAAGGTGCATTCATTTTTTAGGTCAAACTCAACAAAATATTCACGATCTCTTTGCATAAAAGAGCAGCACACCTACAAATGAAGAAAAGAGACAAAAATTAGCAAGATAAAATATGCAAAAAAAAAAATTAAAATAAAAAGGATATAGTCTACCTATTTTGTAAGATAACTAATATTGATATAATTGATCCTTAACAACAATGCCAAAAACTTCTTGTGTGTGTTTCACTAAATAACTACAAGCGCACAATGTAGTTGTAGTTAGTCTGACGAGTACGGGTCGTATCTCACCTGACGAGTACGGGTCGTATCTCACAAAGACTAAAGATCAATTACCAGTATTTTATAAAGTAAACTATCTAAATCAATATAATTTGATAGAGGAAATCAATGATCAAAAGCCTAGAGTTAGGGTTTACTGCACTTATAATATTCAACAGTCAAGATGTACCTCTAATTGTAATTATCTGAGTAATAGGTGATGGTTTAGCCTTAATTCATTAATAATCTCTTTCAAGCGTTACTAATTGCACCTAGGTTAATCCAATTGCCTATTTTCGTTGTTTTTAGTTTAACCTAAGTCCGTTTAGCTCATGCTAACCATGTGATTCAATTCATAGGGGTTCTTGTACCTACCAATTGATTCAATTCCTAGAGAAACTTAGATTACTTTCGTGATTAAGAGATCCCTAATTAACTATTAAGTTTCGGTATTAACTTTCACCTTTCAATCCATCAGTCAATAACCTAAGATGTGATAAACCGGTGATAAAGCATTCTATCAACTCGTATACGTGTGCATAATAGTTAATCCTAATTAACCATAGATAATCACAATTAAGGTTTCACAATTCAATTCAATGCAGTATCATCATATCACAAGTGGGCTCACTGAAACCCTAGATTAAACTCTACTCACACATGATTGAAAGAGAAATCATAATCAAATTCATTAAGCAATTCATAAAGGTTCAATACAATCCAAGAGAAATGAGTAAAAGTAGAAATAGTTGTAGAGACGGAAGTATAAAACCTAATTGTAGAAAGTATATGAATAAGAGATACAATGCTTGAATCAATCTCCATTCTAGTCTAAGAAGATAAAGAAAACTATAATCCTACTCTAAACCTAGTCGTATAGAGTTTCCTAAGCCTAAACTGCATCTAAATCAATATGTATATTTTTTCCTCATTTTCCCTTATATATATATATATATATATATATATATATATATATATATATATATATATATATATATATCACCTTTACTGCTTAAAATGCTTAAAAACACAGATTGTACAGACTTATAACATAGTCGTGCTCTAGGACATGGCCTGGCCATGCTTTGGGCTAGAATCTAGGAATTTTCTCCATACATTGCATAGAACACGGCATGGCTGTAACGATCGATTTTTGTTTTTGTTTTTTTTTATAGCGACTGATAACACATTCCAAGCAACAAACCATACATATTTGTATAAGGAGCTAATATTCCATCATCATGATATTCGAACTACATCAAAGATTAATATTTATACATAAGCGACACTGAGACACATAACTACATAAACTTAACAATGAACCCTATACCGCACATCTCCCTTGGGTGTAAAGGGTGGAGGAGGTGGTGCTGGCAACGGGATATGTACAAGGCATTGCCATCCACTGGATCTCTATGATAAAGTGCACGGAAGTAGCTAGCATGATGTTTTCTCTTATCTGAAGATAACACCAACAATAATAAAAACAGAGGTTCCCAATAGGTTTAACATTTAAAGCATCATACGGTAAATAAGAAAATCATAGTGTTATGTCTAGTTATATAAACTACAGAAAACATTTTTTCTTTGTATGTGATAAAGTATCAAGAATATATAGCATGCTTGCGTGTTCAATAAATAGGTTATGCATCAATATCAGGCATGTATAATAACTAGGTTATACTTAAATATTATGCTTGTATCTATATATCTTTATAGTGCTTTTATGTATAGTGACTGATCGTCTGTAGCCACAAGGTCAACAACAGTTGCTAAACAATTGTAGCCACACCTCTTCTTTTAGTGACTAATCGTTTGTAGGCACATCTCCACACTCAATGATTAATCATGTGTAGCCACAAGTTCAACCATGTACATTAACATGATATAACCATGTGTGCATCAAACAACTCACCTTTATCATCATCCTTGCCATCCACAGTCAACTTTGTCTCTTCATATAATCACTATGTAATAACCCCTCTATTGTCATATAATAATGTATACATCACATTCTTTAATCATCATGACCATCATAATAGGATTATGCATTAACCAATCACATCACTAATATCATGCATAATATCACCACCACATCATTTAACAAATATGTATTAATACACTTACCAACAATGCATACCTTATATCATGTAATCCTCACACATAAATATACTAGCATAGGCATTAAATCAACATGCATTTCATCCATATATTGCACATATATCTCATAATAAAAGATTGGAATTAACACTACAATGCATCATTAAAAATGTATTTATTTGTATTTTAGTTCCTCTTAACATCATCCATTCATTGGAGTTCATTTAGAGCCTTCAAAATGCAAAACAGAGCAATTCCAGCCTCAAGCACGGCTTGGCCATGTCACCAAGCATGGTCGTGCTTCTAGTTGTGTAAACCATGCTGAAAAATCACAAAACAGCCTGAAGCATAGCCGTGCTTCGGGTTTCCTGCACTCCATATTTTCGTCCAGCCAGACCTTCAACAGGATTTTAGCCAACTCGACTCAACGTATGCTAAAAGCTGACCGTAGAAAATATTTGCATATTTAGTCTTTTGAACATGATATGGAAATATAGTGGGAATTAAATCTCAGTAGGTTCAACAATAAATCATAATTATCATCAATATAGTTCATCATGTCATGTTCATTTGTATAAGCTACAGTAAATATCTTAGGTCACATGAATGCACTTTATCTATGCACATGAAAATTGTACAATAATGACATGGATGGCATGAATAACTATTTTCAAAATATCATATGATGGTTATCAACTTATTTTTATATCAAGCTACCCCAGTCAGGGTGAGTACTTTTTACTCTCCAAAACGAGCTTTTCTCATTAACATATTCATAGCCGTTGGTAGGGCGTCCCTTACTAGTGCACTACACAGACCACCATGTGACCATGCTTGTCTTTTTTCTTTTCTTTTATTTTTACATTAATAGCCAAAAATATGATTTCAATAACAAGTATGTTCATTATGCTTATATGCCACAATTTAACATCAAAGCATAATCATTATAAAAAATTATTAGAAAAATGCAATCATGCTATGAACCTAATCATTTTCAAATATCACTTTAAAATATTTACATGTCAAAATTACACACTTAAGATGGTAAGGAGTTCACGCAATGGCAATGGCTATGGCATACACTAGTCACTTATTATTTTTATTTATAAGATTCTTCTTCTTCTTTAAATATTACTTTTATCTTTTCATTTTTTTAAGCTTGGCCTATAGTCACTTTCCTTATATCATTTCCATCACATGTTCTTACAAATTTAATACGACATTCTTCTTCAATTTGATTTCTATTATTATCCTATAGTTAATGAGGTTCATTTAGGGTAGAAAAATGTTGAAAATAAGCTTTATCAGCTTCCAACATGGCATAAACGTATCATGTAACACGGGTTGGTCATTTCTTATAAAACAGCCATGCTTTAGGTTTCAAAATGCCATTTCCAACACCAAACATGGCCTCGCTGTGCCTTGAAACATGGCCATGCTCTATGTTGTGTTATTTCCTGATGCAGATTTTTGTCCTGCCTGACCTTCTATCACTAATCAGTGTATAACTCCCTCATTTTAACTCTGCATTAGGTGCTCTTGGTGTCCATTTAAAGATAAACCAATTATATAAAACTATTATGTTGAACATTTTAGCAAAATCTTAAGGAATCTTGCTAATATTACTCCATCAAGTTTAAGATTATTTCTTCTCAGGTAGGTCCTGACATCTACTTACTAATATGACCATATCTCCCTCATATAAACTCCAACTTGAGTGATTCCAGTGGTTAAATTTTCGTGAGATATATATCTATATTTTTTATATTAACTAGTTATTTTAATTCCCTATAGAATGTTCCTAGAAAATCAAACACAGAAGCTTTTCTAATAGATTCTTCCCTGGTTAATCATTTTTGACCACTACTCACTAATCTGACTATATCTACCTCATATGGACTCGAAAGTGAGTGATTTCAGTGGCTATAACTTCGTGAGACATATATATATATATATATATATATATATATATATATATATATATATTTCATGTTAACTATTGCTTTTAATTCCTAACCAATGCTTCCCAGAATTTGAAAATACAAGCTTCCCTAGTTACTCCGAAATCTAGTTTCCTAACCAAACCTTTTCTAAGGTTTTAGTTCATTTTATTATGTCTTCTTCCATTTTCTTCCTAATTTACATCTAATCATATTCCATCAATTTTTCACCACATTTAAATATACAAAATAGAAGCATAAAAATCTTAAAATTTTTCCACCCATAACCATACTTATGCAAAACTTTCCATACCAACCTAAGTATTCAACTATACATCACATGCAAGATCAACATGTAACATGATAAAGCAACATCTATGGCCAATCATCAAGGTAACAAATATAGTAAATTTTATAAAAGTTTTAGGATCAAAATTCCATATAAATGTTTCTAATTTCAAAGCTTTTCTAAAAAAAATTGTTAAACCTACCTAAAGATCTCCCTAGCTCACTTAGTGAATTCTTTTTCTTGTTTCCTCTTGAAGGAAGTAGCAAGATTCTGCCATTCCCTTAGATTTTATAGCAACTTAAATAAGAGAAGGAGGGTGAGTTTTTGAACCCCAAGGATGAAGATAAAAGATGGATTCAGGTGGAGATTAAGCTAACTTACCTTGAATACTTAGTCTTCTAGACTTCTCTTTCTTCTTCCTTCCTCTCTTCTCCTCTCTTTCTCTCCTTTCCTCAGCCTACCTTTCTTCTATTTTTCCTCTCCCTCACTTGGACGAAATTCTAATGTTATAGAGGTGGTTCTTACTTAAATAAACTGTCAAGTGGTCCTTCTTTCATAATCATGGGTCTACCTTATCACAATTAGGATGCACTTGATTGATTTTTGAGGAAAGACAACTCATGTTCTTATCTTCCTCTCCCTTAGTCAAGATATGCAAAGCAAAAAAAGATTTGTATTTTGAAAATCATGATAAAATGTTCTTAAGATAAGGGACAAGGTCCTTTTGATTTAGGGATTCTTTTTCTTTTTCTTTTGTCTCACACAAGTATGATAGGTTTTCCTCTCTAAGTGGCAAGTTTCTAGCCCTTGAATCTCCCTGGCTTGACTGAAATTATTTGTGTAGGATATGAATGTTTTGTCCTAATGCCATGTATTATTATACCACTTGCTAAAATTATGAGTGTAGGATATAGATGTTTTATCCTAATGCCATGTATTATCATACCACTTGCTAAAATTATGAATGTAAGATCTAGATATTATCACACCACTTGCCGAATTTTTGTCTTAATGCCATGTGACTTAATCTTTATTATTATTACACTATTATTTAATCACATGCTTTATTTTATTTTATTTTTCTTTTTGGATTTGGGCTCATTCTTACCCATTTCCTTTGCTTTGGATAAAAGTCTACCTTTCTTGGAGGGCTTGGTTACATTTTCATAATTTTTGGGCTATCGGTCCCACTTTTATATCCTAATCCAAGTCTATGTTTTATTTCTTCTTTGGGCTATCCAATGGGCTTGCTAAAAACTTATGTGAAGTGGAAAAACTCTATATGAAGTATCCATAGGTGAAAAGTCCAATTTATGGGTGGAGATGTTAAACTTAGAAATTTCTAACTCTTGAATTAGGAAAATTACCCTAATCCAATCTTCTTAAAATTTCAAGAGATTTACTTACTTCACAAAAAAAAATATATCTTCCTTACCAAAGAATTTTGCCTCTCTTTAGTATGTTATTTCTAATTTTTCTATTAAGTTTTCTTTCTTTACTTATTCCCTTAATGTTAAAAACATTTTCTATGCATACACATAAGGTGAAGAATTTCTAAGGATTATATTTCCTTAGATATCTAAAAATTTTTAATAAATTTTATTTTCTTAATTAAACATTTATGTACCTTTATTAATAAAAGAAATAAAATTAGGGATGTTACATTAAATATTTATGTACTTTTATTAATAAAATAAATGAAATTAGGGATGTTATACCACTAAAGGTGATTTCCATGTCTACCGAAATCTAAAACAATTATCTACAACTTTCATGTTTATTACTTTAACAAATTAGAAACAAAAACGGGTGAAAAAGGTGTTTGAGAACATAATCGTGACTATTTGCGTTTAATTTGATCTTTCTTCACTCATTAAGGGATATCTCTTTCATTTCAAATCCGATTAAGTTGATTCCAGAGGTATTAGAAAGCTAAGAAACAGGGCGACAACTTATCTTTTGAACTAATTTCCAAATTGGATAAAATAATAACCAATAGCACCAACCATTCAGACCATCGATTTTCACCCTTTTCAAGCCAATTTTAGCAAGCACATGTATGATCTATGCATTCAAACCCTCACTTTTCCTAGCTAAACATAAATATCCATCATGCATCATCAAAATAGTATATTAGTAACAATTATAAATCATTCAAAATACATGAAATTCCATGGAAAGATTAATGTTAAACCTACATATTTTCTCTTTATTTGATTTCTTCTCTCTAGCTTTGGCTTGATTCTCTCCCTCTTCTACCAAAAACCAAGCTGTAGATTTTTTCACCATTAGAGAGCTGATAACTCTAATTTATTAGAGTTTCTCTATGCTTTTCGGAGGATATTTACTATGCATTTTGATTTTTTAGCATTCATACCCCCTGATTTAATATAATGTTTTGCCTCCCATGGATATAAGATCACCCATTCATTTGCTGTGACAATTCAGTATACATGCGCGGCAATTAAGGTAGCAAACCGAGCATTGTTGGGTGATCTTGATCCTTTTTAATATGATGCATATGACGGGAAGCTTACCTTTTGTGATAAGGTGTAGGTGGTAGGGAGTCAGAGCTGTGCAGCAGGAGCGACCACTACCCAGTAGGGGAAAGGGAGCGCCCAGCTGACACAGCAGACTGTTGGGAGGTATAGGAACTGCCTCCACTACTGGAAGTGGAGAGAAAGCTGCTGGCAAAGGTGCTAGCTGAAAAGCAGGAAGAATTTCAGCAGACTAGACCACTTTAATGGGACCACAAGGCTTGCCTATAAAGGGCAGAAAACAGAAAGCAAAAGAGAGATATGGGTGACAGAAAAAAAAATAGAAAGAGGAAGCCCAGAAATCCCTAACGGGAGTGGGCTATGAAGATACACTCTAGCCTAGGACGGGCCAACCCTATATGATGAAGCACTAGAACGAGGAAGAGAATTGCTGCTGAGGATTCCCTTCATCTCTCTTTGCGTTTTCATTGTTTAGTAGGAAATTGCATTTCTTTTTCCTATAGTTGTATTACTCTTCACTGCATACTAGTTATTCTAATGTTTGTAGTCAGTTTAGATATGAGGCTGGGCTAAATTTCCAGCTAGGGTTGTAGACGGGTTGTAGTGAACACATGCACATTTTAATTTATAAATGATTTTGCTGCAGCAATGCTGTGTCATTCAACTGTGTTTGTATATCTTAACTTCCCCTACTAACTAAAATTTGATAGAGGAAGGTTGAGGCTAACATTGACCTGGAAAGGTGGTGGAGGCTGGAAAGGAGTTGGATGTATGTGCATAACTAATATAAGAATATATGGTTGTCCCATTTGACCCAGTAGTTGGGGCTTCAAGTACAACTCTGGGGTTGGGATTATGCAGGGATGCGTGTCCAAATCCCAGGAGTGCATGGAATGGTAGTATGGAAAGACCCCATTCAAGAGAAGACTGGGTACTGAAGCAATTGCTATAGCAATTTCTAGAGCAAAATGAGTGCAGAAGTTCATAGCAACCCTGAAACAACCCTAGTTCACCTAATATCCTCTTCTTCATAACCTAGAGTCTCTCAACTTTATTAAAGTCTTGTTTAGTTTGTTTAATCTTAATTTCTCCTGAACCTTAAATCTTGTGAACCAACAAAATTTTGCTACAGCATTTCACAAGTTAAAGCATTCTATAGTAGTTTCTAGTACACTCCTCGTGGGACGATACTCACTCATTATTATATTACTTGGTCACGACATGTGTACTTGCGTTCTAATATTGCATATATACTTTGCAACCAACAAGAGCTTCATGAAGTTTCATTAAAGTTAAAACAATATTAGAAGGACTTAGAAGTTCCAAACCTCACCTTTTCCTTCCTTTTCTTCAACTCACTCTCTCTCTCTCTTCTTTTCTTTTCTTTTCTTTCTTCATCTTTTTCCTTCTTGCCATGGTTTTCCTTCTTCTCTCCCTTGGTTGGTCGACTCCCCCTTGAGTTAAGTAAGGATAATATATTTTATTTAATCTTCCTCAATAAGCCATCATCCTCCTATTTCAAGACCCTACTTTATCCTACTATTAGAACCTTGCCATCCCATCACAATTGAACTGTGCCATTAGGTAAGGCCTTGTTTAGTTGTAGGAAAATTCCACCAAATGTTTAATTCCTTCTTGAGACATATTCCAATGGCCTTTTGCATAGCTCTCCTCATGATCCTTTTATCCCTTCATTGTGGCCGGATTATAGTCTTGTAATCAAAGAAATTATTATTCCACCCTTAGAGCTTTCCTCCAAAATGGGAATTCCCTTATTTCAAATTCATGATTATTTCCATATAAATGCTACATTTAATCCTTTTTTTACCCTCCTCAACATTTTATTTGTAAAGATAATTTATATAAAATGTGAGGTTTTACACTTCTCTCCACTTAAATGGAATTTTGACCCCAAAATTCGAAGCTTACTTGCTTCTCGAAAATTTGAGGATACTGCCTTTTTCTAATATCTTCTCTGCCTTAAAAAACAAGATAATTGCGTCATTTCTGTCACGACCCTCATTTTAGGGCACGTGAAATCCATATACCATACACATATATTTTCCATAAATGTACATAATGCCATTCTTTATCATATAAACCAATACATATAGGTTCACATACACATATACAATAAACAATTTAAGTCTATAAACACCAGAGTAACAGTAGAAGTAAGGATCCTGCCTGTGGCATAGAGAGCATACTCTAGAATACAAATACAAATACAATACAAATAACGTGAGCCTTGGAAGCAACTTAGGATCACCCAGAGAGTAGACAATCTAGCTGATCACCTATCCGCAGGACCAGACTCTGTCTCCTTATTTGAAAAATATATCCACAACGTGTAGTGAGTTTTAAAACTCAGTGAGCAGATAAGACCCTCTATAACCTCTTAGGTTAGCATATGGATGACTTATACTTTAAAGTTTCTCATATAGAAAGTACAATTCAGAAGTACATCCATATGGAACCCGTATTTCAAATATCCTCATTTCACAATATAGCCCAATATTCAAAACCAAATACAGTACAATACGATTATAAACAAATACTTTGATGCAATAAAAGATTTCACATGTTTTAGGAGGTTTCCATATTAGAACCAATACAATAAATAATCCCAAGCACACAGCAAGGGAGGGTAAATCACATATCAATAATAAGAGGCATCATGCTCTCCCCGATAACAATAATAGGAGGCATCCCGCTCTCCCCGATAACAATAACTCCCGTGTGTTGGCCGACACACGAGGCTAGCACCACCCCTGCTAGCTGAGGTATCAAGGTGCACCAGGGCTAACATTCCCTGCTGTTAGCAGACAGTGATTCCAATAGGATTCCTCCACAAATACTATATGCACATATACCATAGAATTCAGTATAAATTTCTCAATATAATACAGACTTTCAGTCTCAGTATATTCCTCTGTCAAAATTTCCCAATCAGGGAATCACATATATATATGCCCATATCCGAGGCAAACATATCACTGTAAAGATCAATATCATGTGCATAACACATTTTATTTGCCATATAATGAAAAATACATATAAAAATCACATGTTCAATGCATTTCAAAATTAATCTATTAAAAATTACCCATTCAGGGTTTATCATATATATATGCCCTCTTTTCAAGGCAATCATATAACTTTATAAACCAATGCGTCGTATACAATAAATTTCATTTACCATGTGGTAAGAAATGCATTTAAAATCACGTATTCAATGAGTTCAAAAATCTCATTTTTAGAACCATACTCTTCTTGAACTATATTTCTGATAGAAATCAATTTCAGATACTTTAATCCATTTCAGATACATATAAAAGTATAAATCACATGTAATCATAATCAATAATTCATCTTAAATTCAAAAAGAGCATGTAATAAAACACTATTCACTCGCCGAAAAACACTATTTATCACCGAAAAATACTATTCACCGCCACAAAATTTTTTACCGAATCAACAAAACGAATTCATATCCTAATGTTTATCTAGTTTCTGAATCCATTTACAAAGTCAGATTTCTAATTAGAAGTCTCTAAGTAAGGTTTTTCAGAACTTACTTTTTACCGAGATTTTCTACTTCAGATCTACGGCGATTCAGCAGTTGATTTGAAAAACTGATCGATCAAAACTGAAGTATTCTTCGTCCTGAATCCAATAACACTTCCAGTTTTGAGATCGGAAGCCAATAAGCACTCCAGATTGAAAGATAAAGTTTGAAGTTACTATTCTTCACTATGCAAAATTCTCGATTTCTCTTTCTCGAACCTGACTCTCTGCCCCCGGGTTTCGTTTTATCAATTGCCTTCTCTTTTTTTTTTAATATAATAATAATTATTAAATAATTAATAATAGGATTTTCCTTTATAAAAATTCATATAAATTCCATTTTTCATTATAAAATATTCCAAAAATTTCTAAAAATTTCCATTCTCTTAAATCTTTAATTAAACTCTTAAATCATGATTTTTCTTGATAAAAATCTAATAAAACAAATTTTAAAACAAATATATTTATTCATATTAAAAGAAAGAATATTTCTAAAAATACCATAAAAATTCATTAGAGGCCAGTATAATTATTTTAAGCAACACAATACTTCTTTTAATTAAAAGGCTACTTACTTTAGCAAAACATAATCATTTTTAAACAAATAATAATATATTTGCTTATAACATAATACTATTATTGAAAAATAAAAATTACGCGCCAAAACGGAAATTCTCATATTCCTTTTATAATTCTTTAATTCATGTAATAAATAAATTTATTTCCAACGGTTCTTATCTCCATTTTCAAAGTTCTCTCTATTATTCAAAATATTCTTTACTTTAGACTTTATTAAATTTACGGCTATTACAATTCCCCCCGCTACTCACATAACACAACATCACAAGATTATGTTAGCCAAGCCCCTGCGTTGCACACATATCCCCATAAGACAGCAATATGAGTCATTCCCACCGTACTCACATATACCCACAACACAACAATATGAGCCATTCTCTCCTGTTGCTCATATAGCTAAACACCATCACAGTATCATGTGAGCCATTCCCCCCGCTACTCACATATCCCCACAACAATGCAATATAAGCCATTCTCGTCGCTGCTCATATAGCTAAACACCATCACAGGATCATGTGAGCCATTCCCCCCCGCTACTCATATATCCCCACATCACAACAATATGAGCCATTCCCCCTGTTGATCATATAGCTAAACAACATCACAGGATCATGTGAGTCATTCCCCCCCCCCCCCGCTACTCACATAAGCCCACATCATAATAATATGAGCCATTCCCCCCACTATTCATATAGCTAAGCAACATCACAAGATCATGTGAGCCATTCCCCCTCACTACGCACATATCCCCACATCACAACAATATGAGACATTCTCCCCTACTGCTAAGATAGCTAAACAACATCATAGGATCATGTGAGCTATTCCCCCAGCTGCTCACATATCCCCACAACATAAAAATATGAGCCATTCTCCCCTACTGCTCATATAGCTAAACAACAAACAACAAGGTAATGTAAGCCATTCCCCCTCCCCGCTACTTACATACCTCCAAAAATATAGCCATGTGACCCATTCCCCCCTGCTACTCACATGCCTCCAATAACATAGCAATGATATTATATTCAACTACATTCATGAGATCATTTTCACCATTGTCATCTTCATATAACAAATATTTATTAATATTTTTGACATCATGCAACCATGTACACATTATACATTACAAGTCTTAATGTCAACTCATCATTACATCATATCATTTTTTCTTTCTCTTTCATTTGTTGTCGTTGTTCTTGTCCTCTTCCATCCCCTTGCGGGCATTGTTGTGCTAAGTGCCCCTTCTGTCTCCAGCAATAACAATTCATTTGGCTGATAAGACATGGTTTATTTCCAAGTGGCTGTCCACACTTTCCATATTTATCCATCACAACATTCGGCAGATAAGATCCAGATTCCATTACAATGGGCCTTCCATTACGGGTATCATTCCTCCCCCTCATGATTTTGTCAAAGATTAAAGACTCCCTCTTTCTCTTCTATAGAATCCACTTCTCTTTTTCTTCTTCTGCTGCTTTTAAGTTTTTCTCCAGCAGTCAGCATTTATTGACTAAAGGAGAAAATTCTCAAATCTTTAAGGAAACTATTGCACTTCTAATCTTGAGATTCAAACTGCCTCAAACTTCACAGCTTTCCAAGCTTTATTTGGATTATATCTCAAATGGGTTGAAAATTTTGTCAATTCCTCAAATTTAGAGATGTACTGGTCCATAGTCTTGTTGCCTTATTTAAGTTGAAGAAATTTAACCTCCTTTTCGACCCTCACACTACTGGGAAAATACTTATCCAGAAAAGTTTCCCGAAACACCTGCCATGTAATCTGTCTGGCTTGATGAATCAACAACTCCCTAGCTCCTCTCCACTAATATTTAGCTTTCTCTTTCAATATGTACACAACAAAGTTAACCTTCTGCTTGTTAGAGCAATTCAAAAATTTTAAAATCTTTTCTAACTCGGTCAACCACCTTTTAGCTACTATCGACTCATACTTGTTTATAAAAGAAGGAGGCTGTGTCCTTATAAATTCTACCTAACCATGTCCATTCCCTGCGTTTGTCAGATTTCCTCTAACCTCATTGTCATTACTATTATTCTGCATGTGTCGCAAGATTTGATTTGTGGTAGAGACATGGTCTCGAATCGCTGGGGCTAAATCATGTATGGTAGCTTCCACACTTTTCATCAAATCTATCCTTGGTGGTGCCATCACTTACTGTATCAATTAAAAGAAGTTAGTCACTATTGAGGTGATTAGGCTCAACAACGAATTAAATACTTTTACAGTAATCATTACACCACTCAAGAATGTAGATAGGAAACACTAGCAATTTCTTACTGACACTATATGCTACCTTAAACTACATAGCCACACGCTCAATCAAGACATCCTTAGATTGATATAGGTAACCGTCTACCCCCACGATCACCTAGGGTCGACCTGTTCTGAAACCAACTTGTAACGACCAGTTTTTTATTTTTTTTATAACTACCGACAACACATTCCAAGCAACAAACCATACACATTTGTATAAGCAGCTAATATTCCATTATCATGATATCCAAACTACATCAAAGATTAATATTTATACATAAGCGACACTGAGACACATAACTACATCAACTTAACAATGAACCTTATACTGCACATCTCCCCTGGGTGTAAAGGGTAGAGGAGATGGTGCTGGCATCGGGATCTGTACAAGGCATTGCCATCCACTGGATCTCTATGATCAAGTGCATGAAAGCAGTTAGCGTGACGTTTGCTCTTATCTAAACATAACACCAACAATAATAAGAACGGAGGTTCCCAATAAGTTTAACATTAAAAGCATCATACAGTAAATAAAAAAATCACAATGTTATGTCCAGCTTATAAACTATAGAAAACATTTTCTCTTTGTGTATGATAAAGTATCAAGAATGTATAGCATGCTTGCGTGGTCAATAGACAGGTTATGCATCAATATTAGTCATGTATAATAACCAAGTTATACTTCAATATTATGCTTGTATCTATACATCTTTACAATGCTTTTATTCATGGTGACTGATCGTCTGTAGCCATAAGGTCAACAAACAATGACTAAACGTCTGTAGCTACATCTCAATATTTAGTGACTAATCGTCTATAGCCACATCTCCACACTCAGT
The DNA here is from genome assembly GCA_037074535.1 of Gleditsia sinensis. NCBI lineage: Eukaryota > Viridiplantae > Streptophyta > Magnoliopsida > Fabales > Fabaceae > Gleditsia > Gleditsia sinensis. The sequence goes on from CM073463.1 coordinate 26,447,658, forward strand.
GACTAATCATCTGTAGCTACAAGTTCAACATTGTACATTAACATGATATAACCATGCATACATCAAACAACTCACCTTTATCATCATCCTTGCCATCCACAATCAACTTCGTCTCTTCATACAATCGCTATGTAATAACCCCTCTATTGTCATATAATAATGTACACATCACATTCTTTAATCATCATGACCATCATAATAGGATTATGCATTAACCAATCACATCACTAATATCATGCATAATATCATCACTACATCAATTAACAAATATGTATTAATACACTTACCAACAATGCATACCTTATATCATGTAATCCTCTTACATTGATATACTAGCATAGGCATAAAATCAACATGCATTTCATCCATACATTACACATATCTCTCATAATAAAAGAATGGAATTAATACTACAATGCATCATTAAAAATGAATTTATTTGTATTTTAATTCTCCTTAACATCATCTATTCATTGGAGTTCATTTAGAGCCTTCAAAATGCAAAACAGAGCAATTCCAACCTCAAGCACGGCTTGACCGTGTCACCGAGTACGATCGTGCTTCAAGTTGTGCAAACCCTGCTAAAAAATACAAAACAGCTCAAAGCACAGCCATGCCATGTGTAATATCCCATAATTTTTATTTTTAAATAATAATTTTTGCTATAAACAAATATATTTTTATTTGTTTAAAAAAGTTATGTTCTGCTAAAAGCAAGTATACTTTTAATTAAAGTAATTATTGTTTTGCTTAAAAATAATTATATTGGCCTTTAATAAATTTTTGTTTTATTTCTAGAAATATTCTTTCTTTTATTATGTATAAATATATTTATTTTGTGATTTGTTTTATTAAGATTTTTATTAAGAAAAGTCATGATTTAAGAGTTTAACTAAAGGTTTATGAGAATGTAAATTTTTAGAAATTTTTGGGATATTTTAGGATGCAAAACGGTCTTTATATGAATATATATAAAATAAAATTTCATTATTCAATTATTAAATAATAATAATAATTATTATTATAAAGACTAAAGAAAAGGGGGAGGGAGAGATGGAAACCAAAGCAAAAACATGAAATGCAGAGAAGAGGATGAATAGTGAAATAGTGTGAATAATATCTTCAAGTTTTTTTCTCTAAATTTGGAGTATCTACAAGCCTCCAATCTCTAAACAAAGGTTACCACTGGATTTAGGACAGAGAATACTATATTTTGACCGAACAATTTTTTAAATTAACTCCTTAATTGCCGCGGATCGGAAGTAGAAAATCTTAGAAAAAGGTAAACTCTGAAACCCTTACTTAGAGACTTCAAATTAAAAATCTGACACCGTAGATGGATTCAAAAGCTAGATAAACTTTAGGATATTAATTTTTTTTGGCCATCTAACAACTTTTTGTGTGGCGATGAATAGTATTTTTTTTATCGTAAATAGTACCTAACAATTGACCAGTGTTGACCAAACTCCCGGAGGCCAAATTACACAATTTTAAAGTCATTTCCTAGGTTTTTGGACCCTCTGAACACGTTTTTAAGGCTTATTTGATCAAATTGAGATTGAAAAATTGTATTTTAGGGCTGTCCAATCTGGGGCCCTTACCTTGTGAGTAGATAATTCTTTCTATGGCTTGTCCTATACTCTTTTTGATCTTTAAGCATGTATATGATTATGTTTATGAGATATTTACACTTTTATAAGTTTATGAAATGCATTAAAATTATTTGAATTGCTTACAATTTGAACTATAGTTCAAGAAGAGTATAGTTTTGAAACTGGATTTCTGAAGCTATGGTATAGCTGATTTCACATGTATTTCTCATTAAATGATAAAGTGAATATTTATACATGTGGCATTATTTATAAAGCTATTTGATTTCCTCGAGAAAGGGCATGTACATGTGATAAACCCTGAATGGGGAATTTATGACAGATGAATCTATACTAAGACTAAAAGTCTTATTATATTGAGAATTTTATACTGAATTATATGGCATATGTGCATATGATATTTTTTATGGAGGAATCCTATTGGAAACACTATCTAGTAACAGTAGGTGATGTTAGCCTTAGTGCACCTTGATAACCCAGCTAGCAGGGGGTGGTGCTAGCCTCATGTGTCGGCCAACACATGGGATATGATATGTGAAAGAGAGCAGGATACCTCCTACACTGGCGAGATGCTGATTATATGAGATTTGATTTGCCTTCCCTTACTGTGTGCTTGGAAAATACCCATATTATAGTCCCTTCACGTGTTCTCTTGAATGGTGGTAGGGCAAACGTCAGTGGGATGCTGAGTTTAGGCAAATCCTATACCAATAAAGTACGGAATGGCCTGAACTCTGATATGGTGGTTCTGATATGGGAACCTCCTAATTTTTTCATGTGAAATGTTTTTAATGCATATCAAGTTTGATTAAATATCATATTGTATCATATGTGGTTACAAATATTCGAATGTGAATTGAACTGAGAATATTTGAAATGCGGGTCCCATATGGATGTACTTCTGAACTATAATTTTCAATGTGATAAATTTTAATATATAAGTATATAAGTACATCCATATGTTGACCTAAGAGGTCATAGGAGGTATTATCTGCTCACTGAGTTGTCAAACTCATTACACGATATTTCCATATTTTATAGATAAAGATACCGAGATTGGTCCTGTAGCTACGTGATAAGCTAGGTGTCATATTCTTTGGGTGAGCCTATGTTGCTTCCAAGGCTTGAATTTTTAAATAAAATTTTCATTGTAATCTAGAGTTTGTTTTGAACGCCGCAGGCAGGATCTTTGCTTCCGTTGTATTATTGTTAAGCGTAGCATTGGCATGTATAATTACCTATACTGAAAACTTGTAACGTATGATATTTTCCGAATATGTGACAATGTGAAGCCGTATTCAAATATATAAAAGGATAAAGTTATCTATTTATTATGTAATTCACGTTTCATTAAATTGGGGCGTGACACCATGTCACCAAGCACGGCCGTGATTTGGGTTTTCCTACACTGTAGATTTTTCTCCAGCCAGATCTTCTCTTACTAAAATAACTAGAAATTCCACTTTTTAACTCCGATTAAGGTGATTATGGTGTCTATAGAAAGCTAAGAAAATTATCTACAACCTTTATGTTTACTACTTTAACAAATTAGAATTATAAACGGGTGAAAAAGGTAATCAAAAACAACATCGTGACTCTATGCATTAAATCTGACCTTTCTTCACTAATCTGGAGATATATCTTTCATTTCAAATCCGATTAAGGTGATTCTAGAGGTATTGTAAAGCTAAAAAATAGGGATACAACTCATATTTTGAACATATTTCCCAATTCAACATAAATCATAACCCAAAAAACCAACCATTCCGACCATTGATTTTCACTCTTTTCAAGCCAATTTCAGTAAGCACATGTATGATCTATGCATCCAAACCCTCACTTTTCCTATCTAAACATAAATATCCATCATGCATAATCAAAATAGGATATTAGAAACAGTTATAAATCATTCAAAATACATAAAATTCCATGGAAAGATTAATGTTAAACCTACATATTTTCTCTTTCTTAGATTTCTTCTCTATAGCTTTAGCTTGATTCTCTCCCTCTTCTTCCAAACACCAAGCTATAGATTTTTCCACCATTAGAGAGCTTCATGAAGTTTCATTAAAATCAAAAAAATATTAGAAGGATTTAGAAGTTCTGAACCTCACCTTCTCCTTCCTCTTCTTCAACTCTCTCTTTCTCTCTTTCTTTTCTTTCTTTCTTTTTCCTTCTTGCTGTGGTTTTCCTTCTTCTCTCCCTTGACTCAAGCAAGGATAATATATTTTATTTAATCTTTCTCAACAAGCCATCATCCTCCTATCTCAAGACCTTACTTTATCCAACTATTACAACCTTGCCATCCCATCACAGTTGGACTATGTCATTAGGTAAGGCTTTGTTTTGTTGTAGGAAAATTCCACCAAATGTTTAATTCCTTCTTGAGACATATTCCAATGGCCTTTTGTGTAGCTCTCCTCATGATCTTTTAATCCCTTCATTGTGGCCAGATTCTAGTCCTGTAATCAAAGAAATTATTATTCCACCCCTAGAGTTTTCCTCCAAAATAAGAATTCCCTTATTTAAAATTCATGATTATTTCCATATAAATGCTCTATTTAATCCTTTTTTTACCTTCCTCAACATTTTATTTGTAAATATAATTAATATAAAATCTGGGGTGTTACACTGGCTGTGTTCTAGGTGTTCCAAACATGGCCTGGTCATGTTGGAGGCTGCCATGGTCAGTTCTTGCCAATTTCTTATTTGTTTCCTCCTTGCATCCTTCTCATCTTGTTCCAAGTCTAGACAACTTTTCAAATAAGTGTTCTCCTTTGATTCTTTGACTCTTTTGCTCATCTACACAAAGAAAACAAGGCCAAGCAGTATCTAGAGCAAACAAAATAGAGTAGAACCAAACCAATGAAATAAACAGAATAGAACAAAATAGTTTTTCCCTTTATAACTAAATAAACTTATTAATTTTATATTATGATTTAGGAGACATTTAGAGGCATTAAAAGCAAGATACAGTTAAATTTGAGCAAATTACCTAAAAATAAAATTATGCAAAATAGAAGCTCCAATGTTATAGCGGTGAGAACCTAGCATCGTGATGCCATAACCTACAAAAATAGAGGTAGATTCTAGTAGCTCTTATGTTGAAGCAATGTAAAGCAAGCGTTGTGATGCTAAAAAAATAAGTAGTGGCCTTAAATTCCAAAAGCAGTAGTGTCATAATAGTGGAACCCTAAAGTCGTAGCATCAGAAGAAACCTAATACGATTAGGATTATAGAAATGGTAATGTCGCAATGATGGTGACCTAAACTTATGACGCTAGCGCAACAAACTTGCCTATAAATAGATAAGTTGAAGCTTTAGTAGGAGTCATCTCATACATCACTTGGCAAACTTTTCTTCCATCTTCTTTAATTTTTATTTTCATGGCTTTGTATGGCTATCTTATTTTAGTTAATCCGGGGAGACAAAAACCTTAGATATTATGACCCTATGAGATCAATTTTATGTTTTAATTCTTCAATTTCTAATTGAGAATCAATTTTTGTGGTACATTTCATCTTATGATTATCTCAATTAATTGCTAGATAGAATTTGCTAATTGGTTTAATCTATTGCTAAGTTATATATCAAATCCAAAATTATTTGATTCCTCTAACTTGTGAGGTACTAGGATTAATGATTTGTTGCATTAGGAATTGTTAGACCTAGGAAGAATAATTTCCTAGATTAAATGTAACAGCTTGTGTTTATGTCTTTTAGCTTTACTGATTCCTCTAATTCTTTATTCAATTGCTAGATCAAATCTTAGGCACTTGAATGAGGTTGTTTAGTAATTAGGGTTAATTTAAGCCACTTGTATTCTAATTAACTAAACCTAAGGAAGGATGGGAAAGAAGTTCCAATGGTAAATATTCAAATGTGAATTTATCTTTATGGATCGATGATTATGGGTATAAATATGATGGTGGAAGTTTACTTTAGCCATTGTTTATCTTATTGCATAAATCTCCCATTCCTCTTGTTATTTATTTCAAATGTTTTCTTTTTTTATACTCAATCTCCCATCTTTATTTCAAAAAATTATGAAGTTTCATCTAATCACTCTTTGTAGATTCGACCTTTACTTCTACTACTATATTATTTTTAGAAAAGTAAGGCTTATTTTGACAAATAATAACAAATTTTAGCATCATTGTCGAGGAGTGTTTTAGTTGAATGAGTGCTTTTGTGACTCCATTTCTTTTACTATTTATTATTGTCTATGACTATAAACATGGCAACCCAATTCCATCAATTCAGCACTAGGCTATACCCACCATTAGGGCAAGCTAGTGAGGTAAGCCTCTTATCCATTGAACAACAAATTGCAAATCTAACTCCTCTTATTCATCAATATGGTGCAAGAATTATGCAAATAAGGAAAGCTTATGAAAATTATTTGGTAATAGGGTATCCTACTGATATATGTTTTATGTTTCCATGAAAAGTCCTTTAGGTAGGTAAGTTTGGTAAGTGATTTTCCTTGACAACCACAAAAGAGGTATAATCCATATTCATATATGTATAGTCTTAATTGGAGGGATCAACCTTATCTAAACTATAGGAATCTATCATAATATCAAGCTCAAAATTGTTTATACTACTAGCAATGTTAGTAGCCATACTTCCTAAACCAACTTTGCTATTTTAGCGGAAGAGGAAACAATATAAGGCAAGGGCTAGTGCTCAAATTTTGGACAATTAAGTAAGCAAAATGGTTGTTGCATTTAGCAAGTCAAAAATGTTAAGTTTAGTAAGTTAACTTCTCAAACAATTACAAACCCAATACAAAATAACAATGTAATAAGTTTGAGAAGTAGTAACGAGGTGGAAAGCCCAGCCCTTACACTAACTAAGCAAAAACCAAAGAGCAAAGACACTCCCAAAAGTGATGACATACATTAGTGTAAGGGTAACAAGTCATATGCAGTTTATAGAATTAATGTGTTCGATTACTTAGCATAGGATAATTCTATGCATAATGGAAAGGAAAAAGGAGAAGTGGCCATTAGGTAACATATTGAGAAAAAGGCTAAAGAATCAACCTTGAATATTAAATTCAAGGAGAAAAGTGCAGCAATGGAGGAAGCCCCAAAATTGCAGTAAATAGGTGAGGATCATTCTATTTTATTACCGATTTCTAACGAAGTACTTGTATCTTCTATTTATAAGATCTTGGCCCAAATTTAAAGTCTCTTCCTAAAAATATGATAGTTAGAGAATTAACTCTAATACTTATCTCTAGAAAATTTAGTGCACAACAAACAAAAAAGTTGGTGCAAGCTCTTAAAAAGAAAAAAGAAACCATAAACCATGAAATTAGGAATATCATAGGACTTAACCCATCCTCTTACATACATCATGCCCTACTCAAAGAAAGAGAAAAATTGCCTCTTGAATTGGTAAAGGCCCAATAAGATGAGATTCAAAATAATGCCAAAAACCATTCAAGGTGTCAGTTATTCCTAAGTTGAGTTCTCATTTGATTGGACTTTCAATTATTACTAATATTTTTCCTCGTAAGATAGATGAACTTAAAAATCATGTGAATTCTAAAGCATTTTAGCTTAATGAAAAGCCTGATTAAAAAGAGCATTCAGTCAAGTCAAATACGTTAAACAAAGGCGCTTGTGGGAGGCAACACAAGAGGAAGTCTAATCTTTTCTTTTATATTTTAGCATTTATAAAATTTCTAATTTAGTTAGTTATTCATTTTTCTACTTTTTTACTTTACATTGAGGAGAATGTAAGTTTTAAGTATGGAGGAAGGATTAAGGTGTTTTAAAGAGTTTTTAGAGTTTTAGGTAAATTAAAAAAAAATTAGGCTACCCAATTTGCTTTGGCTTTAAGGAAATTGTTTATTTACTCCATAAGCAAATTTTAATTATCCTGAAGAATTCATGCCATAATTGAACATGCAATCCTTTTTGCAATTTAATTAGAAATTTTCCTTGCGAATGATAGTGGCTAAACTAATAGATAAAACTGTGAGATTTTGAACTACATTACATATTATAGTCTCATTTTCTTTCATGAGAAATGTTCTTTCATTGACTTTTCTTTCTAGAACTTGCGTTACATCTTTTCAAAGTCAGATTGACATATACGTGCATAAATATAATTAAGGCATTTTTTTCATAAGCCACTTAGCTAAATTGACAACCAAAATTTAATTATTATTTGTTAACCCTTTTGGAGCTTTATTACCTCTATTTTTGTAAACCCACATTATGGATTTAAAAAAATAGAAACACAATGTCTTTACTATAGCCATAAAACTAGCAATTATTTTAATATGAATGGGAGTACAAAAAGAATAAGTATGGGGTGTGTAAAGTTGTGTGTGACTATAATTGATGAAAAGGAATTTAAAATTCATTTTTGATTTGTGAAGTTCCAAGTGGGATTTTAAAGAGAAAAGAAAATTTAAAAAATGAAAAGGTTAAAGAAATGAAAAGAAGTGTACTTTGCTATAAATGAAAAGTGATTTATGCAAGAATTATGCATAGTACGAATGCTTTGAAACCAAGTTGAAAAGGGCCCTATATGGAGTAAATATTTTTTTTTCAATTATTTGAGCTCAGATTGAATTAATTTTACTCCACTAGTTTCAATGCTTTTTGAGCTACTTTCCCCAAACACTTTCCACCTTAATCCTAAACCCCATTTTAACCATTGAAAGTCTTTATGATTTATGTTTTTTTATGAGATCATAGTAATAGAAAATGAGAAAATATGCAAGCCTATGGTAGAGAAACACATACCTTTCAAATACATGAAAGAAGTAAAATTGTTTTTCTTAAGTAATAGAAAGGAATAACTAATTCATAATGCGTTATGAGTTTTTGAAAATCTTAATAATTTTTTTTTATGGCATTACAACTGGATTTTAGTAATGAAATTGAGGCTTTACTGACAATTAGGAGACATTTGAAGTCATTAGTGACAAAAAAAGATAAATTGGAGCAAAGATATTGAAAATACAATTATGCAAAATAGAACCTCTAGCGTCCTCACAGTGAGAAGCTGGCACTGTGATGCTAAAACCCAGAAAAACTAGCACATTCCCAAAATTTGGAGAAGTAACCGACATAAGAATGATGGTTATCTCATCTTGTAGCCTAAACATAATCGAATGCAACACAAAAACAAAGATCTTGTTTATTTGAAAACCATGAAAGTGGTCAAAAAATCTTTCAAATCCATTTTATATGAACCAACGTCAAATATCGAAAACTATATGATAAAACTAAACATAAATAAATATCTAGCTTTAGATAAATCATATTTCATAAAGATCTTTACTCCTCATAGATATTAGGATTTTTTTTATCAAACTCATATTGAAATACACTGAAAATATAAGTTATAGTCTTACTTGTAACCATTTATTTCAAAAAAATCCTATCAAATACACATAAGAAACAAGGATACTATTTGTACTAGTAAAAGCACACGTTAGAGTACAATAACATATATAGATAATCAATAAATTAGGCTTAATGGAGTAAGTTGGACTCACCAAGATCAGCCCATAGGTTATGGCGAACAGATCCAGTTTTCAATTTTTATCTAAAAAATATGACTAACGATGGATGAGTTTTGAAACTCAATGAATAGATAACGCATTCTATAACAGAACGGGACATGTGACATGAACAAAATTTTCATGAAAACATATAATTCAGAAATATAAAACCATTAAATCCTAGCTATGTCAAAAATTGTAATCTTGCTAGAAGAGTACACCTTTAAGAATCACTCTTACATAAAATAAACCATAATTGTCATAAATTCAAAAATATTTTAGTTCAAATAGTTCAATAAAGACGAACAGCCTATAAGTTAATACAATTCTACTTTAACGAAGAGACCATAGATAGAAATCATAATATAAACAAATGATAAAAATAAAAACAAATGCAATTTAGTAAACCTAAATATTTATAAATCCAATGAAAATAGTTATAAAAGAAATTTATAATCTTATTGATATCGATTTAAGAAACCAATACTTTTTGGTAAAATTTATGAATAAAGAAAGGATTACATTAAAGGAAACAATCCTTTAAATATTTACGGTAAACAATTTTACAAAAGTTTTAATAAAATCTTATAAAATGACTTTTATAATAAAGGGAAGAATTTACTAGAGGTTCAAGGGAATATAAAAGTAGGTTCTTGAAAGTTTAGGAAATTTTGCTATGATGAACATAAGATAAAATAAGTTGGTATAAAATAAACTATATTATTTTAAAAACAATCCAAAAGAATCTAGTAATCTCTTTTTAAAGTTTTCAACCATGGGATAAAGTTGTAGTAAAATAAAATGGATAAAATAAACAATAAAACATTTGAAATTAACAATTATAGATCCTAAAAGAATTTAAGTGAAACATAAGTTCAAGATTGACAATTATAGTTACAAAATTATCGCAAGAGACCATTCAAATAAATGATAAAACATTTAAAATTAAAAAGTAACCAACTAAAAGAATTTAAATAAACAAGTGTTCAAAGATTTGGAAAAGTACAAATATATTATTGTTATACTCAATCTGATTGGTGCGCACTGTCGCAAGTGCACCCAAATTAATACCTTACCTCAAAACTAATCTGTAGTAGTGGGAATAAGGGTCGATCCCACAGAGACTGGAATTACCTTATGTGATTAAAAGGGAGGAATTGATAATCGCAAGTTAAGTAAAGTAAACAATAATGAAAATAAATAAGCGAGGGTGATTAATTATAAAGACGTTGGTTTCGGTTGGTATCCACCGTCAAGGGATTACATTGATCATCGACAACATAATCAATCTGTAAATGAACATCTATCATTGGGGTTTTAACCCTGTTTCTCCATAAGCCTAGCAAATTAATGACAATCGCACTAATAAAACCCTAATCAACAAGCCATCTTTTAGCACATCGGTAAAAAAAAACTTGTTAACCGCATGAAGAACTAGAGAAACTGACAGAGCTAAACAAATATAAACACATCAGCAATATCTAATTTAGTCAATCATTCATCATAGGTTTAATGATTTATAGTCCAAAACCCTCAAACCTATTTGCCTCACGAATCGCAGAATTAAAGACTTTGTTCAAAACACAATTCGGCGGTAGATTAAAACAGACGAAATACTAGTAGGCCTCCTAGCAATCATATGAATAATCATTAAGAATAAGAACAGATGAACAATCAATATTCAAAAAAAATTGAAATAATAACATCAGATCCATGTCTCACAATGTATAAAAATCCCTTGAGGTTTCAACTCACCTCAACCAACTAAAAGAACTAGCCACGCAGGGCCATAAGAAACTCTAAAGAAGAATTGAAGAATGTAGATAAAGAATTGGATTCAGAATTGGATCCTTTCTCTGGTTGCTTTCGTCCCTTTTTTATAGACTTTCCTCCTCCTAATCGAAGTCAGAAAGAGATTTAGGTCAAATTCCCGTCCATCCCACTTCAATTTGGCCGAAACGACCTAAAATCGCGAAATCAGCAAGTCTTGTACGGCGGGCGGGCGCTGCAGCGCTACGAAGATCCTGCCACGGGGCACTGGGTTGAGCACCGCAGCAGTCTGCGTCGAAGGGGCTTAGGCGCCGCGGTGCCCTGAGCTGAGCGCCGCGGCGCTCCATCCTGGGTAACTCTGAGCCGCAGCGCACTAGTTAGCGCCGCGGCGCTCTGGATTGCCTTATCGTGGCGCCTTATCGCTCCCTTGTGAGCACCGCGGTGCCAGAATCTTATGGATTTTGCCAAAGTGCCGAATACAAAAGTTGTAGCTCTATGTTTTTTCTTTCCATAGCCACTGGAATCACCTCGATCGGAGTTCAAATGAGCAAGATATACCTCCATTAATGATGAAAGGTTAGAAATCAGCATTTTTCATGATTTTCTCTCTATTTTTCTCTTCTTTTCTTCTTTATTATTCCTAAAACACAAAACACAACACTCAATCAATTCATATCTATTTTCTACTAAAATTAAATAAAAAGTAACTTAAAACATGTAAAAAACATGATTATTTTATAGCATGTCAAATACCCCCACACTTACTCTTGTGTTTGTCCTCAAGCAAACATTGATTCATGTAAACAGAATTCAATATATGAAATGAGTGAATGGCTTACCAATATGCTGGCTCATAGTGAAAATTGTATGCTCTTGAAGAAATTTCAGAAAATTTTCATGATCATGTGCAACATTTAATTCAAATGCAATTTATAATTTTATTCCCTAAAATCCATAGTGTGTGTGTCTTTGGATAATTTAATTTTCTTTTACCTAAATGAGCTTATATATCTCAAGAATTATAGCATGGCTCTCTATTTAAACTTTCCATAGGCTTATTTTTCATGCTACTCTCCACTAATGTAGGCTAAAACCACTTCTTAGGATCAAAAGAACTTAACTCAGCTTGTAATGTGGCTAGGTTATGGGGTGAGATAAAAGATATAATTTAAAGCTCAATCTCCCAACATCACATGATTAACTCTGATCCATTTGAGCTAATTCTCAAGATTGGGGAATTTTTCCCCCACACTTATTTCCTTGCTTTTCTGCATTCTACTTTTCTTTGATTCTCTATTTCTCCTTTTTCAATCACTTGATAGACTTTCATTAGTCTTTTGAGAGAATATATATATATATATATATATATATATATATATATATATATATTTTTTTTTTTTTCTTTTTTGTCCTTGCTCCATCCTTCCACCTTTTCATTAATGTAGATCTATAAAACAAATATTCAGAAATTAATTATGGAGTGAGTGAATCAGGTAGAAAAAATAAAGGTATTAATCAAAGATTTGGTCTTGGCTGCTTTGTGGGTATAGAATAAAATGTTAATTAAGCTCAAAATAGAAGTTCTAAGGATATTCACTTGTTTGGGTTAAGCTTGAAAGACTCAATCTCATAAAAAATGCCTAAATCATCTCCTAATTGTTAGAATTAGCCTAGGATTTCGCCTCAAGTAGCATTTAAATAAGTTCTAGAAATTTAAATGAGATCATAAAAAATAAATTAAAATTACACATAATTATGACTTTCCTACGTCTCCCAAGAGCTATAAGCAATTTAAACAGTTATATCATTGGCTATTGGTTCAGCTATCACAAACTCATAAATTGAAATTTTGTTCACATGCTCACCGCATGACAAGATTAAAAGTGCACATATCATAAAATGCATCAAAGTAGGAAAGTGCACACGTGTATGATATATTATACAGTCATCCAGCTGAATTATAAAGTGACCCCCCACACTTAAAAACATACATTGTCCCCAATGTAAGAATAAAAAAAAATATAATAGGGACAAGTAAAAACATAAGGAGGGGTTCAATGAAACTTCCCTGATTAATTGTCGCCATCCATCTCATCATGCTCGGGACCAGGCCTAAAGGGTGGTGCAGGAGGTTCCGGGAATGCAATGGGGAGGTTTAGGGCATGAGCTAACTGGTTGAAACATGCATGATGATGTTGTGCAATAGAGTGCTAGTAAAGGGCCAGATCGTTCATTTGGTGGCTCAGACACTCTGTGCGCTCCCATAAATCTTCAATGGTATGCTGGGATGGTGGTGGAGCTAAGCTGCTTCCCGGTTCCTCTGTAGGTATTGGCTGAATCCCTAGCTCCTCCTCTGCTTCTTCATGGCCCTTGTATTTTTGGATGTCTGCATAGGAAATAGGCTTCATCGGGTGAATGAGAGCCTCAGTGGAATCCCAGCTTACGCCCGCTTTCTGACATAGACCAGTAATTAAACTAGGGGCAAATAGGGATCTGCCTCTAGCACTGATACAGCCGAGCAGCTGCTTATGAATAACCTTGCCTACATCAATAGAAAGCCCTTTTAGTATTGCATAAAGAAAAATGGCCTTTTCCCGCCTGACTTGACTCATGTTGAGGCTGGGCATGAATCTTGCTGACACAAAATAGTGCCATGCTTTAGCCACTTTATTCATGTCAGCTCTAGCAAGGTATAACGGATGGCCATTGCTATCCAATTTCTAGGAGGCCTCCCTGTATCATAGAGTGCAAATAACGTCGTCAAAGTCAATGTATGATTGAAGAAGCGCCGTATATTCATCATCCTCAATATCAGGCAGGGAATAGAATTCATTAATAGTGTGCAGAGTGAATGGCACCATCTTGCGTCTAACCCGTGCTTCATGACGTTCGTGAACTGTAGCATTGGAGTAGAACTCCTGTACTACGGGAATAACTCCTAGTTCTGGGTTCCTGCAGAAAATCTCCCAATGCCTATGGAGGATATTGTCTATGTGAGGTAGCCCTTCGGTGATAAGAAATTCATGTTCTGGAACTATAGGTTTATGCACCACCACTTTGATGTGGTGTTGATAAACCGCTTTAGTCACAAAAGCCACGGTGTCGAATGCTGGAGGGTCCTCAACTCTGTTCTTCCTCTTTGAGATGCCTAATTTGGAAGTTTTTGGGGCCATTGCACTTGGCAGATTCACTGGGGCGTTTTATCAAACACCTAGTGTGCGCTCTTGAAAAATTGAGAGAATGGATGGTAGATTCGTAGCTTGAAGTCCCAATGCAGTGAAAACCAGTAGTAATGAAGCATAGAGATCAACTTCAGCAGGATAAACAAAGTAAATCGTACCCAATTCAGCGTGATTTGTGGCTGGAAAGTGTGAGATCAAAATTGCTTGAGAACCCTAGAAAATTGCCATTGAATCCAAGCCAAAAGCTGAAAGAATTATTTAATCCTGCAAAAGAAGATGAAAAATCATGTAATTTCAGCAAGATAACATAGGGGGAGGAGGGTATGGTCGATTCCACGCAAGAAAGTGGAGTAGGGATGTGAAAAGCAAGCAAAAACGGAGGGGGGGAAGACAAGAGCTCGCGATGCTTTTATAGAGAGCGTCGCGGCGCTATGGGTGAGCGCCGCGGCGCTCTCCCAGTCTGGGCGAAGAGCGCCGCGGCGTTCGGTTTTGGAGCCGCGGCGCATGTGCGCATCCGCAGTTCTAAATTTTTTTTTAAAAGAAAAATTAAGAAGAAGAAGAATGGATGTTGGGTTGCCTCCTAACCAGCGCCTTTGTTTTACGTCGTTGGCTCGACATAGATCCAAAGAATATCAATGAGGGTCTTGAAAAGTTATCCATTGTGCTTCCTCTTGCTGAAATCCTTCATAGTAAGGTTTAAGCCTATGCCCATTGACTTTGAAGCTATGCTGGTTATCCATGCTCTTTATTTCAACTGCACCATGAGGGAAAATATCAGTAACAATAAATGGTCCCTCCCGTCTAGAATGAAATTTACCTGGAAACAATCGGAGCCTAGAATTGTAGAGGAGAACTTTTTGTCCTTTGCTAAACTCCTTACATGAAATCATACGATCGTGTAGGAGTTTAGTTTTGGCCTTATAAATATTTGCGTTTTCATAGGCCTCGTTTCTAATTTCCTCTAATTCCTGAAGTTGTAATTTCCTGCATTCTCCACTTTCTTCCACATTTATGTTAAATTTCTTTATAGCCCAAAATGCTTTATGTTCCAATTCAACCGGAAGATGACAAGTTTTACCAAATACTAACCTGTATGGGGACATACCAATTGGGGTCTTATATGTTGTTCTGTATGCCCAGAGAGCATCATCTAATCTGAGACTCCAATCCCTGCGGTTGGGATTTATTGTCTTACTAATGATATTTTTGATTTCTCTGTTGGATACCTCAGTTTGCCCATTGGTCTGGGGGTGATATGCAGTTGACAATTTATGAGTGACATTATATTTCTTTAATAGGGCTTCAATAGTCCTATTGTAAAAATGTGTTCCCCTGTCACTTATCAAAGCTCTTGGAATCCCAAATCTTGAAAAGATATGGGATTTAATGAAATCTGCAACCAATTTAGAATCATCAGTCCTAGTGGGTTTAGCTTTTACCCACTTTGAGACATAATCCACAGTTTGTCCCAAACAGGTAATATCTTGAAAATGTCCCATGAAATCCATGCCCCAAACATAAAAAATTTCACAAAACAATATTGGTGTTTGAGGCATCTCATTTTTCCTAGAGATATTACCTGTTTTTTGACATCGGTAAAAACCCTAATCAACGAGCCATCTTTTAGCACATCGGTAAAAAAAAACTTGTTAACCGCATGAAGAACTAGAGAAACTGACATAGCCAAACAAATATAAACACATCGGCTATATCTAATTTAGTCAATCATTCATCATAGGTTTAATGATTTATAGTCCAAAACCCTCAAACCTATTTGCCTCACGAATCGCAGAATTAAAGACTTTGTTCAAAACACAATTCAGCAGTAGATTAAAACAGATGAAATACTAGTAGGCCTCCTAGCAATCATATGAATAATCATTAAGAATAAGAACAGATGAACAATCAATATTCAAAACAAATTGAAATAATAACATCAGATCCACATCTCACAATGTATAAAAATCCCTTGAGGTTTCAACTCACCTCAACCAACTAAAAGAACTAGCCACGCAGGGCCATAAGAAACTCTAAAGAAGAATTAAAGAATGTAGATGAAGAATTGGATTCAGAATTGGATCCTTTATCTGGTTGCTTTCCTCCTCCTAATCGAAGTCAGAAAGAGATTTAGGTCAAATTCCCATCCATCCCACTTCAATTTGGGCGAAAACGACCTAAAATCGCGAAATCAGCAAGTCCTGTACGGCGGGCAGGTGCCGCGGCGCTTAAGTAGAGCACCACGGTGCTACGAAGATCCTGCCATGGGGTGCCACAGCGCGCTGGGTTGAGCGCCGCGGCGGTCTGCATCGAAGGGGCTCAGGCGCCGCGGCGCTCCATCCTGGGTAACTCTGCGCCGCGGTGCTCCCTTGTGAGCACCGCGCCGCCTAGAATCTTTTGGATTTTGCCGAAGTGCCAAACACAAAAGTTGTAGCTCTATGTTTCTTCTTTCCATAGCCACTGGAATCACCTCGATCAGAGTTCAAATGTGCGAGATATGTCTCCATTAGTGATGAAAGGTTAGAAATCAGCATTTTTCATGATTTTCTCTCTATTTTTCTCTTCTTTTCTTCTTTATTATTCCTAAAACACAAAACACAATACTCAATCAATTCATATCTATTTTCTACTAAAATTAAATAAAAAGTAACTTAAAACATGTCAAAAACATGCTTATTTTATAGCATGTCACTGATTTGCTTGGCTATATAACTTGATTTAATTAGTTTCCCTACATTAATCACTATTTCTACATTCTCAAATGTATCATACTCTTAGGTCATCCATGGCCCCTAAATGAATAACACAAGCTAGCCCAACCAACTACTAATGTTCGTATCTCATCGTAATAAAATGAAATCCAATATAAAGGATATAAGATGGAATCAAAATTACACATTATAAAGATTATCAAATATATCATAACGAGAATAATAGATCTAGTTATCAAGATTTTCAATAAAGTGAACAAAGCAAAACTATAATGTTATAGAAAATTTGTAAATCCAAATAGTTTCATTACCATGGAAATACATGAAAATATATAATTTGAAGTAGAACCAATGAAATAAATTGAAAGAAAATAACAAAATTAAATTTAGGAGTATCCTATATTTGAACCAAATCAATCAAACACATACTCTGTAAGGGTAAATCATTATATCAATCGGGCACATAGCCCGTAAGGGTAATTCACTATATCAATGAGGCACATATCCCATAAAGGTAAATTACTATATCAGTCAGGCACATAGCCTATAAGGGTAAATTACTATATCAATCAAGCACATAGCTCGTAAGGGTAAATCACTATATCAGTCGAGCACATTGGCCATAAAGGTAAATCACTATATTAATTAGGCACATAGCCCATAATTTCAATTAGGTATTTCACTTGTAAATAGGAAGCATCACGCATCTTGATGTGTTTATAATTAAGCATGATTTTAATACCTTTAAGCTTACTTTTTGTTTGATTTAAGTAGAATATAAATAAGAATTAATTGATTTTTGTGTTTTGTGTTGTAGGAGCAACGGAAGAAGAAAAGAAAGAAAAAGAGAAGAAATTCATGGAAAAATGCTGAATTGCAGCGATTCTAGACCTTGCTCCTTCATATGACCTCCAATCGAAGTGATTCGAGTGGCTATAAACTATAAGACAAGTATCTATAACTTTTATGTTGATCACTTTGTCCAATTCAGGATTTTTCAGTGTTATAGAGCTTGAAATCAAAATTGCAGTGCAGTAGATTAATCCTGACCTTTGGCCACTCAGTTGGGTATATCTCTTATATTTTAGCTCTGATTAAGGTGATTTTATCGACTATAGAAAGATAACAGACATGGATACAACTTTTATTTTGATTAATTTTCCAAATTTTGAAGAAATCTTAGCAACGCGGTGCCCGATGCCCAGAATTTTGAACATTGCAGTGGCCCCTTAACCATTGCAGAAAGTAAAAAATGTGATTTTTATGTTATTTTGATTGTAAATGAAGCCCAGAAGCCCATGAACATCCCTAAAATAATCCTAATTCATTTAAGACTCTCCTAACCTATAAATAAGAGGAAAACCAACCATCAAAGGGGGAACCAATCCATCATAGGGATTCAAGGAGCAATTTCTCAAGTTTCTTCTTCTTCTTCTTCTTTAGGTTTTCTTATGGCCCAACGTGGCTAGTTTATTTTTTTTGGTTGCAGAAGATTCAAACCTGAAGGATTTTTTATGCATTGTGAGATGTGGATTTGAGTTTATTATATCAATTTTAATTAAGTATTGATTATTCATTTATTTTTATTCCCATTATTGTTTCAATTGATATCTAGGGTGCACACTAGTGATTTCATTGTTTCAATCTACTGTTGAATCGTATTTTGAACAAAGTTTTCATTATTATGATTTATGAGGCAAATATGATTAATGATTTTGGATTATAAATTATTAAACCTATGGTGAATGATTGACTAAATTAAATATACTCACTGTGTTTATGTTTGTTTAGCTCTATAAGTTTCTCTAGTTCTTCATACAATTAATAGTTTGTGCTTTACCAATGTGCTAAAGGATTGCTTGTTAATTAGGGATAATTAAGGCGATGATTGTCATCAGTTACTAAATTTAACTAGGAATAGGGATATAATCTCAATGGTAGATACTCAATTTAAGATTGATTATGTTGTCAATGATCAATTTGATTCCTTAATGGTGGATATCAACCAAAGGCAGCACTTTCATTGTTAATCAATCTCTTTTATTATTTGCAATAGTTCTCTTCTTACTTTACTAATTTATTTTTAGCATTCAATTCTCCCTTTCTTATACAAAAGAAGGTAATACCAGTCTCTGTGGGATTGACCCTTCCACTACTACTACAGGTTAGTTTTAAGGTAAGGTATTTATTATATTTGGTGTACCTGTGACAGTACATACCAAATTCTGGTGTCGTTGTTGGGGATTGTGTCTATTACCTTTTTGTGATTTTTATTTTAATTTATGCCTGTGACTCGTTCTGCTAACTCTCAAGATTTACAATACAATCCATATATTGAAAAATCTATTCACAAGCATAGAAGATAACTTCAAAAGTACATTCATTAGGAGAAGGAAGAAGTAATCATGGCCAAAAACCCCACTTTGAAAGAGCTTGCAGCTCCAGATCTATACCATAAGCCTTTATGCATTACTTTTCCTAACCTTGATGAAAATATTAATTTTAAATTAAAATCTATATTAATTCATCTCTTACCCAATTTTCATGGTCTTGCAGATGAAGACCCACATAAACACTTGAAGGAATTCCATGTGGTGTGTACTAATATGAAGCCCCTTGGAGTAACAGAAGAACAAATTAAACTCAGGGCTTTCCCTTTTTTCTTTAAGAGACTCAGCCAAAGATTGGTTGTATTATTTACCATCTAGCACTATTGCTACTTGGAATGAGATGAACAAATTATTTTTAGAGAAATATTTTCCTACATCTAGAGCCACAAATATAAGAAAAGAAATATACGGCATTAGGAAATTATATGGAAAGACACTTATATGAGTATTGGGAGAGGTTTAAAAAGCTTTGTGCAAGCTACCCACATCATTAGATTAATGAACATCTACTAATTCATTACTTTTATGAAGGTCTTTTGCAGGGAGACAGAAGCATGATAGATGCAGCTAGTAGAGGAGCACTAGTAGATAAGACTATTGAAACAACCAGAATCCTAATATCAAACATGGCTACCTGATGAGTGAGTTTTATACTCATAAATTAAATATTTTCATCTTATCTTTTGCCATAATTAAGCATAAATCTCCCTTACTTGTCTTTAGTTTTGTGTCTTTCTTACAGATGGAGAGAAGAGTAGAAAATGGACTTAATTGGAGGAATCAAAGTTAAATTGTGGTTCTTTGGAAATGATGTCTATAAATCAAGCAGATAAAACAAATTCATTAAGGATGGCTGAGTAAGGAGCATTATCATATTGTCTCTTGAGATGCATCCTAATGGATATATGCACAAATTTATTCTTGATTTATGATCACATTTCCAAAAGAACTAAAACATAAAGATTCAAGGCAAAGCACCCAATGTTGAGAATATGTTTGCTGGTTGCAGTCCAGCCCAACCTTGCTGTAGTACTTGGGCCATATCTCTGAAAATACATATCCAATATGTATGAAATTTGGTAGGTGTGTATCTGACACAATTGGGTACAACTTTCATGTTCAAGTGGTCAGAAAATACGGACATTAAAAGGGCCAAAAGTGGGCTAGAAGAGAATCTAACTACTGCTGCAGTCCAGCCCGACTTTGCTCTAGTATTTTGACCATACCTCACACATTACGTATCCAATTTTTCCACAATTTGTCTTGAAGGAAAGCTAATGAAATTGTCTACAACTTTCGTGTTGATAAAGTCAGAAAATTTGGCGGTTTTCAAGACGATATTCAAGGATCAATTTCGGTGCACATATGGAATTCAAATTGTCAACTTTGTACAACTTCCTACCTAACAATTTTGATAATTATCACACCAACCACACTTAATTGTATCTATAAATAGAGGGCTTGAGGGATGAGTTAGAGAGTTTTTGGAGAGCTTTAGAGAGAGCTTGGAAAAGCTTTGTTGGAATTCTACGAACTTGTAATGTTATTCTCTCTTTAGACATCTTGTATTTTTCATTTTCTTTCATAATATTATCATGTTTCTTCATCTTTCATTTCACTTTCTTGCCTTGATTATGGAGAACTAATCTCCTAATGCTAAGGTGAAAGTGTGAAACTCTTGGTATAAGAATAATAATTTATCTAACTCTTAATCTTAATGTTTATCTTTGATATTGTATTTACCTTCCTATTTCTTTTCTCATAATTATTTCTTAATGGCTGGTTTTATCATACCGCCGATTTCTTGTTATGTTATTGGCTGGTTTTATTAGACCGCCTATCTCTTATTATTTTCATGGTTGGCTTTGCCACCTACTTTATTTTATTTTACTATTGGTTGGCTTTGCCACCTATTCTATTTCATTTTATTTTGTTGTGTTAATTAATTTTCTACCTTTCATTTTTTGCATAAGTTAATCTTGTAAAATGTGAATTTTGATATATTGTAGACAATATAATAATTGGCACAATTTATGCTTGAATCCATTTACAAGTTATCTTTTGCATCTTTGTATTTTTAATCTTGTAAAGTGTGAACCTTGATACATTGTAGACAATTTTTGGCACAATAAATACTTGAATCACTCTTGATTTATTGTAGACAATATGGTGATTGGCACAATGTATGCTTGAATCTATTTTACAAGAATGTTTTAATTATTAGAAAGGAGGTAAATATAATTCATGTATAAAAAAAGTTGAGCTTAAATTAACATATCATCCGATTAGAACTTTATTCGTGTAAAGATTCTAATTGAGTAATAAAAGAGTTAAATTTATTTTTATTCGATATACCAAGAGTGGATCCCCTAACCTTAGCATGCTTCTTTACCTTGAATACATCTTCATTTAATTTCAGTATATTAGTTCTTTGCATATTTTGTTCAATATTCCTCTCACAAAACAAGACATTGGGAACTAGGTTAGAAGTATTTAATTTGGATCTAAATTAGAATTTTCTCTCAATTGGCAATCCCTGTGGGATCGACCTTGCATACCACTAAATCTATACCGCAATAGATTCATGCACTTGCGAGTTTTAATTAAAATAACAACACTGCCAATTCCCAACAATTTGGCATTAGTTCAACATGCTCATGAGGTAAGTAATTCTACCCTTCAGCAACAGATTTCTAAACTGATCTCTTTTGTATGCTAAATTGTAATAGGTACACCGCAGCAAGTGAAAATCTATTGAATATGTTTAGCAAATGGGTACCCTAACTGATATGTGCCCTACACTTCAAGAGGAATACACATAACAAGCTAATGATGTAGGAGGTTTCCTTAGACAACCAAACATGTATGATCCTTATGCTAATTCATATAATCCTGGATGGAATGATCATCTCAATTTCAGGTATAGGAATGCACAAAATAGACCTACAGAACAAAATTTTTAGCATAATCAACAGGCCTATTATCCTAGACAGAATACATCTCAAGATTCCCAGGTAAGTACTTCTTTAGAAGATATTGTTAAATCTCTTGCACATAACATTCAGCAATTTTAGAAACATACAAGAGCTAGTATTCAAAGCCTAGCAAATCAGATGGGCCAATTAGCAACCATAGTTAGCAGATTTGAGGCTCAAAATTCAGGTAAGTTACCCTCTCAAACTATGGTAAACCTACCGGAAAATGTAAGTGCAATTATGCTACAAGGAGATAAAGAAGTTGAGATCCCAATGCAAGAGGTGCATGCACCAAATGAGTAAAAGGAAGAAAAGAATAATGCAACCATGGCAGGTAAGCATAAAAAAGGTAAGTCTATTGATAAGAGCCAAATTATTGCATTTTTGTTGTGATTTAAATATTGATATTTGTGTGAAAATTGTGGTTATTTGATTATTTAATCCACAAATGTCATTTCACAGGTATTTCGTGTTTTAAAGTGCAATTTCAGGTAAAATCATAATTTTGGAGAAGTTTGGGACAATTTCCAATGACCGGGATTGAGTGAGAATCAAGAAAAGCAAGTTTCAAGGTTGGGGAATTTTGGCCGCGGCAAGAATGCTGCAGCATTTTTTCCGAGAGTACGATTTTTCAATTTCAAATCTGGCTGCCGGCGAAAGCAGATTCGCCGTCGGCGATATTAGTCTCACCGCCAGTGAGCTTATGTTCGCCGCCGGCGAGAAATTGCTGAGCTCCATTTCAGTTTTTGCCCAGAAAGCTCGCTGTGGCGATAATTAGTTCGCCGCCGGCGAGTTTTGTTCAGAAAATGCATTTTTGTGACTTTTTGTTCCAAAATTGTCCCCAAAACCCTAGATCTATAAATACCATAAGGTACAGAAAGAGGAAACAACGAAATAGACAGAGGAGAGGCGATTTTGGAGGAGAGGAAGCCATTTTAGAGAGAAAGTTTGGAGAATCTTGAAGGATCATCACCATTGTTCCTGCCAAGTGTTCATCTCCAAGAGTTCTTCATCTCTTCTCCTTAGCTTTGTTTTTTTGCAGTTTATTTCATTTTTATAGTCATGTATTCAGTTGAGATAGTTATTGTTCTTATTTCTATTATGAACTAATTCATTTTTTGCTAAGGCTATGATGTAGTTGAATCAAGAAATTCTGATTTCTTTGGTTATGGTTATATGAGTTCATTGTTTTCAAGTTGAGTATTTATTTCCATGCTTAATGCTTCTGAATTTCTGGCCAAGATTTAGATGATTTGTTGCATTATATTGAGACCGAGAGGAGACGTGTAATGAATGCTTCTTGTGATAAATACCATATGTTGAATGCGAGTGTGAGAACTAATGCATGATGTATGTGGTTATTCTGGAAATTCCATAGATCATAATGTGCTTGTTTGTGATTAAATCTTCATAGAAATATAGTTGATTATCATAGATAAGTAATTCTAATATAACTCGAGAGAGAGTATTAGATAAGTTTGGGTATTTCAATCATCACTTTTAGCTTTGATTCTCATATAACATGACTTGAAATCGGATTGAATTGATTTAGCGAAATCAACTGCCTTAGCGTTTTTAATCATTTGTGAACAACATTCAATTGTGTTATTTGCATTTATTTGTAAGTTAATTTGCCTCTTAAACAATTTCAACAATTTGGTTTTCAGATAAAATTAGGATTAGTCAATTTCAGTACTTAGTAACACCATTCCTTGTGGGTTCGATATCCGTACTTTTGTACACTTTATTACTTGAACGATTCGTACACTTGCAAAAATACGCATCATCTATACCTTTATTTGAATATAAATCTACACCTCCCTTTCCTAAAGCTCTGAAGGAAAATAGGATGAATAAGAGAACTTCTGAATTATATGATAACTTTAGAAAGTGTGAGGTAAATCTTCTTCTTTTAGATGCAATCAGTCAGGAACCTCGCTATGCCAATTTCTTAAGGGAATTACGCACCCAACAGAGGAAGCAAAAGTTGAAAAGAGCTAAGAGAGTAAAATTAGGTGAGCATGTTTCTGCAATCATTCAAAGAAAACTCCCTACAAAATGCAAGGACCTAGGTATATTTTCTATTCCCTACTCTATAGGCAACAATACATTCAAAAAGGCCATGCTAGATCTAGAAGCATCTATTAATGTCATGCCATATTCTGTTTATGCATCTTTAGCACTAAGACCTTTGAAAGAAACTAGTGTTATAGTTAAATTGGCTGACAAATCTAATACCCTTCCCGAGGTTGTGGTTGAGGATGTTTTAGTACAAGTTGGGGACCTAATTTTCCCTGTTGATTTTTATGTACTTAAAATGGAGAGTGGTGATCAAACCACTCCAATTTTATTAGGGAGACCATTCCTAAAAACATCTAAGGCCATAATAGATGTTCATAGTGGCATTCTGACAATGGAATTTGAAGGAAAAATTATGAAATTCAATAATTGCAGTGCTATGAAAGATCTTACTGCCTATGCTATTAATATGGTGGATTCTATAGCACATGATGTTGAGCCTTTAGAGATAAAGGTTGAGAAATCATCCTTGAGTGTTCACTTGTAGGAGAATAATGAAGAAGCTCCAAAAGTACAGGAAATAGGTAAGGATCCCCTTACCTCAATAACAAATTCTAATGCAAGTACACCTTTTGTTTTGTAGGATCTTGGATCAAATCTCTTACCTCTTCCTAAACACCTGAAATACTTGAAAGTTGGGGATGCACCGCCTATCATAGTTACCAAGAATCTAGGTGCTTAAAAAGAAGAGGCATTGATGCATATTCTTTAAGAAAAAAGAAATGCCATTACAAAAACAATTGTAAACCTAAAAGGCATAGAACCAACTGCAGAGTTGTATCAATCTTTAGAGATCAAAGGGGTTAGACCCCGTAAAAGTAAGAAATCACTCCCTCGGTTGAGACCTCTTGTTATTACTAATGTGATTGCTTGTCATGTTGTAGAATTTTAAGGCTTGAATCAGTCTAAGAAATTTTAAATTAAAGTAGACATCAAGGATCATCCATGAATGACATAAGGGGTTTTGAGTCAAGCCAACGACATTAAATAAAGTTGCTTATTGGGAGGCAACCAAACATAGTAAAAACAAAAGAAGGTGGATATTAGAAAAATTCAAGGTCCAGTAATGCAACGCGCTCATTCCAACCCAAACAAATTCAAGGAAGTCACTTAACTCATATGTTTCCATATATCCTTCCCTATTGTTATATTTCTTTTACATTGAGGACAATGTAAATTTTGAGTGTAGGGGTGGAAGTATATTTGTTTGAAGAATTGTGACCATATTTTGAGCATCATTTTTTTATTTTCACTATTAATGCACTTTTATTGCATTTAGCAAGTTGAGTGATTGTGTGAGTTTTTCAATTTATATTTTGGGATGTTAGGCATAACCAACAGCCAATGATATAACTATCCAAATTTTCTTTAGCTCTTAAAAAATGTAAAAATTCATGGTTGTGTATAATTTTAACCCTTTTGTGATTTATTATTTTTGACTTTAGAATCCTAAAAAATTGTTACATAATAACTTTGGGCATTTAATTTGTCTTTTACTTAGAGAAGGTTTATATAATTCAAAAATATTTCATGATCTCAACAGGATTTTAGAACTTATTTGAATGTTACTTGAGGCAAAATCCTAGGCTAATACTATTATTTAAGAAATGATTTAGGCATTATGTGATAGATTTAGATTTTCAAGCCTAACCTAAGCAAATAAATATCCTTAGTTCCTCTGTTGTGAGCTTAATTAACTTTTCCTTCTAAAAACCACAAAAGAGCCGAATGTCAAACTTTGTCTAAATATCCTTATTTTTTACCCTATTCACTCACTCCATGATTATATTTTTCTAAATATTTGTTTTGTAGAGCTTTATTAACCAAAGGGTGGAAGGGTGGAGCAAATGAAAGAAAAGAAAAATTCCAAAGAGAAGAAAAGCATATGTTGTGGGTGAAAGAAAAAAAATAGAAAACCAAGGAAAATGATGAATTAAATCCAATTGGAGCAAGAAAATGAGTGTGGGGGGGAAATCCTCCCTTAAAATTGAGAAAAGCTCAAGAGATCAGATCATGTGGTGCTCGGTGATTAAGACTAAAATTGTATCCTTTATCATACCTTATACTTTGGCCACATTACAAGCTAAATAAAACCCTATTAATCCTAGAGGTAGTTTTGGTCTACATTAGTGGAGAGTGGCATGAAAAATAAGTTTATGGAAATCCTAATCTAATTAGAGATTTGCACCCAAAATTTTTGGATATAAAAACTCATCGGAGTTGAAAAAAATTTATTGACCCAAAAACACTCATCCACTCGAGATTCGAGAGAATAAAATAATGGGTTACAACTAGGTTAATCTTGTACATGGTTATGATATTTGAAAAAAATTTCTTGAGCATATTTTTAAGTTATGAGGGAAAAGCTTGGTAAGCCTAACACTCACTACATATATTGATTTTTGTTTTTGTCATTAGAGATTATTTTGCTTGAGGACAAGCAACAGGCTGAGTGTGAGTGTATTTGATGTGTTTATAATTAAGCATGACTTTAATACCTTTAAGATAACTTTTTGTTTGAATTAAGTAGAATATAAATAGGAATTAATTGAGTTTTGTGTTTTGTGTTGTAGGAGCAAAGGAAGAAGAAAAGAAGAGAAAAAGATAAGAAATTCATGGAAAAATGCTGAATTGTAGTGATTCCAGACCTTGCAGCACTAAGTAGACTCTATTTCGCTCATATGACCTCCAATCAAAGTGATTTAAGTAGTTATGAAACTATAATACAAGTATCGACAACTTTTATGTTGATCACTTCGTCCAATTTGGGATATTTTAGAGTGTTATAGAGCTTGAAATTCAAAATTGTAGTGTAATGGATGAATCCTGACCTTTGGTCACTCATTTGTGTATATCTCTCACTTTTTAGCTCTGATTAAGGGAATTCCACTGGCTATAGAATGATAATTACAACTTTTATGTTGACCACATTTCTAGATTCTAAAGAACTCTTTGCGCTGTGGCGCCCAAAAATTAGCACTACGGCGTTGGCGTGCCCAACAGGTAGTGCCGCGGCGCTATGGTCCTTTAGTAATGGGGCACCACGGCACAGCAATAGAGCGCTGTGGCGCCTGTAACCGCTATAGAAATAAAAAATATATTCAATTTTTATGTTATTTTGACTCCAAATAAAGCCCAAAAACCCATGAACAACCCTAAAATCAATCATAATTCATTTAGGATTGTCCTAACCTAGAAATAAGGGAAAAAGTGTAACAACTCCATTTTTTTTTAAATATATATCTTTGTAAAGTCCCATAAAGTCATTACTTCTTTACTTCTAATTACTTAACTTAGAATAACATTCAATTAATTTAACTAAGCATAATCAAGGTTTAAGGTCTACCATTAACACTTATATAATTCTGAGTTCACATACACATCATTAATCAAAATGTCCGTACAAAAATCAAACACATAAATATCTACATCTTATTCATCTATGTTGACCAATTCTAGAGATATAGGTGCAGGTGGTTGCACCTTTACCAGGATCTTAGCCAACTCGACTACAAACGCCTTATTAATTTCTAAGATCTGCTAACATAAAGTAACTCAATCCAACGTACACTAAGAGTCAGAGCCATAGAAAAATCTGGATAACTATTTTTCTTAACATGATATGGAAATATAGTGAGAAATAAATCCTATTAGGTTCAACAATAAATCATAATCATCATCAATAATGCTCGACATGTCATGTTCATCTGTATAAGCTACAACAAATATCTTAAGTGACATGAATACACTTTATCTATGCCCATGAAAATCATGTAGTAATGATATGAATGTCATGGATAATTATTTTCAAAATATCATATGATGGCTATCAACTTATTTTCATATTAAGTTATCGCAGCCAGGGTGAATACTTTCTATTCTCCTGTACGGGCTTTTCTCGCTCTGTCCGACATGATACACTTTCTCTTTCTTTTCTCATTAACATAATTATAGCCGTGAGTAAGGCATCCCCTATTGGTGCACCACACGGACCTCCATGTGATTGGGCTCGTCTCATTTCTTTTCTTCTTTTCACGTTAATAGCCAAAAATATGATTTTAATAACAAGTATGTTCATTATACTCACATGCCATAATTTATCATCAAAGCATAATCATTTCAAAAAATCATTGGTAAAATACAATCTTGCCATGAACATAATCATTTTCAATTACCACTTTATATAATATTTCCATGTCAAAATTAAACACTTAAGATGGTAAGGAATTCATGCAATGGCAATGGCTATGGCATACACTAGTTATTTATTATTTTCATTTATAAGATTTTTCTTCTTTCTTAAATATTATTTTCCTCTCTCACTCAACAAAGTATAACACCCTCATTTTAAATTCGATTGAGGTGATCTTGGTGTCAATTGAAAGATAAGACAATCTTCTAAAACCCTTATGTTGAACATTGTAGTGAAATCTAAAGTAAACGTGGTGTAACTACTCCCTCAAATTCAATATTATTTCTTCTCGGGTAGGTTCTGTCTACCAACTAATCTAATCATATATCCCTCATATGGATTCCAAAATGAATGATACCAATGGCTAAAAAATTCATGATACATATATCTATATTTTTTATGTTAACCATTTCTTTTAATTCCTTGCATTTTTTGCCTAGAAATTCAAACACAAAAGCTTAACTAACAGATTCTTCTCTAGTTAACTAGTTTCTGACCTCTGCTTCTGACCATATCTCTCTCATATTGATTTCAATTTAAATGATTCCAGTGGATAACAATTCGTGAGACATATATATATATATTTAATGTTAAGCATTTCTTTTAATTCCATACAGATTTTTCCCAAAACTTCAAACACATAAGCTTACCTAATAGATTCTTCCCTGGTTAACCATTTTTTGACCACTGCTTACTAATCGGGAAATATCTCCATCATCTGGACTCCAACTTAAGTGATTCCAGTGGCTAAAAATCCATGAGACATTTATATACATTTTTTGGTTAACCATTTCTTTTATTTCCTAACAAATTTTTCCCAAGATTTTAAAAACAGAAGCTTCCCTGGTTACTTTAAAATCATGTTTCCTAACCAAACCTTTCCTAAGGTTTTAGTTCATCATTTTTATACGTCCTCTTCCATTTTCTTCCTAATTTACATCTAACCATATTTTATCAAATTTTCACCAAATTCAAATATATAAAATAGCAGCATAAAAATCTTAAAATTTTGCCACCTATAGCCATACCTATGCAGAACTTTCTACACCAACCGAAATGTTCAAAACATCCATGATATGCAAGACAACATGTAACATGATATAGCAATATCCATGACCAATCATCAAAGTAGCAAATATTGTAAATTTCATCAAAGTTCTAAGACAAAATCCCATATAAATTTTACAAGTTTCAAAGTTTTTCTTAAAAAAGAGATATTGTTAAACCTACCTAAAGATCTCCCTAGCTTACTTAGTGAATCCCTTTTCTTGTTTTTTCTTAAAGGAAGTAGCATAAATAAGAGAAGGAGGGTGAGTTTTGAACCCCAAGGATGAAGGGGAAAGATGGATTCAAGTGGAGATTAAGCTAACTTACCTTGAGTACTTAGTCCTCTAGACTTCTTCTTCCTTTTCCTTTCTCTCTTATCACCTCTTTCTCTCCTTTCCTCACTCTACCTTACTTATGTTTTTCCTCTCCCTCACTTGGATGAAATTATAATGTTATAAGGGTGAGTTTTTCTTAAATAAACTATCAAGTGGTTCACCTTTCATAATCATGGGTCTACCTTATCACAATTAGGATGCACTTAGTTGTTTTATGAGAGAAGACAACTCATGTTCTTGTTTTCCTCTCCCTTAGTCAAGATATGCATTGCAAAAGGAGATTTGTATTTTGACAATCATGATAAAATGCTCTTAAGACAAAGGACAAGGTCCCTTTTGATTTAAGGATTCAATTCCTTTTTCTTTTGTCTCACTCAAGTATGATAGGTTTGCCTTTCTAGGTGGCAAATTTCCAACTCTTGAGTCTCCATTGCTTGGCTAAAATTATTTTTGTAGGATATGGATGTTTTATCATAATACCATGTATTATTACCTACTTGCTAAAATTATGAATGTAGGATATAGATGTTTTGTCCTAATTCTATATATTATTATCTACTTGTTGAAATTATGAATGTAGGATATAGATGTTTTGTCCTAATGCCATGTGACCTAATCTTTATTATTATTACACTACTATTTCCTCATATGGTTCTTATTTTTTCCTCTTGGATTTGGGCCCATTCTTTCCCATTTCCTTTGCCTTGGTTGAAATTCTACCTTTCTTGGAGGGCTTGGTCACATTTTCATGATTTTTGGGCTATTGGTCCAACTTCTATATCCTAGTCCAAGTCTATATTTTATTTCTTACTTGGGCTATTCAATTGGCTTGCTACAAACTCATGTGAAGTGGAAAAAATCTATATGAAGTGTCTATAGGTGAAAGCCTAATGTATGGGTGGAGATGTTAAACTTAGGAACTCTAGCTCTTGAATTAGGAAGAATTACCCTAATCCAATCTTCTTGAAATTTTAAGACCTTTACTTACTTATCAAAAATTTATCTTTCTTACCTAAGAATTTTGCCTCTCTTTAGTATGTTATTTCTAATTTTTCCTATTAGGTTTCTTTCTTTACTTATTCCCTTAATGTTAGAAACATTTTCTATGCATACACATAACGTGAAGAATTTCTAAGGCTTATATTTCCTTATATATCTAAAAATTGTCTAATAAATTTTATTTCCTTAATTAAATATTTATTTATCTTTATTAATAAAAGAAGCAAAATTAGGGATGTTACAAAAAGAAAGCATCAAAGGAGGATCCAATCCATCAAAGGGATTAAAGGAGCAATTTCTCAAGTTTCTTCTTCTTTTTCTCTAGGTTTTTTATGGCTCTGCGTGCCTTGTTTATTTTTGTTGATTGAGGAAGATTGAATCCTCAAGCATTTTTTATGCATTGTGAGATGTGGATTTGAGTTTATTATATCAATTTAATTGAGTATTGATTATTCATCCATTCTTATACCCATGATTGTTTCAGTTGATATCTAGGGTGCACATTAGTTATTTAATTGTTTCAATCTATTACTGAATTGTATTTTGAACAAAGTTTTCATTATTATGTTTTGTGAGGCAAATAGGATTAATGATTTTGGATTATGAATTGTTAAACCTATGGTGAATGTTTGACTAAGTTAAATATAGCCGATGTGTCTACGTTTGTTTAGCTCTACCAAATTCTTTAATTCATGCAGTTAATAGGTTTTACTTTATCGATGTGCTAAAGGATTATTTGTTAATTAGGGTTCATTGAGGCAATTTTCATCAATTACTAAACTTGAGGAAGAACAGGGATAGAATCCCAATGGTAGATACTCAATTTAAGATTGATTATGTTGTCAAAGATTAGTGCAATTCCTTGATGGTGGATATCAACCAAAACCAACGCTTTCATTCTTAATCACTCTCTTTATTAATTACAATAATTCTCTTTTTACTTTATTAATTTACTTTAAGCATTCAATCCCCCCTTTCTTATTCACAAAAGCTAATACGAGTCTTAGTGAGATCGATCCTTACTTCCACTACTACAGGTTAGTTGAGAGGTAAGGTATCAATTTGGGTGTACTTGCAACAATACGAACCAAATTTTGGTGCGTACTGTTACGGGTATACCAAATATAATAAATACCTTACCTCAAAACTAACTTGTAGTAGTGGGAGTAAGGCTCGATCCCACAAAACCAATGCTTTCATTCTTAATCACTCTCTTTTATTATTTACAATAAGTCTCTTTTTACTTTATTAATTTACTTTTAGCATTCAATCCCCCCTTTCTTATTCACAAAAGCTAATACGAGTCTCTATGAGATTGATCCTTACTCCCACTACTACAAGTTAGTTGAGAGGTAAGGTATCAATTTGGGTGTACTTACAACAATACGAACTAAATTTTGGTGTGTACTGTTGCGGGTATACCAAATATAATAAATACCTTACCTCAAAACTAACTTATAGTAGTGGGAGTAAGGGTCGATCCCACAGAGACTGGTATTACCTTTTGTGAATAAGAAAGGGAGGATTGAATGCTAAAAGTAAATTAGTAAAGTAAGAAGAAAACTATTACAAATAATAAAAGAGATTGATTAAGAATGAAAGCGTTGGTTTTGGTTGATATCCACCATCAAGGAATCACATTGATCATTGACGACATAATCAATCTTAAATTAAGTATCTACCATTGGGATTCTATCTCTGTTCCTCCTTAAATTTAGTAACTAATGACGATCGCCTCAATTAACCCTAATTAACAAGCAATCATTTAGCACATCGGTAAAGCATAACCTATTAACTACATGAAGAACTAGAGAAACTGGTAGAGTTAAACAAACATAGACACATCGGCTATATTTAATTTAGTCAATCATTCACCTTAGGTTTAATAATTTATAGTCCAAAATCATTAATCCTATTTGCCTCACGAATCATAATAATGAAAACTTTGTTCAAAATGCGATTGAGCAATATATTGAAACAATGAAATCATTAGTGTGCACTCTAGATATCAATTGAAACAATCATTGGAATAAGAATGGATGAATAATCAATACTAAAATAAATTTATATACTAAACTGAAATTCACATCTCACAAGGCATAAAAAATCTTTGAAATCTTCCTCAAACAATAAAAATAAACTAGCCACACAAGGGCATAAGAAAACCAAGAAAAGAAGAGGAAGAAGAAACTTGAGAAATTGCTCATTGAATCCCTTAATGGATTGGATCCCCCTTTCATACTTGCTTTTCCTCTTATTTATAGGTTAGGAGAGTCCTAATTTAATTAGGATTGATTTTAGGGTTGTTAATGGGCTTATGGCCTTCATTTGGAGTCAAAATAATATAAAAATCACAGTTTTTTTACTTTTTGCAACAGCTACGGGCGCTGCAGCAGCCTCTAGTAGCGTTGCAGTGCTAAGATTTCTTTAGAATCTGGAACAGTGGTCAACATAAAAGTTGCAACCCTGTCTCTTATCTTTCTATAACAACTATAATCATCTTAATCGGAGCTTCAATGTGGTAGATATACCAAAATATGTGACCAAAGGTTAGGATTCATCTATTGTACTATAATTTTGAATTTCAAGCTCTATAACACTCAAAAATATCCCGAATTGGACAAAGTGGTTAACATAACAGTTGTAGATACCTGTCTTATAGGTTCATATTCACTTGAATCATTTCGATTGGAGGTGATATGAGGGAGATATGGTCTACTTAGTGGTTCAACATCTGGAATCGCTATAATTCAGCATTTTTCCATGAATTTCTTCTCTTTTTCTCTCTTTTTTCTTCTTCCTTTGCTCCTACAACACAAAACACAAAACTCAATTAATTCCTATTTATATTCTACTTAAATCAAACAAAAAGTAAGCTTAAAGGTATTAAAATCATGCTTAATTATAAATACATCAAATACTCCCACACTCAACCTTTTGCTTGTCCTCAAGCAAAATAAACCCTAATCACAAAAAAAAAAAATCAATATATGTAGTGAGTGTTTACCTTACCAAGCTTATGCCTCATAACTTAAAAATATGCTCAAGAAATTTTTTTGATATATCATAACCATGTACAAGATTAACCCAACTGCAACCCTTTATTTTATTCTCTTGAATCCCAAGTGTATATGTGTTTTCGGGTTAATAAATTTTCTTTTACTCAGAAGAGTTTATATATCCCAAAATTTTTGTTAAAGATATCTAAGTAATTTAGGATTTCCATAGGCTTATTTTTCATGCCACTCTTCACCAATGTAGGCCAAAACTACCTCTTGGATCAATAGGGCTTTATTTAGCTTGTAATGTGGCTCAAATATAAGGTATTGTAAAGGATAAAATTTTATGCTTAATCACCCACTACCACATGATTAAATCTGATCTCTTGAGCTTTTCTCAAATTTGGGGGAGGATTTCTGATGTGATCATAATTAAGCATGATTTTAATACCTTTATGCTTACCTTTTGTTTGATTTAAGTAAAATATAATTAGGAATTAACTTATTTTTGTGCTTTGTGTTGTAGGAACAAATCAAGAAGAAAATGGAAGAAAAATATAAGAAATTCATGGAAAAATGCTACATTGCAGCAATTCTAGACATTTCAGTACTATTTTGAGCATATCGCCCTCTTGTAAAATCCAATCAAAGTGATTCAAGTGGCTGTGAAAAGATAACACAATAAGCTACAACTTTTATGTTGAACACTTGGTCAATTTCTGGAGATTTCATAGCTATACAGAGCTCGCCAATCAGAATCAGAGTGCAGCAAGATGAATTCTGACCTTTGGTCACTAATGTTATCATATCTCCTTCAATTTAGATCCGATTGAGCTGATTCCAGTGGTTATGGAAAGAACAGACATAGAGCTACAACTTTCGTGTTCACCACTTTGGCAAATTCTGGAAATTTCTGGGAGCCACGGCGCTTGAAAGTGAGCACCGCGGCGCTGAACAACCCAGCCAAGTTTTGCAGCATGTGAGCGCCGTGGCGCCCCGTCCCTGATTCCCCGCAGCACCACGGCACTCCACTTGAGCGCCGCGGCACCTGCCACCACACTAGGTCGCTGAATTCACAATTTTAAGGGTTTTTTAACTCCAATTGAAGCCCGATAGGTCAAAATTTGACCTAGAAACACTCCTACATCAATTAGGAGGAGTTAATCTATAAAAAGGGAGCAAAACAAGCAAAGAAGGGATCCAATCCTTCACCGAATTCTTCATCTACATTCTTCAATTCTTCTTTTGATTATCTTATGGCCCTGCGTGGCTAATTTTCTTTTAGTTGGTTGAAGTGAGTTGAAACCTCAAGGGACTTTTATACATTGTGAGATGTGGATCTGATGTTATTATTTCAATTTGTTTTGAATATTGATTGTTCATCTGTTCTTGTTCTTAATGATTATGCATATGTTTGCTAGGAGGCCTACTAGTATTTCATCTGTTTTAATCTACCGCTGAATTGTGTTTTGAACAAAGTCTTTAATTCTGCGATTCGTGAGGAAAATAGGTTTGAGGGTTTTGGATTATAAATCATTGAACCTATGATGAATGATTGACTAAATTAGATATAGCCGATGTGTTTATATTTGTTTAGCTCTGTCAGTTTCTCTTCTTCATGCGATTAACAAGTTATATTTTACCGATGTGCTAAAAGATGGCTTATTGATTAGGGTTTAATTAGTGCGATTATCATTAATTTGATAGGCTTAAGGAGAAACGGGGTTAAAACCCCAATGATAGATATTCATTTGCAGATTGATTATGTTGTCGATGATCAATGTAATCCCTTGACGGTGGATACCAACCGAAATCAACGTCTTTATCATTAATCACTTTCGCTTATTTATTTTCATTATTGTTTACTTTACTTAATTTGCGATTATCAATTCCCCCCTTTTAATCACATAAGGTAATTCCAGTCTCTGTGGGATCGACCCTTACTCCCACTACTACAGGTTAGTTTTGAGGTAAGGTATTAATTTGGGTGCACCTGCGACAGTGCGCACCAATTTCCCCTGACGCTCAGTTTCTTACTCCAATTAGATTTTATTCATCATTTTCCTTGATTCTCTATTTCTTTTCTTTCACTCACATCATATGCTTTTATTCTCTTTAGAATTTTTCCTTTCTTCCCTTCGCATGTTTCTTTTCTTTCCTTTGCTCCACCCCTCCACCCTTTGATTAATAAAGCTCTACAAAACAAATATTTAGAAAAATATAATCATGGAGTGAGTGAATAAGGTAAAAAGTAAGATATTCGTACAAAATTTGGCTTCTGGCTCTTTTTGGTTTTTAGAAGGAAAAGTTCATTAAGCTCAAAATAGAGAAACTAAGGATATTTCTTTGCTCAGGTTAGGCTCGAAAGGCTCAATTTATCAAATAATGCTTAAATTATCTCCTAAATAATAGTATTAGCCTAGGATTTCGCCTCAAGCAGCATTCAAATAAGTTATAGAATCCTATTAAGATCATGAAATATTTTTGAATTATATAAATCTTCTCTAAGTAAAAGAAAAATTAAATGCCCAAAGTTATTATGTAACAATGTTTCAAGATTCTAAAGTCAAAAATAATAAATCATAGAAGGGTAAAAATTATACACAACTATGAATTTTTACATTTTTCAAGAGCTAAAGAAAATTTGGATAGTTATATCATTGGCTGTTGGTTGTGCCTAACATCTCAAAACTTAAATTGAAAAACTCACACAATCACTCAACTTGCTAAAAAAAATAAAAGTGCATTAATAGTGAAAATAAAAAAAATTGATGCTCAAAATAGGGTCACAATTCTTCAAACAAATATACTTCCACCCCCACACTCAAATTTTTCATTATCCTTAATGTAAAAGAAATATAAGAATAGAGAATGATATATGAAAACATATGAGTTAAGTGACTTTCTTGAATTTATTTGGGTTGGAATGAGCGTGTTGTATTACTAGACCATGAATTTTTCTAATATCCATTTTCTTCTTATTTTGACTATGTTGGGTTGCCTCCCAATAAACACCTTTGTTTAAAGTCATTAGCTTAACTTAAAGCTCCTTATGTCATTCAAGGAGGATCCTTGATGTCCACTTTGAATTGACTTGCCTTTGAATGTGTAGAATTTGGAGGTTCAACTGCATTATGAGGAGGGAAGTCAGCATTAGTCAAAGGTTTAATTAAATGAGAACCCAACTTACCTGGGAATAGCCGATATCTTGAGTAGCTTTTGGCATCCAATTTAATTTCATCTTTTTGAGTTTTTGCCAAAGCAAGGGGCAGCTTTCCTCTATCTTTGAGTAAGTCATATTTATTTGATGTTATCACTAGAGGTGGTTCTCCACTGTATATGCCTTTCAAGTGACTATGGAAGCTCTCTAAGCCTAGGTCAAGATATTGAAAAATAGAAGGTATAGGTATCTTATTAGTAATTGGTATCAATAAAGAAAGATCCTTACTTGTTTGCTTCACTTTTGGTGATTCCTCCCCTGCTATAATTTTCTTGTGGAATTTGGCATTTGTAACACCTACTAACTAGCATTTTATTTTTTACATCCACATCATAGAATATTCCCCTTAAACCTTTTAGTATTACATTTTTTTTTATTTTTTTTTCTTATCTGTAAATTTCTAGCAATGTCTACCTAACCCATAAATTCACCTATTCACTTATATTGTTAGTGATCTTTCTTGGATAAGCATACAATTGCTTCAGACTATTCCAAGCATTTTCAAATTTCATTTCCTTATAGGCAACTAACTAGGCGTGATATTCATTAGTAACAACAAAAAAGTTCTCTTGCCATAAAAAATGTAGAGTCCATAACTTATTTTACATCACATTACGAGCTGTATAAAAGGATTTAGCACTCAACTAAGCCATCCCACATATATTACACAACAAGAAAGTATACAATCGATATCCATATCCAAATGAGTCAACCTTGAGACCCCTATTGCTCACTTCTTGTTGGAGTACCTGGAATGTGATTATGTGCACATAAAAAGATGAGATGACAATCTCAATAGCTAGCAAATTTTTTAGAAAAATAGTATACATTCCATTCCTTAAAACATCTAAATTTATTTCACTAAAACATAAGCATTGACCATATATACATACATCATCTTGGTCACACTAAGGACCCATAACATTTTGGTCTACTTACCTAATGCAATTTCATACCTGCAAAAGGGTTATGCATCTCCTGTTATTGGTCAATACGTGGAGGAAATAGGGCTTACTTGGCAAACCTTGAGCACCCCTTAACTCCCGAGAATGCATACATAACATATCTTTAGACCATCATTCATCATAGCATAAAAGTTAGGCAACTAGTGAAATTGATAAATTCAATTTTATAAACGTAAAGAGTGTTTTAAGAAAAAGCTAGCTACCTCAATTCTTGCACAATCACTTCCTTTCCAAGGCTGCTATTGTTACAACTAGCTACTCAAACTAAAACATGTAAGAGCTTTTGGTTAATGCATGCATATTAGCACCTAAAATCATAAGTCTATAGTTTAAGAGCTTATACTCCCCAAAACAAAACTGTGATTTTATTCAAATTTGGGGTTATTATTAAATATGACAAAAGTCCTCTAAAAATTATAAAATTTTCCATGGTGGTTCCTCTACATGTCTATTTTATTTCTTGTATCTCTCAACCCTTAACTATTCCATTCACCGCAAGAAGTACCTCCATAACCCAAAATAGTGCATATTGGTTTCAGTTCCATTCCTATTTTGTTTTCCATTCATTTGGATGGGTAAAACTTCCTCAAAATTCATGATATTTGATATGGAGCATCCTAGATATGTTATATAATCACCATAAAAATTTCAAGTAAAGAATAATTTATGTGACCTCTAAAATAACACACTTTTTATGGTTGACCCCAATTCTGGTATGTTTTGACTCACTTCCTGTCCCACAGAATTTCTATATTTTATTATATGCATTAAACTACTCAGAATTATCTCAAATTTGGTGGGGTCTTTAATTAGGACCCTATAACATGTCACAAAATTTGTGTACTAAAATTCAACATCTAACCCCTTCAGTGTTTAGTATTTCTATCAATGTAACGACCATTTTTTTATACAATTACCACATTCTAACATCAAATAATACACATAATATAAATGTAGATCATATTGTATTATCATTATATTAAAAGGGCCACATTATTGGTTATGATTTATACATTAGTCAAATAATTACATTAACTTAACATTTGACCCTATACCACACATCATCCCTAGCATAAAGGGTGGAGGAGGTGGTGCAGGCATTAGGATCTCCATAACATTAACTGCATAATGGTTAACTAACCCAACCAAGGTATTTCCACCATTTGGAACTCCCAAGCAAAGATAGGAAGTCTTCTGGCGACTCAATTACCTTTATCTAAACATAACACCAAATATTAAAAAGAATAGAGTCTCCATAGTTTCAACAATAATTACATCATATTATACGAAAAATCAAAGTGTTATGTCTAGCTGTATAAACTACAGAAAAGCTTTTCTCTTTGTAATAAAAGTCATAATAATTGCAAATGCATGATTAACACAGTATAGACATATGCTCATCAATTAAAATATCATATGCAGTGCTTTTACGCATGAAGAATGATCGTCCGCAGCCATATTTCAAACCTTAGTGACTAATCGTCTGTAGCCATGAGGTCAAAAAATAGTGACTAAACGTCTGTAGCCACAACTCAACCCTCAATGACTAATTGTCTCTAGCCATGAGGTTCAGTAAACAATGACTAATCGTTTGTAGCCACATCTCAACACTCAATGACTAATCGTCTATAGCCACATCTCAACCCTCAATGACTAATCGTCTGTAGCCATGAGGTCCAGCAACAGTGACTAATCGTTTATAGCCACATCTCGATGCTCAATGATTAATCATCTATAGCCACATCTCAACCCTCAATGAGTAATTGTCTGTAGCCACGAGGTCCAACAACAATGACTAATCATCTGTAGCCACATCTCAACCCTTAATGACTAATCATTTGTAGCCATAGGGTCCAGTAAACAGTGACTAATAGTCTGTAGCCATATCTTAACCCTCAATAATTAATCGTCTATAGCCATGAGGTCCAACAATAGTGACTAATCGTCTGTAGCCATATCTCAACCCTCAATGACTAATCTTCGGTATCCATGAGGTCCAATAAATAGTGACTAATCATCTGTAGCCATATCTCAACCCTCAATGACTAATCGTCTGTACTCATAAGGTCCAACAACAATGACTAATCGTTTGTAGCCACATCTCAACCCTCAATAACTAATCGTCTATAGCTATGAGGTCCAACAACAGTGACTAATCATCTGTAGCCACATCAAAACCCTCAATGATTAATCGTCTGTAGCCATGAGGTCCAACAACAGTGACTAATCGTCTAAAGCCATGAGGTCCAACAACAGTGACTAATCGTCTATAGCCATAAGGTCTAACAACAGTGACTAATCATCTATAGCCACATCTCAACCTTCAACGACTAATCATCTATAGCCATGAGGTCCAACAACAGTGACTAATCGTTTGTAGCCATATCTCAACCCTCAATGACTAATCTTCTATATCCATGAGGTCCAGTAAACAATGACTAATTGTCTGTAGCCATATCTCAACCCTCAATGACTAATCATTTGTACTCATGAGGTCCAACAACAGTGACTAATCGTCTGTAGCTATGAGGTCCAACAATAGTGACTTATCGTCTGTACCCACAGCTCAACCCTCAATGATTAATCGTCTGTATCCATGAGGTCCAACAATAGTGACTAATCGTCTGTAGTCACATCTCCACCCTCAATGATTAATCGTATGTAGCCATGAGGTCCAACAACAGTGACTAATCGTCTGTAGCCATGAGGTCCAACAACAATGACTAATCATCTATAGCCACATCTCAACCTTCAATGACTAATCGTCTATAGCCATGAGGTCCAACAACAGTGACTAATCATCTGTAGCCTTATGGTCCAATAACAGTGACTAATCGTCTGTAGCCATGAGGTCCAACAACAGTGACTAATCATTTGTAGCCATATCTCAACCCTCAATGACTAATCGTATGTAGCCATGAGGTCCAACAACAGTGACTAATCGTTTATAGCCATATCTCAACCCTCAATGACTAATTGTCTGTAACTATGAGGTTCAGCAAACAGTGACTAATCGTCTGTAGCCACATCTCAACCCTCAATGATTAATCGTCTGTAGCCATAAGGTCAATATATACATTAACATGATATAACCATGTATGGATCAAACAACTTACCCTTAGTATTATGCTTGCCATCCTTAATCAAGTTCGTCACTCCATATAACAAATATATATTAATGCCTCTACCATCATATAATAATGTATACATTATACTCTTTAATCATCATCACCATCACCATGGGTTATATGTTAACCAAGTATATCACTAATATCATTTAACAAATATGTATTTATACAATTATCATCATGTGACAATGCATACATTATATCATGTAATCATCATGAATAATATCATCACCATTCCATTTAACAAATATGTATTAATACACATATATCTCATGTGCAATTCACTTACATATATCTCATAATAAAAAATGGAATTAACACTACAATGCATCATACATATAGTGCAATTTACTTACATATGTCTCATTAATATGTATTTTTATCCATACATCTCATCAATATGCAATAGGTGATTTAATTTCTCATAATAAAAGGATGGAATTCACACTACAATGCATCATTAACAAGGTATTTATTTGTATATTAGTTCCCCTTAACATCATCCATTTATTGGAGTTCATTTAGAGCCTTCAAAATGCAAAACAGAGCAATTATAGCCTCAAGCATGGCTTAGCAGTGTCACCAAGCACAGTGGTGCTTCAAATGTGCAAATCGTACTAAAAAAGAACAAAATTGCTTGAAGCACGGCCTAGCCGTGTCACCAAACACGGTCGTGCTTTGGGTTTTCCTGCACTCCAGATTTCCGTCCAGCCAGACCTTCCTTTTCTAAAAAAACCATAAATCTCTCTTTTTAACTCCGATTATGGTGACGGTCGTGCTTCGGGTTTTTCTGCACTCCAAATTTCCGTCTAGCCAGACCTTCCTTCACTAAAAAGACCATAAATCTCTCATTTTAACTCCAATTATGGTGATTGTGGTATGGAAAGTTAAGAAAATTATCTACAATTTTTATGTTTACCAATGTAACAAATTAGAAACATAAACAGGAGAAAAAGGTGTTCGAAAATAGCGTCATAACTTAGCACGTTAGATCTGACCTATCTTCAGTCATCGGGGCATATTTTTTCATTTTAAATCCGATCAAGGTGATTCTAGAGGCATTAGAAAGATAAGAAATAGGGCTTCAACTCATATCTTCCACATATTTCCATATTCGACATAAAAAAAACCCAGAACCAATCATTCAGAGCATCGATTTTCACCCTTTTCAAGCCCAAAATCAGCAAAAACATGTATAATCTATGCATCCAAACTCTTACTCTACATGGCTAAGCACAAATATACATTATAAATCATCAAAATAGGATATTTGAAACACTTATAGATCACTCAAAATACATGAAATTCCATGGAGAGATTAATGTTAAACCTACCAAAAACTAGAGATTCTTCTTATTCTCAAGCCCTCCTTGGGTTTCCTTCTCTTAGATCACTTCCCCTTCTTCCTTTCTCTAC
Source organism: Gleditsia sinensis (assembly GCA_037074535.1). NCBI lineage: Eukaryota > Viridiplantae > Streptophyta > Magnoliopsida > Fabales > Fabaceae > Gleditsia > Gleditsia sinensis. Next base: position 26,490,205 of record CM073463.1, read on the forward strand.
AAATCCCTACACTTTCACCATAGAAAAACACCTCATGAAGCATCCCAAGATGAAGATAAGATTGGATTAAGCCTTAGGCATGCAATACTCACCTTAGATCTTCACTTTGCTACCTCTCTCTCTTTCCTCTCTTCCTTCCTCTTCTTCTCTCAATCTCTCTCTTTCTCTTCTCCCTTTGCCATAGCCTTCCCTTAGATTGGATATTTTCCCCTTGGCTTGGTCGACTTCTCCTCCAAGTCAAGGAAATAATCTTATTTTAACCCAAACTTCTACAACAAGCCACCTCTTCCATACTATTGCACTCCAAAAGCTCACCTATTACAAGATTGCCACTTCGTTACATTGTAACTAGGTCCTTGACCAAAGCCTTGTTTGGATGAAAACCTACATCAAGAAAATAAAGAAAAAATTAATATTTAAAAAAGAAGAAGAATCTTATAAATGAAAATAATAACTGACTAGTATATGCCATAGTCATTTTCATTATATGAACTTCTTACCATCTTAAGTGTGAAATTTTGACATGGAAATATTTTATAAAGTGATATTTGAAATGGTTATGTTCATGGCATGATTACCAATGATTTTTGGTAATAATTAGATTTTGATGAACATACTTGTTATTGAAAGCATATTTTTGGCTATTATTGTGAAAAGAAAAGAAATGAGTATGGTCACATGGCAATTCGTGTGGTGCACCAGTAGGGGATGCCTTACCAACAGTTATGATTATGCTAATGAGAAAAGAAAGAGAAAGTGCACCATGTCAGACGGAGCGAGAAAAGCCCGTACCGGAGAGTAGAAAATACTCACCTTGATCGAGGTAGCTTGATATGAGAATAAATTGATAGTCATCATATGATATTATGAAAATAGTTAATCCTGCCATACATGTCATTACTGTACGATTCTCATGTGCATAGATATAGTGTATTCATATGACCAAAGATATTTGCTGTAGTTTATACAGATGAACATGACGTGATGAGCTATGTTGATGATGATTTATTGTTAAACTTATTCGGACTTAATTCTCACTATATTTCCATGTCATGTTCAGAAAATTAGTTATGCAGATTTTTCTATGGCTCTGGCTTTTAGTGCACGTTGGATCGAGTTACTTTATGTTGGGCAGATCCCATAATCAAATAAAATGTTTGTGGTCGAGTTAGCTTAGATCCCGGTGAAGGTGCAACCATCTGCACCTGAATCTTCGGAATTGGTCAACCAGAATAAATAAGATGTAGATATTTATGTGTTTTATATGTTGTACATACGTTTTGATCGTGTATGTGAACTCTATATTGTATAATAATAATAAAAAGTTGTTACATAATTGATATCAGAATTGGTCGATCCTAGATGGCCAGTGGGTTGATAGTTATCTGAATCGATCTTATAATGTCTTGAGTATTTTTGTGGTTGTGCTATGTAGGGATCAGTGAATTCATATAGGTAAGAAATTACTAGTGTTTCCTATCTACATGCCTAGGTGGTGTTATGACTGCTGTTAAATATTTTTGAACTAACTATTGGTCTTGATCACCTCAATAGCAGCATAACTTTGTTTTTACCATGGTAGGAAATGGCACCACTAAGGAGGAATCTGGAAAACAATGTAAAGGAAACCCTACACAACTTGGCCACGGCAATTCTAGACCAAGTCATGACCACTAACCAAATTCTACAATACCTACAAAATGCTAATAACTCGAATGGTGAGAATGGTGCTAACAACCGGATGATTAGCAATGATAACAGCATATCCGAGTTCTTGAGGACTAGGTATAACAACCGGTTTATATATATATATATATATATATATATATATATATATATAGCGGCCAATAACGGATTCTAAGCAACGAACCATAGACATTTATATAAGCAGCTAATATTCCATTATCATAATATTCAAATTATATCAGAGATTCATATTTATACATAAGCAACATTGAGACACTTAACTATATCATCTTAACATGAACCTTATACCGCACATCTCCCCTGGGTGTAAAGGGCGGAAGAGGTGGTGCTGGCATCGGGATCTGTACAAAGCATTGCCCTCCACTGGATCTTCCATGATCAAGTGCACAGAAGTAGCTAGCGTATAGTTACTCTTATTTGAACATAACACCAACAATAATGAGAATGAAGGTTCCCAATAGGTTTAACATTAAAAACATCATACGTTAAGTAAGGAAAACAAAGTGTTATGTCCAGCTGTATAAACTACATAAAACATTTTCTCTTTGTATATGATAAAATAACAAGAATGTATAGTATGCTTTCATATTCAACAGACAGGTTATGCATCAATATCAGGCATGTATAATAACCAGGTTATATTTCAATAATATGCTTGTGTATCCATCTTTGCAGTTCCTTCGTGTAGGGTGACTGATCGTCTGTAGCCACATCACAACACTTAGTGACTTAATTGTCTGTAACCACATCTCCACACTCAGTGACTAATCGTCTGTAGCCACATCTCAACCATGTACATCAACATGATGTAACTGTGTATATATCAAGCGACTCACATTTATCATCATGCTTGCCATCCACAACCACTTCGTCTCGTTATACAATCAATATGTAACAACTCCTCTATCGTCATACATTAATGTACACATCATATTCTTTAATCATCATGACCATCACAATGGGATTATGCATTAACCAAGCACATCAATAATATCATGCATAATATCATCACCGCATCACTTAACAAATATGTATTAATACATTTACCAACAATGCATACCTTGTATCATGTAATCCTCATGCATTGATATACTAGCATAGGCATCAAATCAACATACATTTCATCCATACATTGCACATCTAGCTCATATGCAATTTACGTACATATATCTCATCAATGCATAACAAATTCACTTGCATAGGTCTCTTTAATATGCATTTTCTTCCATAAATAAAACATACATCTCATCAATATGAAATATGTGACTTAATTTCTCATAATAAAAGGATGGAATCCACACTACAATGCATCATTAAAAATGTATTTATTTGTATTTTAGTTCACCTTAACATCATCCATTCAATGGAGTTTATTTAGAGCATTCAAAATGCAAAACAAAACAAAAACAGCCTCAAGCACGGCCTGGCCGTGTCACCAAGCACGGCCATGGTTCAAGCTATGCAAACCATGCTGAAAAACCACAAAACAGCCTAAAGCACGGCCGTACTTCGGGTTTTCCTTGCAGTCCTGATTTCCGTCTAACCAGACCTTTCCTTACTAAAAAGACCATAACTTAATAAATTTAACTCCAATTAAGATGATTTCGATGTTTGTAGAAATCAGAGACAATTATCTACAACTTTTATGTTTACTACTTTAACATATTAGAAAAATAAATAGGTGAAAACTATGTCCGAAAACAGCATCGTGATTTTGTGTGTTAAATCTGACCTTTCTTCACTCATCAGGGGATATCTTTCTCATTTCAAATCCGATCAAGGTGATTCCAGAGGAATTAGAAAGCTAAGAAATAGGGCTACAACTCATATGTTATACATATGTCCAGATACGATACAAATTATATCCAACAGAACCAATCATTTAGGCCATCGATTTCCACCATTTTCAAGCCAAAAATCAGCAAACACATGTATGATGTATGCATCCCACTCTCACTTTTCATGGCCAACCATAAATATACATCATGAATCATCAAAAGAGGATATATGAAACACTTATAAATCATTCAATATACATTAAATTCCATGAAAACATGAATAATGTTAAACCTACCAAACCAGAGATTCTTTCTCTTCTCAAGCTTTCCTTGGATTTCTTCCTCTTGATCACTCTCCTTCTTCCTTTCTCTTGGATTTCACCTTGTACCTTTCTCTCTCCTATCTCTCTCTCTCTTCTTTTCCTTCCTCTCCTTCTCTTGGTCTCTCTCCCTTCTCTCCATTTTCCTTGGCCACCCCTCTCTTCCCCTTGATCTTTTTTGGCCAACTTCTCCTCCAAGCCACTTGGTCAAGTCATCTACTTCTCCTCCAAGCCCCTTGGTCAAGTCAACTTCTTCTTCTCTAAGCCAAGGGTGAGATATTTTAATCCAAGCTTCTCCAACAAGCTTAGCTGACCTTTCCTCCAAGGCAAGAGAATTCATTATTTTAATCCCAAGCTTCTAGAAGGTTGCCTCTCCTTAACACATGCTTTCTCTTTCTTTGAGAATTACACTTTTGCCATTTAGCCATTTTATCATTTTTCTAAGATTTTATCGATGTTCCTTCACCATGAGAATTAATTTCCACTTATTAAAATTTGGGATGTTACACTAGGCTACCTTGTTTTCAAGGCAGCTTTGACCCGATTGTAGCTGAAAGATGGATAAGGGAGTCAGAGAAAATCTTTGAAGTGATAGGCTATACTGAGGAACAACAAGAAATCTTCGCTGCATATATGCTAAAAGATGAAGCAGAATACTGGTGGCATGGAGCTAGAGAACTTTCAGCTCACCAGGGAAGGTAGATCACTTAACATGTGTTCAAAGAAACCTTTTTGGAAAAGTACTTTCCAAGTACTATGCAGGCGGAGAAGGAGATCGAATTTCTCCAACTCAGGCAAGGCAGCATGATCATAGACCAGTACATCGTGAGATTTGAGGAGTTGTCTAAGTTCTCCTCTTATTTGCGATTTAACCCAGATGAAGCATGGAAGGCTGTTAAGTTCGAAGCAGGATTGAACCCAGAGATAAAGAATGCTATTATAGCTATGGAGATCAGGGAGTTGTACCTTTGATAAATAAATGCAGACTCTTGGAGAAGAGTTTGAGGGCAGTGGAGGATGAAAAACAAAGACGAAACTTTTGGAAAAGGAAGAACGGGCCATAAAATTTTGGCAGAAATGTCAGAGGAAAAGGACAGCGTATTGGTAAGAGGCCAATGACTGTGAGTCCTTGACCCTTCCAACAAGACCTTACCCCAGTCAAGTGCACTAAGTACAAATGCATGCATGGTAACCGGCCATGCTACATAGGACTAGATGTTTGTTTTAAATGCTGACAGAAGGACCATTTTGCAAGGAGCTGCCCATAAAATGTGGGGAACCAGCCAGAACAGAGGCCTCAGGTGAAAGGAAGGGTTTTCATCTTGAGCGGCCAAGAGATAGCTCAATCTTCTGAAATGATTCAAGGTACATGCTATATCTATGGATTTGCTCTTATGGTGTTGTTTGACTCTAGTGCTAGTCATTTATTTATATCAGAAGAATGTATTAGGAAGTTTCATATTCCTATTTCTAAAACTCCCTATGAGCTATATGTAGTAACCCCCACAAGGGAAAGGGTATTAACTTCCTCTATATGTAAGGATTGTCAAGTCACCATCCAGGAGAAAAAAATTTCTGTAGACCTTGTCTATTTACCTTTAAGAGGTATTGAGGTCATTCTAGGGTTAGACTGGATGTAACATCCTTAATTTCGTTTCTTTTATTGATAAAGGTACATAAAAAATTTAATTAAGGAAATAAAATTTATTAGACAATATTTTAGATATCTAAGGAAATATAATCCTTAGAAATTCTTCACCTTAGGTATATGCATAGAAAATGTTTCTAACATTAAGAGAACAAATAAAGAAGGAAAATCTAATAGGAAAGAAATTAGAAATAACATACTAAAGAGATGCAAAATTCTTGGATAAGGAAGATAAATTTTTAGAAACAAGTAAAGGTCTTAAAATTTCAAAGAACATTGAATTAGGGTAATTTTTCCTAATTCAAGAACTATAGTTACTAAGTTTAAAATCTTTACCCATACATTGGGCTTTTACCTATGGACACTTCATATAGAGTTTTTCCACTTCACATAAGTTTCTAGCAAGCCCATTGGATAACCTAAACAAGAAATTAAACATAGACTTGGACTAGGATATAGTAATTTCACAAATAGCCCAAAAATTATGAAAATGTGACCAAGCCCACCAAGAAAGGAAGAATTTTATCCAAAGCAAAGAAAATGGGTAGGACAAGCCCATAATGGGTAGGAATAAGCCCAAATCCAAGAGGAAAAATAAAATAAAATAAATTAGATGATGATATAATAATAAGAATAAAGATTAGGTTACATGGCATTAAGACAAAAAATTTAGCAAGTGGTGTGATTCTACATTCATCATTTAAGCAAGTGGCATGATAATACAAGGCTTTAGGACAAAAACATCTATATCCTACACTCATAATTTTAGCAAGTGGTATGATAATACATGGTATTAGGACAAAACATTCATAGCCCACACAAATAATATCAACCAAATAATGAAGATTCAAGGGCTAGAAATTTGCCACCTAAAAAGGCAAACCTATCATACTTGTTTAAGACAAAAGAAAATGGAAATGAATCCCTAAATCAAAGGGACCTTGTCCCATATCTTAAGAACATATTATCATAATTTTCAAAATACAAATCTCATTTTCCTATGCATATCTTGACTAAGGAAGAGGAAGACAAGAACATAAGTTGTTTGTTTTCCAAAAATTCAACAAAGTGTATCCTAATTGTGATAAGGTAGACCCATGATCATGAAAGGTGAATTATTTGGTGGTCTATATAAGAAAACCCACCCTTACAACATTAGAATTTCGTCCAAGTGAGGGAGAGAAAAAAATAGAAGCAAGGTAGAGTGAGGAAAGGAGAGGAAGAAAGGAAGAAAGAGGAAGGAGAAGTCTAGAAGACTAAGTGCTCCAAGTAAGTTTAACAATATTTCTTTTTGAAGAAAACTTTTGAAACTTATAATATTTATATGAGATTTTGATCTTAGAACTTTTATGATTGGTCATGATGTTGCTATATCATGTTACATATTGATCTTGCATGTGATGTATGTTTGAATACTTAGGTTGGTGTAGATAGTTCTGCATGGTTATGGCTATGGGTGGCAGAATTTTAAGCTTCGGTATTTTAATTTCTGGGAACAATCTATAAGGAATTAAAATAAATGGTTAACATAAGAATTAAAGATATATGTGTCCCAGATTTTTACCCACTGGAATCATTCCATTTGGAGTCCATATGAGGTAGCTATGGTCTGATTAGTAGTCAAAGGTCAGAAAATGAATCATCAGGGAAGAATATGTTAGGATAGCTTCGGTAATTTAATTTCTGGGAATTATTAGTAGGGAATTAAAATAAATGGTTAACATAAGAATTAAAGATATGTATGTCATGGATTTTTATCCACTGGAATCATTCCATTTGGAGTCCATATGAGGTAGCTATGGTCTGATTAGTAGTCAAAGGTCAGAAAATGAATCATCAGGGAAGAATATGTTAGGATAGCTTCAGTAATTTAATTTCTGGGAATTATTGGTAGAGAATTAAAATAAATGGTTAACATAAGAATTAAAGATATGTATGTCTTGGATTTGTAGCCCCTGGAACCATTCAATTTGGAGTCCATATGAGGGAGAGATGAGCCGATTAGTAGACAAAGGTCAGAAAATGGGTCATCAGGGAAAAATATGTTAGGATAGCTTCGGTATTTTAATTTCTGAGAAGTATATGTAAGAAATTAAAATAAATTATTAACATAAGAATTAAAGACAAATATGTCATGGATTTTTAGGCACTGGAATCATTCAATTTGAAGTCCATTTGAGGTAGATATAAGCTGATTAGTAAGCAGAGGTCAGAAAATGTTTATTCAGAGTATGTTATTAAAGCTTTAGTTTTTGAATTTCTGGGAAATATTCTGTAGGGAGTTAAAATCGTACGCCAAGATAACAATTATAGATATAGGGCTCATGGATTTTTACCAACTGGAATAACTCAATTTGGAGTTCAAATTTGGGAGATATGGTCTAATTAGTCAGTAAAGGTCAGAACCTACACGAGAAGAAATAATCTGTACATTTAGGGAGTAATATCACCTTGATTTCTTAATGTTTCGCTACAATGTTCAACATAATTGCTTTAGATAATTGTTTTATCTTGAAATTGACACTAAGATCACCTACATTAGAGTTAAATTGAGGGAGTTATGCTCTGATTAGTAAGAGAAGGTTAGATAGGATGAAAACCTGCATCAAGAAAATAAAGAAATAAAATTAGTATTTTAAAAAGAAGATGAATCTTAACAAATGACTAGTATAGCCATAGCCATTGCCATTGCATGAACTTACTACCATTTTAAGTGTGTAATTTTTAACATGGAATTTACCCTAGTACTCATATAAATTTACAAGAAGTTTTGAAAGTGCCGGTTTTATTTGAAAAATCTTAGTATGCTCCGTGGTTGCAGTATTTTTACATCAGAAAATAATTATTCTAGTTACTGGAAAACAAAATTGTGATTTGTGAAAAGTGCATGTCTAAGGAAAGCTCTGGCAAGGAAAGACATGGTACTTAAGCGTGTCCATTAGTGACCCACCTCTATTTCCTGGGAACTTTTCTGGTGCGCTGTTTACAGACTACAATTACTATCCAGTTACCAAGGTATTAGTATGGAATTTTGACATGGAAATGTTTTATAAAGTGATATTTTAAATGGTTATGTTCATGGCATGATACCAATGATTTATGGTAATAGTTATATTTTGATGAACATACTTGTTATTGAAAGCATATTTTTGGCTATCATTGTGAAAAGAATAGAAATGAGCACGGTCACATGGCAATCCGTGTGGTGCACCAGTAGGGGACGCCCTACCAACGGTTATGATCATGTTAATAAGAAAAGAAAGAGAAAGTGTGCCATGTCGGACGGAGAGAGATAAGCCCGTACCGAAAAGTAGAGAATACTCACCCTGACCGGGGTAGCTTGAAGTAAGAATAAGTGGATAGCATCATATGAAATTCGGAAAATAGTTATTCATGCCATACATGTCATAACTGTATAATTTTCATGTGCATGATAAAGTGCATTCATGTGACCTAAAGATATTTTCTGTAGTTTATACAGCTGAACATGACGTGATGAACTATATTGATGGTAAATTATGATTTATTGTTGATCTTACTGGGATTTAATTCTCACTATATTTCTATATCATGTTCAGAAGAATAAATATGCAGATATTCTCTATGACACTTATTATCTCTGTACGTTGGATCGAGGTGCCCTACCTTGGGCAACTTCCAGTTATTTCAGATATAACTGTCGTAGATGTAACTGAGATTCCGGTGGACGTGCCAGCCGAACCAGTGTCCCCAGAAATTGTCGATATAGATTATTAGAACTAATATGTATCTTTGTACAAATGTTTGTAAAATAATGGTGTGTAGTTTGTAAAATAATAGTGTGTATGGAAACTCAGTATTGTATAAATTAAATAAATGTTATATTGAGTTAAGTTGTAACGAGGTAATAACTTCATGGTATTTAAAAAAAAAATTACATAAATGGAGTTGTTACACTGGATGTCTAGAAATCGGGTCTTGCTGAATTGTTGTAATAAGACTGTTGAATTTCTACCTCCTACTCCAAAAGAGGAGGTGCAGTTATTGATGCTTAATGCCAATCAAGTTAATAGGGAGTTAAAGAATGGAGTACTTGGATACATTCTCTTGTATTTATCAAACCTAGAAGTCAAATTGAATCTTGATGAAATCCCAATAGTGAACAAGTTTCCTGAAGTATTTCCATCAGATATTCCAAGCTTACCTCCCAAGAGAGAGATATAATTCTCTATTGATCTCTTACCTGGGATAGAGCCTATCTTTATTGCACTTTATAGAATAACCTCGAAGGAACTACAAGAACTTAAGAAACAACTGGAGGAACTGTTAGACAAGCAATTCATTAGACTAAGTGTATCACCTTAGGGAGCTCCTGTATTGTTTATTAAGAAGAAAGACAGAAGCCTTAGACAATGCATAGACTATAGACAGCTAAATAAGGTGACTATAAAAAACAAGTATCTTCTCCCTAGGATAGATGACTTATTGGATCAACTGAAGGGAGCCTCTATCTTTTCTAAGATTGACTTAAGGTTGGGATATCATCAGATTAGGATCAAGGAGGAGGATGTACCAAAAAATACCTTTAGAACTAGGTATGGGCACTATGAGTTTCTCATAATGCCTTTTGGGTTGACAAATGCACCTACAATTTTCATGGATTACATGAATCGCATTTTTTGACCCTACCTAGATCAATTTGTGGTAGTGTTCATTGATGACATCTTGATATATTCTAAGAGTGAGAAAGAACATGAACAACATCTCCGAATCGTGCTACAAGTGCTGAAAGAGAAAAAGTTGTATGCCAAATTGGAGAAGTGTGAATTTTGGATGTTAGAGGTAAATTTTCTCGAACATGTCATATATAATAGAGGGGTAGCTGTAGATCCTAGCAAGATGGAAGTAGTGATTCAATGGGAGACACCAAAGACTATTACAGAAGTCATAAGTTTCCTATGTTTTGCAAGATACTACAGGAGGTTTATACAAAACTTCTCTCGTATAGCCTTTCCATTGACTAAATTGACAAGGAAGGGAAGTCCTTTCAAATGGACTGATTAATGTGAAACTAGTTTCCAGGAGCTTTAAACAAGACTGACCATTCCTCTTGTTTTAATTATTCTAAACCCTACAGGAGATTTTGAAGTGTATAATGACGCTTCAAAGAAAGGGTTAGGGTGTGTGCTGATGCAAGATAAGAGAGTAGTTGCTTACACCTCTAGGCAACTGAGACCCCACGAAGGAAACTATCCAACCCATGATTTTGAATTGGCGGCAGTGGTGTTTGCCTTAAAGATTTGTTGACACTATTTGTACAGGGCAACCTTTAAAGTATATTATGATCATAAGAGTCTTAAATACCTCTTTGATCAGAAGGAGTTAAATATGAGGCAATGAAGATGGGTAGAATTCCTCAATGACTACAAGTTTGAGATAAAGTATCATCCAGGAAAGGCGAATGTTGTAGCAGATGCCTTGAGTTGAAAATCTCTGCACATGGGCCAGATGATGGTGTATGAGATGCAGATGCTAGAGAAGTTTTGAAATTTAAAGCTAGGCACTACTCTTACTCCAAAAAAGCTAATCATCCATGGGTTAAGTATAGAGTGTGACCTTAGAGCCCAGATTAAAGTGGCTCAAGGCCACGACCAATACTTACGGGATCATAATGATCAGGATGATTTTTCTGTTTCGGAAGATGGAGTATTCATGTACTAAGGAAGGGTCTATGTTCCTCAAGACCGAGAGTTGAAGACTAAGATCCTACAGGAAGCGCATCAGAGTAAATACTCAGTCCATCCTGGATCCACTAAAATGTACCAGGACTTAAAGATGATGTATTGGTGGCCAGGGATGAAAAAGGACATTGCTAAGTTTGTCGCAAAATGTCTAATTTGTCAGAAGGTGAAGGTAGAGCATCAAAAGCCAGCGAGATTTTTACAATCTCTTGAGATCCCTAAATGGAAATAGGATAGTACTTCAATGGACTTTGTCATGGGCTTACCTAAAACTTCAGTTGGACATGACTCTATCTGGTTAATAGTTGACAGATTAACCAAATTTGCTCACTTTTTACCCATAAAGATTAACTATTCACTAGACAAATTGGCCTAGTTGTACGTCCAGGAAATAGTTAGACTACATGGAATTCCTTTAAATATTGTTTCAGATAGAGATCCGAGGTTTATATCAAGGTTTTGGAAGGAGTTGTAGGAAGCTTTTGGAACCCAATTGCAGCTCAGTACTGTCTACCATCCACAGACTAATGGGTAGACAGAACAAACCATTCATACCCTAGAAGATATGTTGAAGGCCTGTGTGATAAAGCAAGGTAAATGATGGGATAAATACCTACCTTTAGTGGAGTTTGCTTATAATAATAGCTATCACTCTAGTATTAAGATAGCCCCCTATGAAGCTTTATACGGTAGAAAGTGCCGATATCTACTATGTTGGTTTGAGGTAGGAGAAAAGAACTTGTTGGGTCCTGATCTAGTTCAACAAGCCACTGAACAAATCAGAATTATACGAGACAAAATGCTCACAGCTCAGAGTCAGCAAAAAAGTTACTATGATAAGAGACATAGACCTCTAGAGTTTGAGTGAGGGGACCATGTATTTCTAAAACTTTTCCCGATCACTGGAGTTGGTAGGTCTCTCAAGACCAAAAAGCTAAATCCACAATTTTTCCATGTATCACAGCTCTGGAAGGATCTTCTAGACTCTTCACATGTGATACGAGATGAACCAATCCAAATAAAGGAGAACATGACATACTAGCTAGTACCAACATCTATATTGGACACTGATGTGAAGCAATTGCGAAACAAAACTATTCCCCTAGTTAAGGTGTTATGGGAAGGTTAGACTCTGAAAGAAGCAACTTGGGAGCTAGAAGAAGTCATGAGGAAGAAATATTCGAAATTATTCTTAGGTAATTTCTAAAATTTTGAGGACAAAATTTCTTTTAGGGGGAGAGAAATGTAACACCTCTAATTTCGTTTCATGTATTCAAAGTAACATCCCTAATTTCATTTCTTTTATTGATAAAGATACATAAATATTTAATTAAGGAAATAAAATTTATTAGACAACTTTTAGATATCTAAGGAAATATAATCCGTAGAAATTCTTCACCTTACGTGTATGCATAGAAATGTTCTAACATTAATGGAATAGGTAAAGAGAGAAAACCTAAGAGAAAAAATTAGAAATAAATATACTAAAAAAAGGTGAAATTTTTGGGTAAGGAAGATAAATTTTTGTGAAGTAAGTAAAGGTATTAAAATTTCAAGAAGATTGGATTAGGGTCATTTTTCCTAATTTAAGAGTTAAAGTTACTAAGTTTAGTATCTCCACCCATAAATTGAGCTTTCACCTATGGACACTTCATATAGAGTTTTTCTACTTCACATGAATTTTTATCAAGCCAATAGGATAGCCTAAGGAAGAAATAAAACATAGACTTGGACTAGGATATAGAAATTGGACCGGTAGCCCAAAAATCATGAAAATGTGATTAAGCCCATTATGAAAGTTAGAATTTTAACCAAAGTAAAGAAAATGGGCAAGAATGAGCCCAAACCCAAGAGGAAAAAAAATAAATAAAGTGATGAAATAATGGTGTAATCAAGATTAGGTGACATGGCATTAAGAAAAAAATTTAGCAAGTGGTATGATATCCTACATTCATAATTTTAGCAAGTGGTATGATAATACATGGCATTAGGACAAAACATCTATATCCTACACTCATAATTTTAGCAAGTGAGTAATAATACATAGCATTATGACAAAACATCTTTATCCTACACAAATAATTTTAGCTAAGCAAGGAAGATTCAAGGGTTTGAAATTTGCCACCTAAAAAGGCAAACCTATCATAATTGATTAAGTCAAAAGAAAAAAAAAGAATCCCTAAATCAAAGGGACCTTGTCCCTTATCTTAAGAAGATATTATCATAATTTTCAAAATACAAATCTCCTTTTCTAATGCATATCTTGACTAAGGAAGATGAAGACAAGAACATGAGTTCTTTGTTTTCCAAAAATTCAACCAAGTGCATCCTAATTGTGATAAGGTAGACCCATAATTATGAAAGGTGAATTATTTGATAGTCTATATAAGCAAAACCCACCCTTATAACATTAGAATTTTCGTCCAAGTGAGGGAGAGGAAAAATAGAAGCAAGCTAGACTGGGGAAAGGAGAGGAAGAAAGGAAGAAAGAGGAAGGAGAAGTCTAGAGGACTAAGTGCTCAAGGTAAGTTTAACAATATTTCTTTTTGAAGAAAATATTTGAAACTTATAATGTTTATATGAGATTTTGATATTAGAACTTTGATGATTGGTCATGGATGTTGCTATATCATGTTACATATTATGTATGTTTGAATACTTAGGCCGGTGTAGATAGTTCTGCATAGGTATGGCTATGAGTGGCTAAATTTTGAGCTTCTATTTTTAACATTATGGGAAGAATTTGTAAGGCATTAAAACAAATGGTTAACATGAAAACTATATATCTATGTCTCACAGATTTTTAGCCACTGAAATCACTCAATTTGGAGTCCATATGAGGTAGATATGATCCGATTAGTAAGCCGTGGTTAGAAAATGGTTAATCAGGGAAGAATATGTTAGGATAGTTTCTGTGTTTTAATTTCTGAGAACCTTCTGTAGCGAATTAAAATAAATGGTTAACATAAGAATTATAGAAATATGTGTCACGGATTTTAAGTCACTGGAATTACTCAATTTAGAGTTCGTAAGAGGCAGATATGGTCCGATTAGTATGCAGTGGCCAGAAATTGGTTAATCAGGGAAGAATATTTTAGGATAGCTTCTGTGTTTTAATTTCTGGGAACCTTATCTAGGAAATTAAAGTAAATGATTAACATAAAAATAATTTCTATATGTGTCACAGATTTTTAGCCACTGGAATCACTTAATTTGGAATTCTTATGAGGGAGATATGGATAGATTAGTAGGTAGAGGTCAGAACTTACTCGAGAAGAAATAACCTGTACTTTGAGAGAGTACTATCACCTTGATGTCTTAATATTTCGTTAAACTGTTCAACATAATAGTTTTAGATAATTGTTTTATATTTAAATTAACACCAAGATCACCTACATCGGAGTTAAATTGAGGCAGTTATACTCTGATTAGTAAGAGAAGATTAGATAGGATGAAAACTTGCATCAAGAAAAGAAAGAAATAAAATTAATATTTAAAAAAGAAGAATAATCTTATAAATGAAAATAATAAATAACTAGTATATGCCATAGCCATTGCCATTGTATGAACTTTTTACCATATTAAGTGTAAAATTTTGACATGGAAATATTTTATAAAGTGATATTTGAAATGGTTATGTTTATGGCATGATTACCAATGATTTTTGGTAATAATTATATTTTGATGAACATACTTGTTATTGAAAGCATATTTTTGGGAAATGAAAAGAAATGAATACGATCACATGGCAATCCGTGTGGTGCACCAGTAGGGGATGCCCTACCAACGGTTATGATTATGCTAATGAGAAAAGAAAGAGAAAGTGTGCCATGTCGGACGGAGCAAAAAAAGCCCGTACCGGAGAGTAGAAAATACTGACCTTAACTGGGGTAGCTTGATATGAGAATAAATTGATAGTCATCATATGATATTATGAAAATAGTTAATCCTGCCATACATGTCATTAATGTACGATTCTCATGTGCATAGGTATAGTGCATTTATGTGACCAAAGATATTTGCTGTAGTTTATACAGATGAACATGACATGATAAGCTATATTGATGATGATTTATTGTTAAATTTATTGGGATTTAATTCTCACTATATTTTCATGTCATGTTCAGAAAATTAGTTATGCAGATTTTTCTATGGCTCTTGCTTTTAGTGCATATTGGATTGAGTTACTTTATGTTTGGTAGATCCTAGAATCAAATAAAATGTTTGTGGTGGAGTTGGCTCAAATCCCGGTGAAGGTGCAACCACCAGCACCTGTATCTCCGGAATTGGTCAACCAGAATAAATAAGATGTAGATATTTATGTGTTTGATATGTTATATGTATGTTTTGATTAATGACGTGTATGTGAACTCTATATTGTATAATAATAATAAAAAAAGTTGTTACAAATGATCTACTGACGGCTCTAATTATGCTAATGAGAAAAGAAAGAGAAAGTGTGCCATGTCAGATAGAGCGAGAAAAGCCCATATCGGAGAGTAGAACTCACCTTGACCGGGGTAGCTTGATATGAGAATAAGTTGATATCCGTCGTATGATATTCTGAGAATAGTTATTCATGCCAAACATGTCATTACTGCACGATGTTCATGTGCATAGATAAAGTGCACTTATACGACCTAAGACATTTGCTCTAGCTTATACAAATGAACATGACATGATGAGCTATATTGATGATAATTACGATTTATTGTTGAACCTACTGGAATTTAATTCTCACTATATGTCTATATCATGTTCAGAAAGTTAAATATGTATATTTTCTCTATGACTATGGCTTTTAGCGTAAGTTAGATCGTGTTACTCTATTTTGGGGCTAATCCTAATAATTAATAAGTTGTCTGTGGTTGAGTTGGCTATGATCCCAGTGAAGGTTCAACCACCCGCACTCGTATCTCTTGTATTGGTCAATAGAGATGAATAAGATGTAGACATATATGTGTTTAACTTTTGTACAAAAGTTTTTTATTAATGATTTGTATGTAAACTCATAATTTTATCAATGTTAATGATAGACCTTAAACCTTGATTTTGCTTGGTTAAATTAATTGAATGTTATTATGAGTTAGGTAGTTAGAACTTCAGTGGTAATGACTTCATGGGATTTTACAAATATACATTTTAAAAAGTAATAATAATAAAAATGGAGTTGTTATATACAGACTATCTTTCAAGGCTAAAGCAAGATTCAATGAGAGGTTATAAAGATGAGCTGCCTATAGATGATTCTTTTTTTGATTACCAACTCCTTATAGTCATGCATACTGATGCTCCTGGGTACGCAAATTTTGTAAACTACTTGGCATGCAAGATTTTACTTGAAGGGTTGAGCTATCATCAGAGAAAGAAATTTTTCTCTTATATCAAATCCTACTACTGGGATGATCCAAGTCTTTATAACTGGTGTGCAAATGCCATCTTCCATAGATGTATTCCAGAGGAAGAAGTACATAATGTTATTTATCATTGCCATTACTCACCTTGTAGAGGGCATACTAGCACTTCAAAAACTACAGCTAAGATTCTTGAAGCTAGTTTCTATTGGCCTTCGCTCTTCAAAGATGTCCACACATTTGTATAAGCTTATGACCGGTGTCAAAGAATTGGTAATATCTCAAGGAGGAATAAGATGCCCTTAAATAGTATTTTAGAAGTAGAGATATTTGATGTTTGGGGTATTGACTTCATGGGCCCTTTTCCATCTTCGTATGGCAATAAGTACATAATAGTATCAATGGATTACGTGTCTAAATAGGTAAAAGCAATAGCATCTCCCACTAATGGATGCTAGAGTGGTTGCTAAACTCTTCAAGAGAGTATTTTTCTTAAATTTGGAGTGCCTCGCACTATAATAAGTGATGGCAAATCCCACTTCACTTAGCAACAATTTCAGAACCTCTTGAACAAATATAGTCACTCATAAAATGGCTTTAGCATATCATCCCCAAACAAGTGGACAAGTTAAGATATCCAATAGGGAAATCAAGGCTATCTCAGAGAATACTGTATCAAAGGTAAGAAAAGATTGGTCTCTTAAGCTTGATGATGCACTATGGGCCTATAGAACAACATATAGGTGGTATATGGAAAGCCTTGCCACTTGCCAGTAGAGCTCGAACATAAGACATATTGGGTAATAAAGACAATTAATTTTGACTTAAGAGCTACTGTAAAAAGGAGATGCTTGCAATTGAATGAGCTAGATGAGCTGAGACTTAATGCGTATGATAGTGCTAAGTTGTATAAGGAAAGAACAAAGAGATGGCATGATAAGAACATCCTGAGGCGTAAATTTCAATTAGTAGATTAGGTCTTACTATTTAATTCAAGGTTAAACTTTTTCCCAAAAGGCTTCATTTCTATTAGTTTGGCCTATTCCAAGTGAGTCAAGTTTTCCTCTATGAAGCAGTGGAAATATGGGGTGAAGTCATCGAATCCTTTCAATTCAACAAACAACGCCACAAGCGCTATGTCATGGGACAATCAGTTGAAAAGAGAGCTACCCAAACTCTCTTGGAGCCCTCCTCAATCTAATAAAGTGCAAGGGAGTCGAGCTCATGACTTTAAACAAGCGCTTTGTGGGAGGAAACAAATATTTTTAGTTTTTGAGTTTCTTTTTTCTTAGTTTCATTATTTATGATCTTGGTTTTATCTCTAATTTTAGTTAATTTCTTAGGTTAGAGGATTAATGAGTGTTTTCATTTGATTTTTAGCTAAATTCGCATGTGCCCAAAGTTGGATAAAAGGATGATATGCAAAGGAAGTTTAAGAGAATCAAAAAGTGTGGCAAAATTTTAAAGACAAAGCCTATTCTAGCTTCTAACACGAGTGTCCCGTATCACAGACCATGGTTGTGCTTCAAGCACAGACAAAAATCTAGAGCATTTGGATAATCTAGTAGTTATGCTTGGAATTTCAAGTTTAGCTGGAATACCTTGTTTGGAATTTAGTTGCACAACATATTGTATTGTTTAGTTATGGTTGCCTTGAAATTTGAATTGCATGATTAGCATTAGAATTGAAATCTAGAATTCAAATAATGCTTGGATTTTCCAAATTTTGTACTCTTTGAGAGTTACTTTTAGAAATAGTTTTGCAGGTCTGCTAGGAAGCTCTGCATAAAATTTCTGGGACTGATATTTATGTTCTCTATTTTAAATCCTCTGCTTTTTCCATCTAGTTATTATTATTATACCAATGATTTTCTATCTCCTTGAAATTTGATTATGGATTAGTTAATTATTCTCGTACTCTTCTGTTTTTTATTTACTGTTGGTTTACGGTTATTAACTTGGTGTTCAATTATTGAATTCTTTTTACACTTTAATTGTATACCATTATTAATGGCCCCGAATTTTAGAGCACGTAAAACACATACTTTAAGATCATATATTTTCCAAAATATGTATAATACACTCTTTTACTTATATGTATTTCCATAAATATACCAAATCTATAAACATCAAAGTACAGCAGAAACAAGGATCCTTCCTGTAGCGTTCAGAGTATACTGTAAAGTACAAATACAATATAAATCAAAATCTATAAGCCATGAAAACAAAGTAGGCTCACTCAGAGATCATGTTGCCCAGCTGGTCAATAATCTGAAGGGGAAGGACCAAACTATATAACCTTATCTGAAAAATATATAAATTTTGTGTAGTGAGTTTGACAACTCAGTGGGCAAATAATACCTCCTATGACCTCTTAGGTCAACATATGGATGTTCTTATATATTAAAATTTATTACAGAAAATACAGTTCGGCAGTACATTTAGATAGGACCCGCCTTTCAAATATTCTTAGTTCCAATCACATTCAAATATTCAAAATAATATGCAATATGGTATGATCATTATTTAAATATTGTAATGCATCAAAACCTTTCACATGAAAACATTATGATGATCCCATATCAGAACCACCATATCAGAGTTCAGGCCCTTCCATACTTTCTTGGTGTAGGATTTGCCTAAACTCAGTATCCCGCTGAGGTTTGCCCTACCACCATTCAAGAGGACACACGAAGGGACTCTAATATGGGTATTTCCCAAGCACACAGCAAGGGAAGGAAAATCACATCTCATATAGTTGGCATCTCACCCATATATGAGGCATCCCGCTCTCCTTGACATATCATATTCCTTTGTGTTGGCCGACAGACAAGGCTAGCACCACCTCCTGCTAGCTGGGTTATGAAGGTGCACCAGGGCTAACATCACCGGCTATTAGCAGACAGTGCTTCCAATAGGATTCCTCCACAGAAAATACTATATGCACATATGCCATATAATTCAGTATAAAATTATCAATATAATGCAAACTTTCAGTCTAAGTACAGATTCATCTATCATAAATTTCTCAATCATGGTTTATCACATGTACATGCCCTTTCTCGAGGCAATCATATAACTTTATAAATTAATGCCACTTGCATAAATATTCACTTTATCATTTATTGAAAAATACATGTGAAATTAGATACATCATGAGTTCTGAAATCCATTTCCAAAACTATACTCTTCTTGAACCATATTTCAAATTGTAAGTAATTTAGATAATTTTAATGCATTTCAAAATCATATAAAAGTGTAAATATCTCATAAACATAATCAAATATACGTTCAAATATCAAAAAAAGTATAGGACAAGTCAAAGAAAGAATCATCTACTCACAGAGTAAGGGCTCCAAATAGGACAGGCCCAAAATGCACTTTTTCAAGCCACATTTGACTAAACAGACTTAAAAAACGTGTCAGGAGGGTTCAAAAATAAGAAAATGACTCAGAGAACTTAGTCATTATTCATCGCTGGAAAATAATATTTACCAAGAACAAAAAGTTGTCAAATAATTGAAAATTTTCATATCCTAAGGGTTATCAAGCTTCTGAATCTATCTACGGTGTTATATTTCCAATTTAAGGTATCTAAGTAAAAGTTTGAGAACTTACATTTTTCTAAGATTTTCTACTTCCAATTACAGCAATTCAACAACTGATTTGAAAAATTGTTTGGTCAAAATCGTAGTATTCTTCGTCTTGAATCTAGTGGTACCCTTAGTTTTGAGATTGGAAGTGAATAAGCACTCCAAATCTAGAGAAGAAAATGAAGGTTTCTATTCACACTATTTATACTATTCATCAAAATTCTGCAACACTTTTAGTTTTTGTCTCCCTTCCCCGTTCTTTTTTGTCTTTTTATTTTTTTCATAATAATAATAATTATTATTTAATAATTGTATAATAGGATTTTATTTTATATATATTCATATAAATTCTGTTTTTCATCCTAAAACATCCTAAAAATTTCTAAAAATTTACATTATTGCAAAACTTTAGTTGCAATATCAAATTATGATTTTTCTCAATAAAATTTTAATAAAAAAAATCACAAAATAAATATCTTTATGTATAATAAAAGAAAGAATATTTCTAAAAATAAAACAAAAATTTATTAAAGGCCAATATAATTATTTTAATTAAAAGTATAATTGCTTTTAAGAAAACTTAATCATTTTTAAACAAATAAAAATATATTTTTTTATAGCAAAACACTATTATTTAAAAATAAAAATTATAGGATATTACATTCTTCTCCCTTAAGAAATTTGGTCCCCGAATTTCAACCCATCTTGCCACATGTAGGGAATGAAATAAAGGTATAATTCAGAGTTACCAACCTTATTAGTCAAATAATTGGGGATATCTTTTTTTGTAAATTATTTTTACTTTTTAATATGTCTCTTCACTTGATTAATTTTTTCATATAACTTAACCATAGGGATTTCGTTTATTCATAAGTTTTTCACTTGTTGATCAACAATAAACATCAATTTTTTTTACTCATAATTAAACCAAATTCTTGTCCAATTGAATTCTTTGGAATTAGGTAACATAAGAAAAATCTAATAGGTACTTCCTTAGCATTAATGCAAGAAAGTTTGTATCCACGTTACTTAATCCTGATGGCAAGGCTACGCAATGTACTACTATGCCTACTTTGTTCAAGTTTTCAAAAGAGTCTATATACTAGAGCTTAACCTTCTTTTTCTTTCCAACCTCATTACCTCTTTCATTAGTGAGTCCTTCAAGAATATGTGATCACCAACTGATAATTTCTAGTGCTCAACATTCATGGCCCTTATAGACTTTTGACCAGTATTAAGTTACTTGTATTTCTTTTCTAATCAATTCCACTTTATGCAAAATACTCAACAAATTATATATATACATTTAAAGAACTCTTAAATCATTGTGTATCTCATTCCTTTATATCCTCAAGCTTGCGTGCATATATCTATAGGTCGATATTGGGAAACACACACATAAAAAATCATATTCACACCCATATTGGGTAACTATATTTTCTTATTCCAGACTTCTATCAAGTCATCTTTGATTCTCACTTGTCAACATCATCCCATGAATATCATCATCATAATCTATCATCTACTTTTATCCTAAAATCCACTAATTAATATGTTAAACATATGTAGCAATAAATCTACCAATCCTTTTTAACGTTTATGTACCATTGGCACATGTCTAAGAATTCTAACTTACCTCATCACAGTAACTCTATACCCTCTTATTAACACCAATAAATTCATTATCAAAAATATCAAGCCTTTCTTATATCATATCTAAAAGCACCTCATTCTAACTTATATCAATCCCGTTTAATTCACTCAATCATTTCAAGAAAATTTTTCCCAACAATTATTCATACACGAATTTTCAATTTCAACATAATTCACATCCTAGATACTAGACTCAATTTAGCATGGTATAAACCTTTAACACAAATATCTTGATCACTTACATTATTTTCGGACACGATTCTCAGAATATTCTCCATATTTTCAAATTAAGAGTTCAAAGATTAATTTAAATTCTAGTTCCTATATTTTATTTCTCAAGAACTTCAACACCACTAATTCTCTTGATTACATTCGTCATAACACCATAAGGCTATCATCCATATATTCTTTTCAAACTTTTCATTACTTTAACCTACTAAGAACTTGGATACCATAATAACTGAGTTTTAAAGAAAATAAATTAACTTTTCTTGTAGTAAGGGAAAAGAACTTTACATTTAATGTCAAACACTAATAAGGGAGAATGCAGTAGAACAGAGAAAAGCATAATAGAGAATGGTGCCAAAATAGAAAGTCAAAAATTTGGACAATGCATTGAAATAAAATTAAAATCGATGGCCATAATTCTTGAAAATCTGTAAACAAAATCTAGCTATTATGTCGGCAAAAATCAGTGGCCACAAATTTTGAATATATGTGCCAAAATCTACTTTAAAGCTGTTGATATTTGGTGGAAAAGAAACATTTCTGAGCTTATAAAAGTCTGTGAAAATCAAAGAATACGTAGTTAACTGGTAGGATGCAGTTGATTGCTTCAAAATAGATGTAATCAATCAACTGTAAAATAAACCAGTCTATATTAAAAATTCTCAAAATAGGTAGTCGACTTATTAATACCGATAGTTGACTGGCAAGAACATTGAGAAAGTAAGAAAAATCATTTGATTGTCCCTCTTCAACAATTAACTGGTTTGCATCTTCACTTTTTTTTAACAATTACACCTATCACCTACAACTTCCCTATATGAATCAAGACATCAATGCTTCATCAAGGACAATAAGGAAAAGAAATTTTTTGGTGATAACTTAACCTTATTCTTTTTATATGGCTAATATGAGCGACTATCACAACTACTATACATATACATGTTTAATGTCATTTTTGAAAATTTCACCTTCAATTTAGTTGATATCCATCAATCACTCACATAGTTGTTCTAATTATACTAATTCTATTTGCATATCTATCATAAGTTTGCCCTTCTCTGAGTTTTATAAATACACACATTAGTATCTTTACCTTCTCATACTCAAAATTAGGGTGTATGCAGATATGGAGGGAATTGCATTCCATCAATTTTGAAATATTTGTGTCTTTTGTGATTCTAGTCCTGGAAAAAATAGAGAGTATGTGAAAGCAGCACAAAATCTGGGTATGGTACTGGCCAGAAGAAAACTTCATTTAGTCTTTGGTGAAGGTAATCATGGGTTAATAGGGTGTGTGTCTACAGCTGCATATGTAGGAGGATGTCAAGTTCTAGGTATTATTCCTACAACTCTAGCTGCATCCAACATCACAAGAAAAAAAATTAGGGAAGAATTTAAGGTAGCTTCCATGCATGAGCACATGGCTAGAATGATAAGTAATGCTGATGCCTTCATTGCCTTACCAGGGGGTTTTGATACTTTAGAAGAAATTTTTCCAAATAGTCTCTTGTGCACAACTAAATATGCATCACAAACCGATAGGTTTGTTAAATGTCAACCACTTCTTTGATGGTCTGTTGTCTTTTCTTGATCATGCTGTGGAACAAAGGTTCATCTCACACTCAGCATGACGAATTCTCATCTCGGCTTTAAATGTTGAGAAGTTGATTGATGCTTTACAAGCATATGTTCATGTACCTGATCCAATTACATCTCAAATAGAATGGACAACAGACAATAGTAGAAAGTGCAAATTGGACTTGAATCTTCATCTGTAACTGCAGCAAGATGTGGACAATGCTGTACCACTTTTACTTTCACA
Source organism: Gleditsia sinensis (assembly GCA_037074535.1). Classification (NCBI taxonomy): domain Eukaryota; kingdom Viridiplantae; phylum Streptophyta; class Magnoliopsida; order Fabales; family Fabaceae; genus Gleditsia; species Gleditsia sinensis. Next base: position 26,514,028 of record CM073463.1, read on the forward strand.
GGGTTAACTTGGATACCATCTTGCTAGCTACATACTTTAAGAAAGTAATATTACTAAGTCAGAATTCGTATTTTGAAAACTTAGCATATAGCTGATACTCCCTTGGAGTTTGTAAAACTATCTTTAAATGTTGCTTATGATCCTTTGAACTCTTAGAATATTCTAATATATCATAAATAAATATAATAACAAATTGATTCACGGATGATTTAATTATTATTCATTAAATCTATGAATGTAGCTGGGGCATTTTTCAATCAAAATGACATAACTAAAAACCCATAGTGTTCATGTTGAATCCTAAAACAATTTTTGCAATATCCTCTTCCCCTTATCCTTAATTGATGATATATAAATCTCAAATCAATTTAATTTTTTTTTGAAAAATGTTAAGCACCCTGTAGTTGGCCAAACAAATCATCCATATTAGGTAATGAGTATTTATTTCACACTGTCACCTTATTCAACTGTCTATAATTTATGCACAAACACAACGATACATCTTTCCTTTTTTTACAGATAAAACTGGGGCACTCCAAGAAAAAGTACTAGGGCATTTGAATCCCTTGCCTTACACGTCTTGTAACTAATTCTTTTTCAGTTCCTTAAGTTCAGTGCGTTCCATTCTATATGGGAATATAGACACTAGTTAGGTTCTAGGAAGTAAATCAATACCAAATTCTATTTATCGTTTTGGAATAATCCTGGAAATTTATCAGGAAACACATTAGAAAATTCTCTAGCCACTAGAACTTGATTTATACTGGTATACTTTATATCAATATCTCTCACCACTACCAAATATTTTTGGCACCTTTTTATAATGACTTATAGGATGCTAAAGCAGAGATTAGATTACTAGATACCTCGCTACGGTCTCCTTGTATAAAGAAAGAAAATTTTTCAGAAATATTGAATTTAATCACCTTAAAATGACATTCCAAAATGGCATGGAATGATACCAACCAATCCATTCTCAGTATCACATCAAAGTCTACCATTTCTGGATAACACTTATCCTTTTCACTTCCAAGCAGAAATTAACCCATAAATATATTTTTTTAGATACCACAATATTCAATCTATCTTATACTAGAAACTTTATCAACTTGGAATAGAAAGGAATTTGAAACCCTATAGAATCCCTCAGCAGCACATGAAGTATAATTATGTCCGGCTCATATCCATACTAAAGGTCCTACTAAAGAATCCCTTGCTTTGATAGCCACAAGGAAACCTAATGCTTTGATACCAACTTGTCACGCCACTAATTTTAGATATGTATTTTCATAACATGTATAATACACTCTTTTATAGATATGTATTTTCATATATATACCAAATCTATAAACATCAAAGTACAGTAGAAGTAGGGATCCTGCTTGTGGCGTTCAGAGCATACTCTAAAGTACAAATACAATATAAATCAAATCTATGACCCATGGAAACAAAGTAGGCTCACTCAGAGATCATGTTGTCTAGCTAGTCAACTATCTCAAGGGGAAAGACCAAACTCTATAACCTTATTTAAAAAATATATAAATATCGTATACTGAGTTTGACAACTCAGTGAGCAGATAATACCTCCTATGACCTTTTAGGTCAATATATGGATGTACACATATATTAAAATTTATTACCAAAAATATAGTTCGGAAGTACATTCATATGGGACCCACATTTCAAATATTCTCAGTTCCAATCACATTCAAATATTCAAAATCATATGCAATACGGTATGATCATTATTCAAATATTTCAATGCATCAAAACCTTTCACATGAAAACATTAGGAGGATCCTATATCAAAACCACCATATCAGAGTTCAGGCCCTTCCGTACTTTGTTGGTGTAGGATTTGCTAAAACTTAGTATCTCGCTGAGGTTTGCCCAACCACCATTCAAGAGGACACGCGAAGGGACTTTAATATGGATATTTCCTAAGCACACAGCAAGGGAAGGTAAATCACATCTCATATAGTTGGCATTTCCCCTATATAGGAGGCATCCCGCTCTCCTTCACATATCATATCTTGTGTTTTGGCCGACACACGAGGCTAGCATCACCCCCTGCTAGCTGAGTTATGAAGGTGCACCAAGGTTAACATCACCTGCTGTTAGGAGACAGTGCTTCCAATAGGATTCCTCCACAGAAAATACCATATGCACATATGTCATATAATCAATATAATGTAGACTTTTAGTCTCAGTACAGATTCATCTGTTATAAATTTCCTAATCAGGGTTTATCACATGTACATGCCCTTTCTCGAAGCAATCATATAACTTTATAAATTAATACCACGTACATAAATATTCACTTTATCATTTAATGAAAAATACATGTGAAATCAGATGCACCATGAGTTCAGAAATCTATTTCCAAAACTATACTTTTCTTGAACCATATTTCAAATTATAAGCAATTTAGATAATTTTAATGCATTTCAGAATCATATAAAATTGTAAATATCTCATAAAAATAATCAAATACACGTTTAAATATCAAGAAGAGTATAGGACAAGTCACAAAAAGAATTATCTACTCATAGGGTAAGGGCTCCAGATTGGACAGCCCCAAAATGCAATTTTTCAATTCACATTTGACTAAGCAGACTTCAAAAGCGTGTTCAGAGGGTCCAAAAATCAAGAAAATGACTCGGGGAACTTGGTCACTATTCATAGCCGGAAAAATACTATTCATCGCCGAAAAATACTATTCACCAAGAACAAAAAGTTGTCAGATAGTTGAAAAATTTCATATCCTAAGGTTTATCTAGCTCTTGAATCCATCTAAGGTGTCAGATTTCCAATTTAAGGTCTCCAAGTAAGAGTTTCAGAACTTACCTTTTTCTAAGATTTTCTCCTTTCAATATATGGCAATTCAACGACTGATTTGAAAAATTGTTCGATCAAAATTGTAGTATTCTCCGTTCTGAATCTAGTGGTACCCTTAGTTTTGATATCGGAAGCCAATAGAGAAGAAAATAAAGGTTACTATTCATACTATTCATCGAAATTATGCAACTTTCTCTGTTTCCGTCTCCCCTCCCCGTTCTCTTTTCTCTTTTTATTTTTTTATAATAATAATAATTATTTAATAATTGTATAATAGGATTTTATTATATATATATATATATATATTCATATAAATTCTATTTTTCATCCTAAAACATCCCAAAAATTTCTAAAAATTTACATTATTGCAAAACTTTAGTTACAATATCAAATTATGATTTTTCTCGATAAAATTTTAATAAAACAAATTACAAAATAAATATCTTTATGTATAATAAAAGAAAGAATATTTCTAAAAATCAAACAGAAACTTATTAGAGGCCAATATAATTATTTTAAGCATAAAAAAATTATTTTAATTAAAAGTATACTTGATTTTAGCAAAACGTAATTATTTTTAAACAAATAAAAATATATTTGTTTATATCAAAACACTATTATTTAAAAATAAAAATTACGGGATATTACACCAATCATTCTCCCAATCCTAACAACCTTATAGAGGTGAATCCAAAGATTGTCCTAGGCTCCTCACCAAATAAATAAATATGGTATAGTGTTCGTTGATGATACTCAACAGACACTATACGATGCTCTAGTTAAACAAGAAATGCTGAGTACTCGGTATATAGATGAGGAATGTGTAGAACGGTTAGGACTTTTAACTGACATTCGATACTTAGTTGATAGGATTGGGTGGACTACTTTTATTGCGCTTCATTACCAAGCCTATGCTTGGACCACTTTAGAGTTTTTTAGTCCAGTTAATGTGGTCCTATTTCAGTGTCCCGACATCGACCAAGGCTTCATTAACTTTAGATTATTTGGCTGTTCATTTAATTTATCGTTAGCACAATTTAATGCATTATTAAGATTGCCTCCCGGGGGAACTAAATTAGCCCCCTAAAGCTTCATCGCACAAAAATTTTGGAATTCCATTTTTGTAAGGGAGCAATACAGTGCATCTGTGTCATAAGACTCTTTCATTTGAAACCCCAATTTTTAATATTTAAAATTCCTAATGGCTTATACCATTTTTAGGGCCGAAAGTGATAGGGTTGCAAATCAAAGAGAGCTTTATTTCCTATAGGCTATGTTAAACGGTCATAAGGTGGATACTAGAGCCTTCATGGCTCATCAAATGGCTAGGGTGAGTAATGCCATGAGTGACAAAGTGGTCACAAGGGGGTTTGGTGACTACAATTACTAGAGGACTAGAATTAAAGGCAAATCTATAGGATTTATAACCAACAACAGGCAGCAATAGGATTGATTTAGAATCCTGTCTGTATATAAAATTGATTATTCAAAGAAATGTCGGCTAATAGCTGCATCTCTATGGCCATAATATTTCTCGCCTTCGTAACCCTACTATAACTACAGTCACTAATAAAGAGAATTGGATATACCTTCTAGAAGAAGGAAGGGAAGGTGATGATGAATTTAAGGGGGATGATTTTTGTAACATCCCTAATTTCGTTTCTTTTATTAATAAAGGTACATAAATATTTAATTAAGGAAATAAAATTTATTAAACAATTTTTAGATATTTAAGAAAATAGAAGTCTTAGAAATTCTTCACCTTATATGTATGCATAGAAAATGTTTTTAAAATTAAGCGAATAGGTAAAGATAGAAAACCTAATAGAAAGAATTAGAAATAACATTCTAAAGAGAGGTAAAATTCTTGGGTAAGAAAGATAAATTTTTAGCAGTAAGTAAAGGTCTTAAAATTTCTAGATGATCGGATTAGGGTAATTTTTCCTAATTCAAAAACTAGAGTTCCTAAGTTTAACATCTCCACCCATAAATTGAGCTTTCACCTATAGACACTTCATATAGAGTTTTTTCCACTTCATAGGAGTTTTTAGTAAGCCAAATGGATAGCCCAAGCAAGAGATATAACATAGACTTGGATTAGGATATAGAGGTTGGACCAATAGCCCAAAAATCATGAAAGTGTGGCCAAGCTTTCCATGAGAGGTAGGAATTTGAGCCAAAGCGAAGGAAATGGGCAAGAATGAGCCCAAATCCATGAGAGAAAAATAAGAATCATGTGATAAAATAGTAGTGTAATAATAATCAAGATTATGTCACATGACATTAGGACAAAACATCTATATCCTACACTCATAATTTTAACAAGCCATGTGATGATATAGTAGGTAATAATACATGGCATTATGACAAAACATCCCTATCCTACACACATAATTTTAGCCAAGCAAGGGAGACTCTGTAACAACTCTATTTATTTTTATTATCTCTTTTTTTAAAATATACATATTTGTAAAGCCCGATAAAATTATTACTTCTTTACTTCTTATTAATTAATTCATAATAATATTCAATTAATTTATCTAAGCATAGTCAAGGTTTAAGGTTTACCATTAACACTGATACAATTCTAAGTTCACATACAGATCATTAATCAAAACATCCATACAAAAATCAAACATATAAATATCTACATCTTACTTATCTATGTTGACCAATTCCAGAGATATAGGTGCAGGTAGTTGCACCTTTACCAGGATCTTAGCCAATTCGACCACAAACACCTTATTAATTTCTAGGATCTACCCAACATAGAGTAACTCGATCAAATGTACACTAAGAGCCAGAACCAAAGAAAAATCTGCATAACTAGTTTTCTAAACATGATATAGAAATATAGTGAGAATTAAATCCTAGTAGGTTCAACAATAAATCATAATCATCATCAATAATGCTCGTCATGTCATGTTCATCTGTATTAGCTACAGTAAATATCTTAGGTCACATGAATGCACTTTATCTATGTACATGAAAATCGTGCAATAATGATATGTATGTCATAGATAACAATCTTCAAAATATTATATGATGGCTATCTACTTATTTTCATATAAAGCTACCCTAGTCAGGGTGAGTACTTTCTACTCTCTGATACGGTTTTTCTTACTCCGTCCAACATGGCACACTTTCTCTTTCTTTTCCCATTAACATAATCATAGCTGTGAGTAGGGCGTCCCATACTGGTGCACCACACGGATTGTGATGTGACCGTGCTCATCTCTTTTCTTTTCTTTTCTTTTCTTTTCACGTTAATAGCCAAAAATATGATTTCAATAATAAGCATGTTCATTATATTCAAATGCCATAATTTATCATCAAAGCATAATCACTACCAAAAATCATTGGTAAAATGCAATCATGTCATGATCATAACCATTTTCGAATATCACTTTATAAAATATTTATATGTCAAAATGACACACTTAAGATTGTAAGGAGTTCATACAATGGCGATGGCTAGGGCATACACTAGTTATTTATAATTTTCATTTATAATATTTTCATGTTCTGTGACATTTCCTTATTTATTCAACCATATCTCCCTCATAAGAACTCCAATTAAAGTGATTCCAAAGCCTTTAAAAAACTAAGAAAATTATCTACAACTTTCATGTTTATCATTTATTCAGATGCCTTACAAATTATTCCCATAAAATCGAAAACAAAAATGCTTACATTTACTACCTTCAATTCTAGACTGATTCTAACCTCTACTCATTAATCAACCATATCTCCTTCATATGGACTCTAAATTAAGTGATTTTAGAGCCTATAGATCTATGAGGCATATATCTATATTCATTATGTTAATAATTGCCTTTAATTACCTACATATTTGGCTCAGAAATTCAAACACAGAAGCATACTTAAAAGATTCTTCCCTGGTTAGCTAGTTTCTGACCACTGCTTACTAATCTGACCATATCATCCTAATATGGATTTCAAATTGAATGACTCTAGTGAATAAAAATTCTTGAGACACTGATATATATATTTTATGTTAACTATTTATTTTATTTCCTTATAGATGTTTCCCAGAAATTCAAACACAAAAGCTTACCTAATAGATTTTTCCCTGGTTAAAAATTTTCTGACCACTGCTTACTAATTGAACCATATCTCCCTCATTTGAATTTCAAATTGGTTGATTCTAGTGGATAAACATCTTTGAGACATTTATATACATTTTTAGTGTTAACCATTTCTTTTAATTCCTAACAAATTCTTCCCAGAATTTCAAAAATAGAAGATTCCCTAGTTACTCTGAAATCTAGTTTCCTAACCAAACCTTTCCTAAGGTTATAGTTCATCATTTTATTACATCCTCTTCCATTTTTTTCCTAATTTACATCTAATCATATTCCATCAATTTTTCACCACAATCAAATATACAAAATAACAGCATAAAAATCCTAAACTTTTTCCACCCAAAGCCATACCTATGCAGAACTTTCCACACCAACTAAAAATGTTCAAAATATCCATCATATGAAAGATAACATGTGACATTATATAACAACATCTATAACCAATCATCAAAGTAGCAAATATTGTAAATTTCATCAAAGTTCTAAGATCAAAATTCCATATAAATGTTACAAATTTCAAAGTTTTTCTTCAAAAGAGATATTCTTAAACCTACCTAAAGATCTCCCTAGTTCACTTAGTGAATTCTTTTTCTTGTTTCCTCTTGAAGGAAGAAGCAAGATTCCTCCCTTCCCTTAGCTTTTCTAGTATCTTAAATAAGAGAAGGAGGATGAGTTTTAAATCCCAAGGATGAAGAGAAAAGATGGATTCAAGTGGAGATTAAACTAACTTACCTTGAGTACTTAGTCCTCTAGACTTCTCCTTCTTCTTCCTTCCTCTCTTCTCCTCTCTTTCTCTCCTTTCCTACCTTGCTTATGTTTTTCGCCTCCCTCACTTAGATGAAATTATAATGTTATAAGGGTGGGTTTTGCTTGAATAAACTATCAAGTGGTTCACCTTTCATAATCATGGGTCTACCTTCTCAAAATTAAAATGCACTTGGTTTTTTTTTTGCGAAGACAACTCATGTTCTTGTCTTCCTCTCCCTTAGTCAAAATATGCATAGCAAAAGGAGATTTGTATTTTGAAAATGATGATAAAATGTTCTTAAGCCAAGGGATAAGATCCATTTGATTTAGGGATTTATTTCTTTTTTCTTTTGTCTTACTTAAGTATAATAGGTTTGTCTTTCTAGGTGGAAAATTTTCAGCCCTTGAATCTCCCTTGCTTGGCTTAAATTATTTGTGTAGGATAAGGATGTTTTGTCATAATGCCATGTATTATTGCCTACTTGTTGAAATTATGAATGTAGGATATAGATGTTTTGTCCTAATGCCAAGTAACCTAATCTTTATTATTATTACACTACTATTTCTTCACATGCTTCTTATTTTTCCCTCTTGGATTTGGGCTTATTCTATAACACCCCTAAAATTTAGTAATTTTCATTTATGCATGGATTATTAAAAGAAATAAAAGAGTTGGGATGTAATTGAAAGATTTTAAGGAAGAAATTGAAAACGTTTTCATATTTTTGGGTTCAAATTGTAATTTCTTAAAAGTTGTGGGGTTAAAATATAATTTTCTAAAAGTTTAGGGGTCTAAATGTAAATAATAAAATTTGCAAGGGCTTCCTCCAACAATTTGAAAATTACTAATTGGTCTCTCCATTATTATTTAAAAAGAAAAAAGAAAAAAAGAAGTGGAGATGGAAAGAGTTTCAGGAGAATAAATAGTGAGAGTAAATAGTACTTTTTTCTCTCTCTTTTTTCTTTAGATCGAGTGTATCTTTGAGCCTCAGATCTTAAAACTAAGGATACCACTAGATTTAGGATGAAAAGTATTAGGATATTGGTTGAATAATTTTTCAAATCAACCGTAGAATTGCCACAGATCGAAAGTAGAAAATCTTTAAAAAAGGTAAATTTTGAAACTCCTACTTAGAGTATTCAAATAGAAAATCTAACACCATAAATGAATTCAGGAGATAGTAAACCTCATGATATGAATTTTTTCAGCCATCTGACAGCTTTTTGTGCATCGTCAACAGTAAATTCGGTTGGTATAAATAGTGATTTCAAGTAGTGAATAGTAATTCCAACAGTGAATAGTACCTATCAGTTGACCAGTGTTGAGCAAGCTCTCAGAGGCCAAATTTTGCAATTTTGGAGTTATTTCCTAGGTTTTTGGACCCTTCCGACTCGATTTTAAGATTTATTTGGTCAAATTTGAATTGAAAAAATGCATTTTAGGGCTGTCAACCTAGAGCCTTACCCTGTGAGTAGATAATTCTTTCTATGACATACCATATGCTCTTCTTGAACTTTAAATGTATAATTGATTATGTTTACAAGTTATTTATACTTTTATATGTCTCTGAAATGGATTAAATTATCTGAATTGTTTACAATCTAGTATATGGTTCAAGAAGAGTATGGTTTTAAAAATGGATTGTTGAACTCATTGAATATATGATTTTAAAAGTATTTCTCTTCATATGGTAAAGGAAATATATTGTGCATATGTCATTAATATGTAATGCTATAAGATTGCCTTGGAAACAAGCATGTATATGTGATTACCCTGATTGGGAAGTTTCTGATAGAGAAATTGTACTGAGATTGAAAATTTTTGTATTATACTAAAACCTTTGTTTTGAACGATATAACATATATGTAAATATTTTTTTATGGAGGAATCCTTTTGGTAACACTATTTGATAACAACAGACAATGTTAGCCCTAGTGTACCTTTATACCTCAGCTAGCAGGGGTGGTGCTAGCCTCGTGTAATGGAGAACACACGGGATATGATATGTGAAGGAGAGCGGGATGCCTTCTATCTAGGCGAGATACCGACTATATGATATGTGATTTACCCTCCTTTGCTGTGTGCTTGGGAAATGCCCATATTAGAGTCCCTTCGCATGTCCTCTTGAATGGTGGTAGGGCAAACCTTAGCTGGGATGCTAAGTATAGGCAAATTCTACACTACCAAAGTACGGAAGGGTTTGAACTCTGATACGGTGGGTCTAATATGGGATCCTCCTTATGTTTTCATGTGAAATATTTTGATGCATGACAACATTTGTTTAATGATCATACAGTACAGTATATGGTTTTGGATATCTGAATATCCTTTGATTTAAGAATATTTGAAATACGGGTCCCATATGGATGGACTTCCAAATTAATAATTTCTATGTGATAAATTTTAAAATATGACTACATCTATATGTTGATCTAAGAGGTCATAGGATATATTATCTATTCATTGAGTTGTCAAACTCACTACACGATATCTACATTTTTTTCAGATAAAAATATAGTGTTTGGTCTTTCCCCTTCAGATAGTTGATTAGTTAGGCGACATATTTTCTGGTGAGACTATTTTGTTTCTAGGGCTCGTAGATTTTGATTTATAATGTACTTGTTCTTTAGAATATGCTTTGAACGCCACAGGCAGGATCCTTGCTTCTGTTGTTACTCAGATATTCATAAATTTGGTCGGTATATTGTGTATACATGGAAATACCTATTTGTAAAAGAGTGTATTATACATGTTATGGACAAAATATGTTCATAATGTACGTGTTTCACATGCCCTTAAAAGTAGGGACATGACAAGTTGGTATTATAGCAATAGGTTTCCCTGTGGCTGTTAGAGCAAAGGATTTTGTAGTAGGACTTTGAGTATGGGTATGTAACTGTGGACATATTTATACTCACGATACTACTATGGAATTCTATAGGGTGCTATTCTCTTCTTCCTTCTGACTCTTATCTTAGTTTTGCGATGTTTAAGCATCGATAAGTATGTTCTAGACAATGCCTCTTGAGTATGGACTACCAGTTCAGCTTTTGAACTTGTTTTGATGAACAGTGATAAAGAGAACCCTCTTGGCTACAAAGAAAAAGAATTAGCTGAAAATAAGAAGATTTCATTCAAATAGAAAGGTAATGGCTTGTTTAGATGTCAAGAAGGTTGGAATTGGTTATTTGATTTGTTTACGTGAAACAATACGATGAATGGATAATACAATACTAATAATGGGTTACGATGTGATCGAGGTTGTTAACTTGAAGATAACAATTTGTAATAAAGTGAGTGTTTTGAAAATAGATGTAAATCTCTTTCTAGATGGATAAGTTGGAACCTATATATATAAATAGATTTGGCAAGCTGTGGGTTGGATTGAATTTAAGAGCAGGGAATCTATGAAGATAATGTTTTAAATGATAGATTTTGTTGATATAAAGGATTTGTAGACAGTTTGGTTTTTAATAATATTATGTATATACATTACGAGAAAGGAATGTTTGCCCATGGAAATTTAAAATTTGAGGCATTTTGATAAAATATAGAATAAAGATATACAAACAAGAACCAGTCCCAACGAAAAGGCAGAAAAAGTGGGGTTGGTAAGGAATACTACTCCTATACTTCCTAATAGAAGACCTGATCCCAGAAAGATTAAAAGAAAATCATGTATCGATTCAGGTAAATCCATTAGATGTAAAATAAAAGATAAATAAATCGAAATTTCATGACCTTATTGATACGACCAGGAAAAAATTTTATATACTAAATTCCTAATTGAATTAAATCCTAGGGAGTGTGAATTGATATAGGTACAGTTATAGGACTAATCTCATTCTTTATACTAAAGAGTAGTTCGAAACTATTATACTATATATTTATATATTAGAATTTATATTAGAATATTAGAATTTATATTAGGTAATTCATGTGAAGGGCTCTTGGATAGACATAAGCTTTTCAGGATTGATTGTTAAGACATTGCAAAAGCATGTTAAAGAATAAAGTCAAAATCGGTTAACCTTGTTTAAGTGTTTTGAAGTACATTCTGTAACATCTTGTAAGAAAATAAAATTTATTAGAGAATTTTTAGATATCTAAGGAAATATAATCCTTAAAAATTCTTCACCTTACGTGTATGCATAGAAATGTTCTAACATTAATGAAATAGGTAAAGAGAGAAAACCTAAGAGGAAAAATTAGAAATAAATATACTAAAGAAAAGTGAAATTCTTGGGTAAGAAAGATAAATTTTTGTGAAGTAAATAGAGGTATTAAAATTTCAAGAAGATTGGATTAGGGTGATTTTTCCTAATTTAAGAGTTAAAGTTACTAAGTTTAGTATCTCCACCCATAAATTGGGCTTTCACCTATGGACACTTCATATAGAGTTTTTCTACATCACATGAATTTTTAGCAAGCCAATAGGATAGCCCAAGGAAGAAATAAAACATAGACTTGGACTAGGATATAGAAATTGGACCGGTAGCCCAAAAATCATGAAAATGTGACTAAGCCCATTATGAAAGGTAGAATTTTATCCAAAGTAAAGGAAATGGGCAAGAATGAGCCCAAACCCAAGAGGAAAAATAAAAAACAAAAATAAAATAAAGTGATGAAATAATGGTGTAATCAAGATTAGGTGACATGGCATTAAGACAAAAATTTAGCAAGTGGTGTGATATCCTACATTCATAATTTTAGCAAGTGGTATGATAATACATGGAATTAGGACAAAACATCTATATCCTACACTCATAATTTTAGCAAGTGGGTAATAATACATAGCATTATGACAAAACATCATTATCCTACACAAATAATTTTAGTTAAGCAAGGAAGATTCAAGGGTTGGAAATTTGCCACCTAAAAAGGCAAACCTATCATAATTGATTAAGACAAAAGAAAAAGAAATGAATCCCTAAATCAAAGGGACCTTGTCCCTTATCTTAGAAACATATAATCATAATTTTCAAAATACAAATCTCCTTTTGCTATGCATATCCTGACTAAGGAAGAGGAAGACAAGAACATAAGTTGTTTGTTTTCCAAAAATTCAACCAAGTGTATCCTAATTGTGATAAGGTAGACCTATGATCATGAAAGATGAATTATTTGGTGGTCTATTTAAGCAAAACCCACCCCTATAACATTAGAATTTTCGTCCAAGTGAGGGAAAGGAAAAATAGAAGCAAGGTAGAGTGAGGAAAGGAGAGGAAGAAAGGAAGAAAGAGGATGGGGAAGTCTAGAGGACTAAGTACTTAAGGTAAGTTTAACAATATTTCTTTTTGAAGAAAAGTTTTAAAACTTGTAATATTTATATTAGATTTTGATCTTATAACTTTAATGATTGGTCATGGATGTTGCTATATCATGTTACATATTATGTATGTTTAAATACTTAGGTTGGTGTAGATAGTTCTGCATAGGTATGGCTCTGCATAGGTATGGCTATGGGTGGCAAACTTTTATGCTTTTGTTTTTAAAATTCTGGGAAGAATTGATAAGGAAATAAAACAAATGGTTAACATGAAAAAATGTAGATGTATGTCTCACGGATGTTTACCCACTGGAATCACTCAATTTGGAGTTTATATGAGGTAGATATGGTCTGATTAGTAAGCAAAGGTCAGAAAATGGTTAATCAGGGAAGAATATGTTAGGATAGCTTCTGTGTTTTAATTTCTGGGAACCTTCTGTAAGGAAATAAAATAAATGGTTAACATAAGAATTATAGCTATATGTGTCACGAATTTTTAACCACTGGAATCACACAATTTGGAGTCCATATGAGGTTAGATATGATCTGATTAATAAGCAATGGTCAGAAAATGGTTAATCGGAGAAGAATATGTTAGGATAGCTTCTGTGTTTTAATTTTTGGGAACATTCTGTAGGGAATTAAAATAAATGGTTAACATAAGAATTATAGCTATATGTGGCACGAATTGGTAGCCACTGGAATCACTTAATTTGGAACTATTATGAGGGAGATATGAACAGATTAGTAGGTAGAGGTCAGAACCTACCCGAGAAGAAATAACATGTTCTTTGAGGGAGTAATATCACTATGATTTCTTAATATTTCGTTCAACTGTTCAACATAAGGGTTTTAGATAATTGTTTTGTCTTTAAATTGATATCCAGATCACCTAATTTTTGAGTTAAATTAAGGGAGTTATGCTCTGATTAGTAAGAGAAGGTTAGATAGGATGAAAATCTGCATCAAGAAAATAAAGAAATAAAATTAATATTTAAAAAATAAGAAGAATCTTATAAATGAAAATAATAAATGACTAGTATATGACATAGTCCTTGCCATTGTATGAACTTCTTACTATCTTAAGTGTGAAATTTTGACATGGAAATATTTTATAAAGTGATATTTGAAATGGTTATGTTCTTGGCATGATTACCAATGATTTTTGGTAATAGTTATATTTTGTTGAACATACTTGTTATTGAAAGCATATTTTTGGCTATAATTGTGAAAAGAAAAGAAATGAGCAGGGTCACATGGCAATCCGTGTGGTGCACCAGTAGGAGATGCCCTACCAACGGTTATGATCATGTTAATGAGAAAAGAAATAGAAAGTGGGCCATGTCGGACAGAGCGAGAAAGGTCCGTACCGGAGAGTAGATAATACTCACCTTGACCGGCGTAGCTTGATATGAGAATAAATTGATAGTCATCATATGATATTCTAAAAATAATGAATCCTGTCATACATGTCATTACTGTACTATTCTCATGTGCATAGATATAGTGCATTCATGTGACCAAAGATATTTACTGTAGTTTATACAGCTGAACATGACGTGATGAGCTATATTGATGATGATTTATTGTTGAACTTATAGGGATATAATTCTCACTATATTTCCATATCATGTTCAGAAAATTAGTTATGCAGCTTTTTCTATGGCTTTGGCTTTTAGTGTACATTGGATCGAGTTACTTTATGTTGGGCAGATCTCAGAATCAAGTAATATGTTTGTGGTCGAGTTGGTTCAGATCCCGGTGAAGGTGCAACCACCCGCGCCTATATCTTTGGAATTGGTCAACCAGAATAAATAAGACGTAGTTATTTATGTGTTTGATTTTGTTGTACGTACGTTTCGATTAATGACGTGTATGTGAACTCTACATTGTATAATAAATAATAAATAAAAGATGTTGTTACATAATTGGTATTAGAGCAGGTCGATCCTACATGGCCAGTGGGTGGTTGGTTATCTGAATCGATCTTATAGTATCTTGAGTATGTTGTGGTAGTGCTGTGTAGGGGTTCCGTGATTTCATATAGGTAATAAATTACTAGTGTTTCCTATCTATATGCCGAGTTGGACTACTCCCTTCATAGGAGATATTTTCAGAAAAACATGTTGACCTACGAAAAATTCCAATAGGCGACGTCTATTACCAAGAAGCATTTTCAGAGCCAGCTAATTCTCTTCAGTCTTATGGAAAATCATCAGATAGTCCATTTGCACCCACATATAATCCAAATTGGAGGAATCATCCAAATTTTTCATGGAGGCAAAATCAACCTGTAATGAATCAAAATGGGCAACAATTTGCCCATTCCAATTCATACCCTCAAGTTTCTTAACATGCTCCTCCTTTCGGGGTATCTCAACAAAGAAAACCTTCTTTAGAGGATACCTTGCAACAATTCATGCAATCGACCCAACAAGTCCTGCAATCTCACACTCAAGTTATTTGAAAGCTTGAAACACAATTGGGTCAATTAGCCAATGTTGTAGGAGAGAGAGAAAAAGGAAAATTCTCCAGTCAACCTATTCCTAATCCTAAGGGTCAATATGAAGTAGGATCATCAGCAAATCCTAAGGAAGAAGTAAACTCTGTGACAACCCTTAGATCTGGAAAGGTTATTGATAATCATGTTCATATGCCAGAAAATGAGGAACAGAGTCAACATGAGTCTTAAACCAATGACTCAAGTGAAAAGAAAAGTGAACAGATTTCTTATGCCCCCAAAGCTCCTTTCCCTCAAAGACTTGCATCAAATAAGAAAGGTACTTAATATAGTGACATTTTAGAGGTGTTTAAGCAAGTAAGCATTAACATCCCTTTTCTTGACGCTATCAAACAAGTACCTGCTTACTCAAAATTCTTGAAAGATATTTGCACGGTGAAAAGAAAAACTAATGTTCCAAAAAAGGCATTCTTAACTGAACAAGTAAACTCTATAATTCAACAAAAAAATCCTATCAAGTACAAAGATCCTGGTTGTCCTACAATTTCTTGTGTCATAGGTGACCATGTGATTAACCGAGCCTTACTTGATCTAGGAGCAAGTGTGAATCTGCTGCCTTACTTTGTATATAAGAAACTTGGGTTAGGAAAACTGAAACCTACACCAGTGACCCTTCAGTTAGCTAATAGGTCTACAAAAATTCCTAGAGGTGTCATAGAGAATGTGCTTATTAAGGTTGATAAATTCTACTTTCCAGTAGATTTCATTGTTCTTAACACTGAACCTGTTGAGAATACGGAGACACAAATTACATTCATTTTGGGTAGACCATTTCTGGCAACATCCAATGCAATCATTAATTGTCGAAATGGAATTTTGAATTTATCTTTTGGAAATATGACTGTAGAATTAAATGTTTTTAATGTCTCTCATCAACCTGTGGACATGGATGATTTATGTGAGGTCAACCTAATTGAAAGTGCCATTTCTGATTCATTGTTAGACTCCTTTAGTAATGATCATCTAGAAAAATATTTGATTCATTTCGATAAGGATAAAAATGAGGATTATCTGGTTCGTGAAGTAGACTCTTTGTTAGAGACAACTCCACTAATGGAAACTGATAAATGGAAAGCCAAAAAAGAAAAAGTCTCACCTTTTGAGTCAGTTCCACTGCCATATGTTGTTCATACTGTTTACCCATATGGTGCAGTAAAGATTGAAAATCCCAAGAATGGTGATGTGTTTAAAGTAAATGGTCAAAGATTGGAAGCATTTTTGGAATTACCAAATTCGAAGATAGAGGAAACACCTTTGCGTGATCTTGTCTACAAGGATTGATTTGCTTCTGTTGTTAAAAGTTACCGTGCACGTTATCTAGGTAAGATCTTTCTTTATTTAACTTGCATTAATTTTTCCCTTCAGTGTTATCTTCTTTTGAATTTCTATTTTTTTCCCTACCTTTTTTTCTTTTGATTTTTCAAAAAAAAAGAGTAAAGAACAATTGAGTCAAAAATGGAGGACATTCTCACAAAATTGAAAAATCATTTTCCTTCTCTTCCACCCAATGCATTGAGAAAAATTTACAAAGCACGGGTTGCAAGATTAAGGGTGTTGATGAACATGAGGATGCCTACTGATATTTGTTCACTAGTTAAAGCTAAGGTACGGTTATCAGGTGAGTCTGCAAATAATTTCATCTCTTACATGCCTGGTTTGGGAAAAAGCAGTTTTGCTAAAAAGCGCAGAGCTAAACGAATGGGTGTTTGTCACAAATGTGGACATGAAACTTGCAACAAATGTTGTCGTTCTTTGGGTTGGGTGTTTGTAAATCGGGAAGACAAATTTAAGTTCATTAAGGATGGCTTGAGTAAGGAGTCATTAGATGATGACTTTCATCCAACGTCTCTTGAGACACATCCTAGTAGATCTGTGCATATCGGTATTGTCGATTTATAGCCCCATTTCAAAAAAGAACATAAACGGTACAGTCTTGGGAATCTGATGTTAAAAGACCCTATTTTCCAATTTATAAGAAAATTGGATGGGAAGCATATCCTCGACCCATAGAGGGCGTTTAAGCCGTTACTGGACGTAAAACCATAGGAAGATGTGAGCCACAATCACAACTACTGTACATATGTATGCATGCCGTCATTTTTGAATTTTTCACCTTTAATTTAGCTGACATTTTTCGGCATACTCTTATAGCTATGAAAATTATGCCCCCGGCCTATGCACATAGCTATTACAAGTATGCCCTTATTTGAGTCTTATAAATGCGCACCTCATTATCTTCATCTTCATAATCAAAGTCAAGGTGAGTGCAAATATGGAAGGAATCGCAGTTCGTCACTTTCGAAACATTTGTGTCTTTTGTGGTTCTAGTCCTGGGAAAAATGGAGAGTATGTAAAAGCAGCACAAACTTTGGGTATGGTACTAGCCAAGAGAAAGATTCATTTAGTGTATGGTGGAGGTTGTCAAGGGTTAATGGGGAGTGTGTCTGGATCTGCATATCTAGGAGGATGCCAAGTTCTTGGTATTATTCCTACAGCTTTAGCTGCATCAACCATAGTAGGAAAAACAATTAAGGAAGAATGTAGGGTATCCTCCATGCATGAACGAATTGCTAAAATGATGTGCAACGCTGACGCCTTCATTGCCTTACGTGGAGGTTTTGGTACTTTAGAGGAAATTTGTCAAGTCGTCTCTTGGGCACAACTGAACATGCACCATAAACCCATAGGTTTGTTGAATGTTAACAATTTCTTTGATGGTTTGTTGTCTTTTCTTGATCATGCTGTAAAACAAAGGTTTATCTCGCACTCAGCACGTCGGATTCTCATCTCGGCCTCAAATGCTGACGAGCTGATTGATGCATTACAAGCATTTGTTCATGTACCTGATCCAGTTATAGCTCAAATAGATTGGACAACAGAACACCGCAGAAAGCACAAACTGGACTTAGATCTTCATTTGTAATACCTTTTATTTGCTTGAATAAATTTTTATTTTCTGTTTAGTTTTTTGCAGGTTCATCTTTTCTTAGATCTCCTTCCAGGTAATATCTCTTTTAATCTTTATTGTTTATTTTGTGTTTCTTCATCTTTCAAAAAAAAATTGTGATGTTTTGGGATTAGGCAAAGCTAGCACCAATGATGAAAATGGTTTAAAATGCTTGTAACCTTTGAAAAATTGATGAGTTCTGAGTATTATGTGTGAACTTGAACACTAATGTAACTTGTGTTTTATTTGAGAAACCTAATATCTTGTGCACTTAATCTTTTACATTTGACTGATTGTTTATTCAGAAAAGATTTATGTGATTCAGATATGTTAATTGATCTCATAAGAATTTAGAACTTATTTGATTGTCACTTGAGGCGAAATCCTAGACTACTCTCCATTTGAGAAATGAATTGGGCATTGTTGGAATCGTTTGAGCCTTTCGAACCAACCTATACATTTTGTTATCCGTAGCAACCTATTTTGTGCCTATATTTATCCTTTTTTGAACACTTATATTTTTATCTAGCCTTTAAATAAAAATATGTCTAACTCTTACCTTTCACTCACAGGAATGATCATTTGAAAAGTTATGATTCAAGGGTGGATGGTAGAAGTTTTTAAAAAAAAAAAGTTAATACTCCCTAAATAAATAAGTTTGGAGGTGTTTATATTAAAAAAAAAATAGTATGAGCAAATAAATGTAAGGCTGATGAAAAGGTTAGAGATAGAATTCACAGTATAATATCAAAAGTATTTGGGAGGCTTTAAATGATCATGTACGTTGAAGAGTAAATTGAGCTTTTATTTATATCATTTTATCCACCTTTAACCTGTGCCATACATTACAAGCCTAATGAAAGTCCTAATGATCTTAAATGTTATGATTAGTCTACATTAGTGGAGAGTGATATGAAAAATAAGCTTATGGAGTCTCAAATGTATATATCTAGAGATCTGTATTAAATATTTGATTACATAAATTTATTTGAATGCAAAAAGTCCAATGTCATAAGACTACTACACACACACACACTTGGGATTCAAGAGTAAACCATATGTTGTATTTGAATAAAAGTTCTACATAACCTTGGGATTCTGATATTTTTCTTGGTTGCACATTTTAGATCCTTGAGGAATGCTTAGTAAGTCAAAAACAATTCATCACTCACTCATCATTTGAATTTTGAAGTTTGTGTGTTTTGCTTGAGAACAAGCAAAAGATTAAGTCTGGGGGTATTTGATGAGTGAGTTTTATACTCATAAATTAAATATTTTCATCTTATCTTTTGCCATAATTAAGCATAAATCTCCCTTACTTGTCTTTAGTTTTGTGTCTTTCCTACAGATGGAGAGAAGAGTAGAAAATGGACTTAATTGGAGGAATCATAGCTAAATGGTGGTTCTTTGGGAATGATGTCTATAAATCAAGCAGATAAAAAAAATTCATTAAGGATGGCTGAGTAAGGAGCATTATCATATTGTCTCTTGAGATGCATCCTAATGGATATATGCACAAATTTATTCTTGATTTATGATCACATTTCCAAAAGAACTAAAACATAAAGATTCAAGGCAAAGCACCCAATGTTGAGAATATGTTTGCTGGTTGCAGTCTAGCCCAACCTTGTTGTAGTACTTGGGCCATAGCTCCGAAAATACATTTCCAATATGTATGCAATTTGGTAGGTGTGTAGAGGACACAATTGGGTACAACTTTTATGTTCAAGTGGTCAGACAATTAGGACACTAGAAGGGCCAAAAATGGGCTAGAATATAATCTTTCTACTGCTGCAGTCCAGCCCGACTTTGCTATAGTATTTTGACCATAAGTCACAAATTACGTATCCATTTGTCCACGATTTGTCTTGACGGAAAGCTAACAAAATTTTCTACAACTTTCATGTTGAAGGAGTCAGCAAATTTGGCAGATTTCAAGACGATAGAAATTCAAAAGAAGATTACAGTGAGAAAACCAATTAATGTAAGTTAAATAAAGTAAGATCTTACCTAGATAGCGTGCACGACAACCTTTAATAATAGAGGTGAATCAATCCTGGTAGACAGGATCACACAAACGTGTCTCCTCTATCTCTGGGTTATGTAATTCCAAAAATGCTTTCAATCTTTGACCATTTACTTTAAACACATCACCGTTCTTGGGATTTTCGATCTCTACTGCACCATGTGGATAAACAGTACGAACAATGAATGGGCCTATCCACCGAGAACGTAGTTTTCTTGGAAATAAGTGCAAACGAGAGTTATATAGAAGGACCTTTTGACCTACATTAAATGATTTTCTTAAAATATGTTTGTCATGAAAAACTTTCATTCGATCCTTATACAACTTTGCACTTTCATATGCATCATTTCGTATTTCTTCCAATTTATTGAGTTGAAGCTTCCTGTGAGAACCTGCTTTGTCAAGAGTAAAGTTAAACTGTTTGATGGCCCAATAAGCTTTATGCTCTATTTCAATAGGTAAATGACAGGCCTTGCCATACACAAGCCAGTAAGGAGACATTCCAATAGGGGTTTTAAAAGCAGTACGATAAGCCCATAAAGTATCAAAAAGTTTCAAAGACCAATCTTTCCTATTTGGGTTAATCGTTTTTTCCAAAATGTTTTTAACTTCCCTATTTGAAATCTCAACTTGACCACTAGTTTGTGGGTGGTATGGGGTTGCCACTTTGTGCATGATGCCATATTTCTTCATCAAATGCTCAAAATGCCTATTACAAAAATGTTTCCCCCCATCACTAATGATTGCTCGTGGTGTGCCAAACCTTGAAAAAATGTTTTCTTTCAAGAATTTCACCACAATCTTGTGATCATTTGTTTTACATGCAACAGCCTCTACCCATTTTGACACATAATCCACAGCAACAAGGATGTATAAATTGCCCAAAGAATTAGGAAAAGGACCCATGAAATCAACTCCCCAAATATCGAATATCTCAACAATAAGAATGGGAGTCAGAGACATCATATTCTTGCATGAGATACTACCCAATTTTTGGCAACGCTCACAAGAACTATAATACAAATGGGCATCTTTGAATAGGATGGCCAATAAATGCCACATTGCAAAACCTTTGTAGCAATTTGTTTAGCACTAAAATGACCTCCACAAGCATGATCATGACAAAAATGAATAACACTAGATTGCTCACTCTCAGGAACACATCTCCTAATGATTTGATCAGGATAGTACTTAAACAAGTATGGATCTTCCCAAAAGAATTTTTTTACTTCAGCTAAAAATTTTATCCGATCTTACTTACTCCAATGTGTAGGTATTTGACATGTGACAAGGTAATTAGCAATGTCAGCAAACCAAGGTAGCTGAGAAACTGACATGAGTTACTCATCTGGAAATGAGTCTTTGATAGGCAAGTTATTTTCACCCGATTCAACTATCAGCCTAGACAAGTGATCAGCCACAACATTTTTAGATCCTTTCTTATCTCGAATTTCTAAATCAAATTCTTGTAACAGCAGTATCCATCTTATCAATCGGGCTTTAGCATCTTTCTTAAAAAGAAGATACTTAAGTGCAGCATGATCTGTAAAAATTACAACCTTAGATCCTAATAAATAAGATCTAAACTTGTCTAAAGCAAATACCACAGTTAGTAACTCTTTTTCTGTCGTAGAATAATTCAATTGAGCATCATTAAGAGTTTTACTAGCATAGTATATCACATAAGGAAACTTATCAAGACGCTGACCCAAAATAGCTCCAATTGCATAATCAGAAACATGACACATGATTTCAAAGGGAAGATTCCAATCAGGTGGTCTAATGATAGGTGCAGAGGTGAGTAAGAATTTGAGCTTTTCAAAAGCTTGATAGCACTCTTCATCAAAGATAAAAGAGGCATCTTTGGTAAGTAAACTACATAAAAGCCTAGAGATTTTGCTAAAATCTTTTATGAATCTGCGATAAAACCCTGCATGGCCTGAAAAAGAACGTACCTCTTTTATTGTCCGAGGAGGTGGAAGACTAGAAATCAATTCAATTTTGGCTCTATCTACCTCAATACCTTGATGTAACACAACATGCCCCAAAACAATTCCTTTTTTAACCATAAAATGGAATTTTTCCCAGTTCAAAACAAGGTTCTTTTCTTTACACCTAATTAAGACTAATCTTAAATGGTGTAGACATTCCTCAAAACTAGACCCATGCACAGAAAAATCATCCATGAATACTTCCAGAAATCGCTCTACCATGTCAGAAAATATACTTACCCTGCAACGCTGAAATGTAGCAGGTGCATTGCACAATCCAAATGGCATTCAACGATAGGCAAATGTTCTGAAAGGACAAGTGAATGTAGTTTTCTCTTGATCCTCAGGTGCAATAGGAATTTAGTTATAACCAGAATATCCATCAAGAAAGCAGTAATATGCATGTCCAGCTAACCTTTCTAGCATTTGATCTATAAAAGGAAGTGGAAAATGGTCTTTCCTTGTAACAGCATTCAACTTACGGTAGTCAATACAAACACGCCACCCAGTTTGTACTCTAGTGGGAATCAATTCATTATTCTCATTCTTGACTACAGTAATGCTAGATTTCTTAAGAACTACCTGAACAGGACTAACCCATGCACTATCAGAAATTGGGTAAATGACACCCACATCAGGAAGTTTAATCACTTCAGCTCTCACAACTTCTTTCATGTTTGGATTTAGAAGTCTTTGTGGATCTCTTGAGGTTTTTTCATTGTCCTCCAAATGTATCCTGTGCATGCAAATTGATGGACTAATACCTTTAATGTCTGCTATTGTCCAACCTAAGGCTTCACTATGTTCACTGAGGACTTTTATGAGTTCAACTTCCTGTTCTTTATCTAAATCAGATGCTACAATGACAGGCAAGGTCTCAGAGGGTCCAAGAAACACATATTTCAGAGAATCTGGCAAAGGTTTTAACTCTACCTGGGGAGGTTTCTCTATGGATGGTAATAAAACAGACTCAGAAGGTGTAAGTATCTCTGTTTTACCTTTCCATTTATTGGTATCCATTAATGGAGTGGTCTCTAACAGGGAATTTACTTCACTTATCAAAAAGTCCTCATCTAAATCCATGTTAAAGTGAGCCAAACATTTTTCCAAAGGATCATCATCACAAGAACTTACAAATGAGTCATAGATTATACTCTCAATCATGCTGACCTCACACACATCATCCATGTCCACAGGTTGATGAGAGACATTAAAAACATTTAATTCCACAGTCATATTTCCAAAAGATAAATTCAAAATTCCATTTCGACAATTAATAATTGTATTGGATGATGCTAGAAATGGTCTACCCAAAATGACTGGAATTTGTGTCTTTGTATTCTCAACAGGTTCAGTGTCAAGAACAATGAAATCTACTGGAAAGTAGAATTTATCAACCTTAATGAGCACATCTTCTATGACACCTCTAGGAATTTTGGTGGACCTATCAGCTAACTGAAGGGTCACTGGTGTAGGTTTTAGCTTTCCTAACCCAAGTTTCTCATACACAGAGTAAGGCAGCAGATTCACACTTGCTCCTAGATCAAGTAAGACTCTGTTAATCACATGGTCACCTATAATACAAGAAATTGTAGGACAACCTGGATCTTTGTACTTGACAGGAGTTTTTTGCTGAATTATAGAACTCACTTGTTCTGTCAAAAATGCCTTTTTTGGAACATTAGTTTTCCTTTTCACCGTACAAAGATCTTTCAAAAATTTTGAGTAAGCGGGTACTTGTTTGATAGCGTCCAAAAAAGGGATGTTAATGCTTACTTGCTTAAACACCTCTAAAATGTCACTATACTGAGTACCTTTCTTGACAGATGCAAGTCTTTGTGGGAAAGGAGCTTTGGGGGCATAAGAAATCTGTTCACTTTTCTTTTCACTTGAGTCATTAGTTTGGGATTCATGTTGACTCTGTTCCTCATTTTCTGGCATGTGAACATGATTATCAATGACCTTTCCAGATCTAAGGGTTGTCACAGACTTTACTTCTTCCTTAGGATTTGCTGATGATCCTACTTCATATTGACCCTTAGGATTAGGAATAGGTTGACTAAGGAATTTTCCTTTTTCTCTCTCTCCTACAGCACTGGCTAATTGACCCAATTGTGTTTCAATCTTTGAAATGGACTGAGTGTGAGATTGTAAAACTTGTTGGGTTGATTGCATGAATTGATGTAGAGTATCTTCCAAAGAAGGTTTTCCTTGTTGAGATACCCCAAAAGGAGGAGCATGTTGTGGAACTTGAGGGTATGAATTAGAAGGGGCAAATTGTTGCCCACTTTGATTCATTGCAGGTTGATTTTGCCTTCATGAGAAATTTGGATGATTCCTCTAATTTGGATTATATGTGGGTGCAAATGGGCTGTCTGATGACTTCCCATAAGATTGAAGAGAATTAGCTTGCTCAGAGAATGCCTCTTGGTAAGCTGGTATGGATGGACAAGATTGTGCAATGTGAGATGTACTAGAACATAAGGCACATGTCTCTATCCTAGTATTGGTAGAAGGGTTTAAAGTGTGGCTTAAAGTTAAAGCTTCTACCTTTCTAGTCAGGCTAGCTAAGGCAATTCTCACATCTGTGTCATCACTCACTTCATAAAGTCCTCCTTTTTTTTGTTTGAGACTTCTTATCCTTGGGATCTATGCAGTTCCAATGTTGAGAATTTTTAGATAAAGATCCTAAGGGTTCCCAAGCTTCCCCCTCATTCAATTGTAAAAATCTCCCACCATGCATGCTTTGGATCATTTGACGGTTTGATGAAGTGAAACCATCATAGAAATATTTCACCAATCTCCAAGTTTCAAAACCATGATGAGGACATTTCAGAAGAAGATCATTAAATCTTTCCCAACATTCAAAAAATTGTTCACCCTCTTTTTGACAAAAATCAAAAATTTCTCTCCTAAGGGCATCAGTTTTAGACATAAGGAAAAATTTTGCCAGAAACTTATTTACTAATTGGTTCCAACTAGTTATAGTTCCTGTAGGAAGGGAGTTCAACCAGGCTTTAGCTTTATCTTTTGATGAAAATGGAAACATTCTAAGCCTGATTGATTCATCATTGAAATTCTAGAAGCGAAAAGTCGAGCAAATTTCAAGAAACTCTTTAATGTGCATGTATGGATCTTCTCTTTCCATGCCATAAAATGATGGTAAAAGTTGGAGTATGGCCGATTTGAGTTCAAAATGAGTTGCAGTAGTTTGTGGTAAAACTATGCAAGATGGATTATTGGCTATGACAGGTGAGAAGTACTCCATAAGAGTTTTATTATGCACAACTTGTTCTTCCATTTTTAATGGTGATCCAGCAGAATCTAATGTCTTTATTGTACACTCAATGGTTGACCCTAAACTTTTCCTAACCAACCGCTTATCTTTATCACATTTCCAAGCACGTATAAACTAAAAAAAAATTGCTTCCTAATTATGAAAAAGTATCTAACTACACAGCAGCTACGAAATGTAAATACCACAAAAAAAAATCACAAAATTGTACAAACTCCTTTTTTTTTTCAAAGTGTTAGTAATAATGGGTAGTATTCAATCGGTAGACTTCCCAGGAAAATATGGAGGAATCACAATGGTTTCACTTAAAACCCATATTTCTTAGGTACTTTTAGCCTTGTTGACAGAATCCACCAATTTTATACACCCAAATTACTACACCAATTTTTAAGAAACAATTCTAAAGAAAAATTTCTATACACAGGATAAACAAATGTTCTAACTATAACTAGTGGAAGAAAAGTACTTACCGGGATCCAAATAGCTTTTCCATCGCAATCCCCGGCAACGGCGCCAAAAACTTGTTGTTTTAATTAAAACTCGCAAGTGCACGAATCTATTGGGGTATAGATTTAGTGGTATGCAAGGTCGATCCCACAGGGATTGCCAATTGAGAGAAAATTATAATTTAGATCCAAATTAAATACTTCTAACCTAGTTCCCAATGTCTTGTTTTGTGAGAGGAATATTGAACAAAATATGCAAAGAACTATTATACTAAAATTAAATGAAGATGTATTCAAGGTAAAGAAGCATGCTAAGGTTAGGGGATCCACTCTTGGTATATCGAATAAAAATAAATTTAACTCTTTTATTACTCAATTAGAATCTTTACACGAATAAAGTTCTAATCAGATGATATATTAATTTAAGCTCAACTTTGTTTATACATGAATTACATTTACCTCCTTTCTAATAATTAAAACATTCTTGTAAAATGGATTCAAGTATATATTGTGACAATTGTCATGTTGTCTACGATATATCAAGATTCACATTTCACAAGATTAAAAATACGAAGATACAAAAGAAAACTTGTAACTAAATTCAAGCGTACATTGTGCCAATCATTATATTGTCTACAATAAATCAAGATTGATTCAAGCATTTATTGTGCCAAAGATTGTCTACAATGTATCAAGATTTAAAGTTTACAAGATTAGAATGAAAAGAGGTACGAAGAAGAAACATAACAAGAGATAGGTGGCGAAGCCAACCACAAAAATAATAAGAGATAGGCGGTTTAATAAAACCAGCCAATAACATAACAAGAAATCGGCGGTATGATAAAACCAACCATTAAGAAATAATTATGAGAAAAGAAATAGGAAGGTAAATACAATATCAAAGATAAATATTAAGATTAAGAGTTAGATAAATTATTATTCTCATACCAAGAGTTTCACCCTTTCACCTTAGCATTAGAAGATTAGTTCTCCATAATCAAGGCAAGAAGAAAGTGAAATGAAAGATGAAGAAACATGATAATATTACGAAAGAAAATGTAAAATACAAGATGTCTAAAGAGAGAATAACATTACAAGTTTGTATAATTCCAACAAAGCTTTCCCAAGCTCTCTCCAAAGCTCTAAAAAAAAAACTCTCCTACTCACCCCTCAAGCCCTCTATTTATAGATACAATTAAGTGTGGTAGGTGTGATAATTGTCAAAATTGTTAGGTAGAAAGTTGTACAAAGTTGACAATTTGGATTCCATCATGTGCACCGAAATTGACCCTTGCATATCGTTTTGAAATCTGCCGAATTTGCTGACTCCTTCAACATGAAAGTTGTAGAAAATTTCGTTAGCTTTCCGTCAAGACAAATTGTGGACAAATTGGATACGTAATTTGTGACTTATGGTCAAAATACTAGAGCAAAGTCGGGCTGGACTGTAGCAGTAGAAAGATTCTTTTCTAGCCCATTTTTGGCCCTTCTAGTGTCCAAATTGTCTGACCACTTGAACATGAAAGTTGTACCCAATTGTGTCCTGTACACACCTACCAAATTTCATACATATTGGATATGTATTTTCGGAGCTATAGCACAAGTACTATAGCAAGGTTGGGCTGGACTGCAACCAGCAAACATATTCTCAACATTGGGTGCTTTGCCTTGAATCTTTATGTTTTAGTTCTTTTGAAAATGTGATCATAAATCAAGAATAAATTTCTGCATATATCCATTAGGATGCGTCTCAAGAGACAATATGATAATGCTCCTTACTCAGTCATCCTTAATGAATTTGTTTTATTTGCTTGATTTATAGACATCATTCGCAAAGAACCACAATTTAGCTCTGATTCCTCCAATTAAGTCCATTTTCTACTCTTCTCTCCATCTGTAAGAAAGACACAAAACTAAAGACAAGTAAAAGAGATTTATGCTTAATTATGGCAAAAGATAAGATGAAAATATTGAATTTATGAGTATAAAACTCACTCATCAACGACGTCTATTATCAACATAGGCCTTCTCTCTACTCTGTACTGCTAACAACCTTTCCTTAATTAATTTTACCTTGACCAATGCATCCTGTACCATATCAGGCCCTTAAACCTTTACTTTGCCCATCTCAAACCATCCAATCAGGGAAGGGCAACGCCTGCCATATAATGCCTCAAAAGGAGCCATTTGTATACTGGTTTGATAGCTATTGTTATAAGCAAATTCAGCTAAAGGCAAAAATCTTTCCCAACTACCCTAAAAACCTAAAGCATAAGCCCGAAGCATGTCTTCCAATATTTGAATGGTTCGTTCAGACTGCCCATCTGTTTAAGGATGAAATACAGTATTGAGATTCAACTTCATACCCAAAGCTTCTTGAAAAGCTCTCCAGAAA
The DNA here is from genome assembly GCA_037074535.1 of Gleditsia sinensis. Lineage (NCBI taxonomy): Eukaryota > Viridiplantae > Streptophyta > Magnoliopsida > Fabales > Fabaceae > Gleditsia > Gleditsia sinensis. Next base: position 26,542,610 of record CM073463.1, read on the forward strand.
CGAGCTGTGAATTGTGGTCCTCGATCAGAAATAATTGATATTGGCACTCCATGAAGCCTCACTATTTCATTCAAATATAATCTTGCATACTGAGCTACATTGTATGTGGCTTTCACTGGTAGGAAATGTGCTGACTTAGTCAACCTATCAATGATCACCCATATTAAATCAAAACCTTTTGGTGTTCTCGGTAACCCAGTAACAAAATCCATAATTATTCTTTCCCATTTCCATTCAGGTATCTCTATCTGCTGATGTAGTCCTGCAGGCCTTTGATGTTCCGCTTTCACCTGCTGACAAGTTAAACATCGAGACACGTAATCCACTATGTCTTTCTTCATACCTTCTCACCAATAAATTTCTTTTAAATCTTTATGCATTTTAGTTATTTTAGGATGAATCGTATACATGGATCTATGGGCTTCCTCTAAAATTTCTTTCTTAAGTTCTTCTTTATCTGGTACACATATCCGCTTGCCAAATCTCAGAATTCCTTCAGAGTCTATAGTGAATTCAACTTCACCACCATTCTTCACTTTTTCAATTTTCTTGCACAAATAGGCATTCTCTTTCTGTGCCTTTTTCACCTGCTCGATCAAAGATGAATGAAACTGCATATGAGCTAACAATATTCCAGGCTCCTTTACTTCCATTATTACCCGATCACTTTCTAGTATGCATCTCTTTAACTAACGGCCTTCTTACCATTGTAATATGAGCTAAACTACTCATAGACTTTCTACTTAATGCATCAGCCACAACATTGGCCTTACCTGGATGGTACAGTATTGTGCAATCATAATCTTTAAGTAATTACATCCATCATCTTTGTATCAAGTTAAGATCTTTTTGTTGAAAAATATATTTGAGACTTTTATGATCTGTATAAATTTCGCATGTCTCACCATACAAGTAATGCCTCCAAATTTTAAGAGCAAAAACTACTGTTGCCATTTCTAAATCATGAGTCGGATAGTTTTGCTCATGTGGTTTAAGCTATCTAGATGCATATGCAATGACTCAACCATTTTATATCAACATATATCCCAATCCAATTCTTGATGCATTCCAATATACTGTGTATCCCCTAGTACCTGAAGAAATAGCCAATACTGGCACCGTAGTGAAACATTCTTTGAGTTTTTGGAAACTTCTTTCACATTCATCTAACCAGTCAAACTCTATTCCCTTTCTTGTCAACCTTTTTAAAGAAGTAGCTATCTTTGAAAAATCTTTAACAAATTTATGGTAATAGCCTGCCAAACCCGGTAAACTGCGAATCTCTGTAACTGTTGTGAGGCGTGGCCATTTTTGCACCGCTTCTATCTTTTTAGGATCAACTTGAATACCATCCTTAGTAACCACATGCCCTAAGAAGGTAACACTACTAAGCAAAAATTCACATTTTGAAAACTTAGCATACAGTTGGTGTTCCCTCAAGGTTTGCAATGCTATTCTTAAATGCCGCTCATACTCTTCTAAACTTCTTGAATATACCAAGATATCATCTATGAATACAATGAGGAATTGATCTAGGAAAGGTTTGAACACCCTATTCATTAAATCCATAAATGCAGCTGGGGCATTTGTTAAACCAAATGGCATCACTAAGAACTCGAAGTGCCCATACCGAGTCCTAAAAGCGGTTTTTGGAATATCCACTTTCTTAATTCTTAGTTGATGATAACCAGATCTCAGATTAATTTTTGAAAAACATTGAGCACCCTATAACTAGTCAAACAAATCATCTATTCTGGGTAAAGGATATTTGTTTCGTATAGTCACTTTGTTCAACTGTCTATAGTCAATACATAGGCGTAGGGATCCATCCTTTTTCTTCACAAAGAGAATAGGAGCACCCCAGGGAGATGTACTGGGTCGAATAAAACCTTTATCTAGTAAATCTTGCAGTTGCTCCTTTAATTCCTTAAGTTCTGCAGGTGGCATCCTATAAGGAGGTATGGATATTAGTTGTGTTTCAAGGAGGAGGTCAATACCAAACTCAATCTCTCAGTTCGGTGGTAATCCTGGCAATTCCTCAAGAAACACATCAGGGAAGTCTCTAATCACTGGAACCAGCTCTACACTGGTATACTTCATATCAACATCTTTGACTACTGCTAAATACCCCTAGCATCCTTTTTGTAACAACTTATAAGCTATTAAAGCTGAAGTTAAATTACTAGACTCCTTACTACGATCTTCTTGTATCATGAATGAATATTCTCCAGAGACATTAAACTTAATCACTTTAAGGTGACAGTCTAGAATGGCATGACATGATTGTAACATCCCTAATTTCGTTTCTTTTATTGATAAAGGTACATATAAAATTTTATAAGGAAATAAAATTTATTAGACAATATTTTAGATATCTAAGGAAATATAGTCCTTAGAAATTCTTCACCTTATGTATATGCATAGAAAATGTTTCTAACATTAAGAGAACAAATAAAGAAGGAAAACCTAATAGGAAAGAAATGAGAAATAACATGCTAAAGAGATGCAAAATTCTTGGATAAGGAAGATTAATTTTTAGAAACAAGTAAAGGTCTTAAAATTTCAAGAACATTGAATTAGGGTAATTTTTCCTAATTGAAGAACTAGAGTTACTAAGTTTAAAATCTTTACCCATACATTGGGCTTTTACCTATGGACACTTCATATAGAGTTTTTCCACTTCACATAAGTTTCTAGCAAGCCATTGGATAACCTAAGCAAGAAATAAAACATAGACTTGGACTAGGATATAGTAATTGGACCAATAGCCCAAAAATTATAAAAATGTGACCAAGCCCTCCAAGAAAGGTAGAATTTTATCCAAAGCAAAGAAAATGGGTAGGAATAAGCCCATAATGGGTAGAAATAACCCCAAATCCAAGAGGAAAAATAAAATAAAATAAATTAGATGATGATATAATAATAATAATAAAGATTAGGTTACATGGCATTAAAACAAAAATTTAGCAAGTGGTGTGATTCTACATTCATCATTTAGGCAAGTGGCATGATAATACAAGGCTTTAGGACAAAAATATCTATATCCTACACTCACAATTTTAGCAAGTGGTATGAAAATACATGGCATTAGGACAAAACTTTCCTATCCCACACAAATAATATCAACTAAATAATGGAGATTCAAGGGCTAGAAATTTGCCACCTAAAAAGGCAAACCTATCATACTTGTTTAAGACAAAAGAAAATGGAAATGAATCCATAAATCAAAGGGACCTTGTCCCTTATCTTAAGAACATATCATCATAATTTTCAAAATACAAATCTCCTTTTCCTATGCATATCTTGACTAAGGAAGAGGAAGACAAGAACATAAGTTGTTTGTTTTCCAAAAATTCAACAAAGTGTATCCTAATTGTGATAAGGTAGACCCATGATCATGAAAGGTGAATTATTTGGTGGTCTATATGAGAAAACCCACCCTTACAACATTATAATTTCGTCCAAGTGAGGGAGAGGAAAAATAGAAGCAAGGTAGAGTGAGGAAAGGAGAGGAAGAAAGGAAGAAAAAGGAAGGAGAAGTCTAGGGGACTAAGTGCTCCAGGTAAGTTTAACAATATTTCTTTTTGAAGAAAAATTTTGAAACTTATAATATTTATATGAGATTTTGATCTTAGAACTTTGATGATTGGTCATGATGTTGCTATATCATGTTACATATTGATCTTGCATGTGATGTATGTTTGAATACTTAGGTTGGTGTAGATAGTTCTGCATGGTTGTGGCTATGGGTGGCAGAATTTTTAGTTTCGGAATTTTAATTTCTGGGAATTATATGTGGAGAATTAAAATAAATGGTTAACATAAGAATTAAAGATATATGTGTGACGGAATTTTAGAAACTGGAATCATTCAATTTGGAGTCCATATGAGGTAGATATTGTCTGATTAGTAAGCAAAGGTCAGAAAATGGTTTATCAGAGAACAATATGTTAGGATAGCTTCTTTATTTTAATTTCTGGGAACCACCTATAAGGAAATAAAATAAATTGTTAACATATGAATTATAGATATATGTCTCACGGATTTTTAGCCACTAGAATCATTCAATTTGGAGTCCATATGAGGTAGATATGGTCCGATTAGTAGGCAAAGGTCAGAAAATGGTTTATCAGAGAACAATATGTTAGGATAGCTTCTGTATTTTAATTTATGGGAAACCCCTATAAGGAATTAAAATAAATGGTTAACATATGAATTATAGCTATGTTTGTGACGGATTTTAACCCACTGGAATCATTCAATTTGGAGTCCATATGAGGTAGATATGGTCTGATTAGTAAGCAAAGGTCAGAAAATGGTTCATCTGGGAAGAATATGTTAGGATTGCTTCAATAATTTAATTTCTGGGACTTATATGTGGGGAATTAAAATAAATGGTTAACATAAGAATTAAAGATATATGTGTCACGGATTTTTAACCACTAGAAGCATTCAATTTGGAGTCCATATGAGGTAGATATTGTCTGATTAGTAAGCAAAGGTCAGAAAATGGTTCATCAGGGAAGAATATGTTAGGATAGCTTATGTATTTTAATTTTTGGGAATTATATGTATAGAATTAAAATATATGGTTAACATACAAATTATAGATATGTGTGTGATGGATTTTTAGCCACTGGAATCACGCAAGTTGGAGTCCATATGAGGTAGATATGGATAGATTAGTAGGTAGAGGTCAGAACCTATCCGAGAAGAAATAACCTATACATTTAGGGAGAAATATCAACTTGATTTCTTAATATTTCGCTACAATATTCAACATAATAGTTTTAGATAATTGTTTTATCTTGAAATTGACACCAAGATCACCTACATCAGAGTTAAAGTGAGGGAGTTATACTCTGATTAGTAAGAGAAGGTTAGATAGGATAAAAACCTACATCAAGAAAATAAAGAAATAAAATTAGTATTTAAAAAAGAAGATGAATCTTAATAAATGACTAGTATAGCCATAGCCATTGCCATTGTATGAACTTCTTACCATCTTAAGTGTGAAATTTTGACATGAAAATATTTTATAAAGTGATATTTGAAATGGTTATGTTCATGGCATGATTACCAATGATTTTTGGTAATAATTATATTTTGATGAACATACTTGTTATTGAAAGCATATTTTTTGCTATCATTGTGAAAAGAAAAGAAATGAGCACGGTCACATGGCAATCCGTGTGGTGCACCAGTAGGGGACGCCTTACCAACGGTTATGATCATGATAATGAGAAAAGAAAGAGAAAGTGGGCCATGTCGGACGGAGCGAGAAAAGCCCGTACCGGCGAGTAGAGGATACTCACCCTGACCGGGGTAGCTTGAAATGAGAATAAGTTGATGGTCATCATATGATATTTTGAAAATAGTTAATCCTGTCATACATATCATTGCAGTATGATTCTTATGTGCATATATATAATGCATTATGAGACCAAAGATATTTTCTGTAGTTTATACAGCTGAACATGATGTGATGAGCTATATTGATGATGATTTATTGTTGAACTTACTGGGATTTAATTCTCACTATATTTCCATATCATGTTCAGAAAATTAGTTATGCAGATTTTTCTATAGCTCTGGCTTTTAGTGCACGTTGGATCGAGTACTTTATGTTGGGCAGATCCTATAAGTAAATAAAATGTTTGTGGTCAAGTTGGCTTAGATCCCGGTGAAGGTGCAACCACCCGCACCTGTATCTCCAGAATTGGTCAACTAGAATAAATAAGATGTAGATTTTATGTGTTTGATATGTTGTACATATGTTTTGATTAATGACATGTATGTGAACTCTGTATTGTATAAATTAAATAAATGTTATATTGAGTTAAGTTGTAACGAGGTAATAACTTCATGGTATAATAAAAAAAAAGGATGTTACAATGATGACAACCAATCCATTCCTAGAATCACATCAAAGTCTACCATACCTAGAACTATCAAATCTACAAGAGTCTTTTGGCCTTCTATCGAAATCTCACACGATCTATACACATCATTTACCAGTAAGAATTCTCCTATTGGAGTAGCAACCATAAAAGAACAATGTAAACTAGCAGGATCTCTATCTAATTTCTTAGCAAAGCATGGTGATATATAAGAATGAGTAGAACTAAGATCGAACAGGACATATGCTTTATGGAAATATGCTGATAATGTACCTGTCATACCTGCATTTGAAGCCTGAGCATCTTGTCATGTCAAGGTAAAAGCTCGAGCTTGTTCTCGGCTTCGATTTCCTGATCCTCTACCAGTACCACCACTACTTGCTTGAACTGAAGCTATTCTATTTGGTCGTGCTAACATAGATGCAAGAGGTGAAGCTGGTTGTACCGATGCTTGACAAACTTCATAGCTGTGGGCAATTCCTCATCAAGTGACCCATTTGTCCACACTTAAAACATGCACTAGTTTCTCTGCGACACTATCCAGTATGAGGCCTGCCACAAATAGGACATGGTGGAATTGATCTTGAATCTTGTTGGTTAACAAATCTCATATCTCTATGATTCATTATTTGCTTGTTGATATTCACTGATGTCTAGTTAGAGCTACCAGTTCCTGTTTGAGTGAAACACTGTGGATTTTGAAATCTTGATCCTCTAACATTAGGATTATAACTTGTTTGAGCATTACTATCTCGCTCTCTTTTTCTTCTCTTTAAACTTTCAATATCTGCTTGCTCCTATGCTTCCATCATTTTAGCACAGTCTACAGCTGCTAAATAAGTTGAAAAATGATTCATCTGAGGGCCTACCAATTTAAACAATGGGCGTATCAATCCCAAAACAAACCTCTTAATTCTACCTTTTTTAGTAGGGACCAAATATGGTGCATATCTAGATAACCGGGTAAAACGAATATCGTATTCAGAAACTGTCATGTTTGGTGTTTGTCCTAATTCCTCAAACTCTCTGGCCCTCTTATCTCTTTCACTCATTGGCAAAAAGTGATTCATAAATGCTTCCTTAAATTCTTCCTACTCCATTAGTGGTAAAATAGCTGACATTCCTTGTACAAATGTCTCAAACCAAACTTGGGCCACATCAGATAGTTGAAAAGACACCAATTCAATAGATCTGCGACTAGAGTACCCCAAGGCTCTAAAGACTCGTTCCACAACATCAATAAATATCTGTGGGTCTTCCTGAACATCTGACCCAAAAAAAGTAAGAGGTTTTAACTTAAGCAATTGCGGTAATGACACATCAATTCTTGTAAGCTTGTCTTCTTGCTCAGCTGTTCTACCCAATTCTTGCACTTCAGAAGAATTTTCTACTGGCTGGCCTTCCCTTTTACCCTGTTCCACTATAAACCCAACCAATGTCTCTAAACTCCTATGTATACCAGCAATCATATCCGCAGTTTTATCATGTGACTCTTGAGGGGGTTCTACTCTTTCCTCAGGAACTCTATTAGATACATGGACTTGTTCATCTTGTCTTGGGGTTCTCAGACCTTATGCATGCCCTCTACCTCTTCCTCTAGGTCAGCCTCTACCACGACCTTTTTCTACTGGAATTGTAGATAGTGCATACTCTTCAGTAGAGGGTGCACGATCTACAGCTTCTTCTCTAGTGACCGCTCTAGTTCTTGGTGGCATCATTTACTATACAGAATAAAACACCCTTTTAAGATACTATATTATTTATTCAAACCTTACACTAGGAATTTAAGCACACTTGGAATAGGAAGGAAATGAATATTCTATAGAATCCCTCAGCAGCACCAGAAGTATAAATATGTTCGGCACATATCGATACTAATGGTCCTACTAAAGAATCCTTTGCTCTAATTGTCATAGGGAAACCTAATGCTCTGATACCAACTTGTCACGCCCCTACTTTAGGAACGCAAATAACACTATTGTCTGATAACTTTATCATTATTTATTTGCAATCAACTTCATATTATGACATAGATAATATCATACGTTTTCAAGTTTCTAATAAATCTAATTATACATGCCAATGCCATAATTAAAAATATTACAATGAAAGCAAAGATCCCGCCTGTGACGTTCAGAGTAACTCTAGAGTACATTTATATTACAATTTAATCACTAAGAGCCCAGAAACAATTTAGGCTCAACACGGAAGTACGACACCTAGTCGATCAAGAAGCCGCAGGACCAAATTTTAGGTCTTTATCTAAAAAATATATCAACCACATGTAGTGAGTTTTACAACTCAGTGAGCAAATAATACCTCCTATGACCTCTTAGGTCAACATATGGATGTACTCTTTATTTTAAAATTTTTTACATGGAAAATCATAATTCAGATGTACATTCATATGTGACCCGCATTTCAAATAATCTCTGTTCAAATTCATATTCATATTCATTTCATAAGTAATGCTGTAAAACGATAATAATATCATAGTATGCATTAACATAATTCTTATGAAAACATTTGGAGGATCCCATATCAGAACCACCATATCAGAGTTTAATCTCGTTCCGTACTTTAGTGGTATAGGATTTGCCTAAACTCAGCATCCCGCTGACGTTTGCCCTACTACCATTCAAGAGGACAAGCGAAGGGACTTTATATGGGTATTTCCCAAGCACACAACAAGGGAAGGCAAATCACATCTCATATAACTGGCATATCGCCTATATATGAGGCATTCTGCTCTCCATCACATATCATCTCCCGTGTGTTGGCCCTCACACGAGGCTAGCACCACCCCATACTAGCTGAGGCAATCAAGGTGCACCAGGGCTAACATAACCTGCTGTTAGGAGACAATGTTTCTAATAAGATTCCTCCATAAAACCATAATCTCATATAATCCATATTAATCAAAACAGAGGTACTATTATAATGCAGCATTTTCATTCTCAGTATCTTCCTTTGTCAAAACTTTCTAATCAAGGGAATCACGTATACATGCCAATATCTGAGGCAAACATATCTCTGTATAAAACAATATCATATGCATAACATATTTCCTTTGCCATATAATGAGAAATACATTTAAAAATCATATGTTCAATGTGTTTCAAAATTCATTACAAAAGTCACTCTTCTTGAATCAAATATCATATTGTAATCGTTTTATATATTTTAAACCATTTCAGGAACATATAAAAGTATAAATAACTTGTAAACATACTCATTTATCAATTTAAAGTTCAAGAAGAGTAAAGGCAAGTCATAGAAGAATCATCTACTCACAAGTAAGGGCCCCAGATTGGATAGCCCTAAAATATACTTTCCAATCTCAATTTGATCAAATAGACCTCGAAAATGTATCCGGAAGGTCCAAAAATCAAGAAAAAAACTTCGAGAACTAGGTCACTATTCACCGCCAAAAATCACTATTCACGATGAACAAAAAGCTATCAGATGGTCGAAAATATTCATATCCTAAGGTTTATCTAGCTATTGAATCCATCTACGATGTCAGATTTTCAATTGGAGGTCTCTAAGTAAAAGTTTCAGAATTTACCTTTTTATGAGATTTTTTATTTCAGATCTACGGCGATTCAACGTCTGATTTGAAAAATTGATCAGTCAAAACCATAATATTCTTCGTCCTAAATCCAGTGGTACCCTTAGTTTTGAGATCAGAAGCAAATAGGTACTCCAGATTTAAAGAGAAAATTGAAGGTTACTATTCCTCACTATTCACTCTCACTACTCCTTCTTCTCACATTTTTCCTGTCTCCTTTCTCCGATTCTTCTTTCCCTTCTATTATTTGTTTTTTTTAATAATAATAATTATTATTTAATAATTGAATAATAGGATTTTATTATATATATATATTCATATAAATTTCATTTTTCATCCTAAAATATTCCAAAAATTTCTAAAAATTTACATTCTCATAAACCTTTAGTTAAACTCTTAAATCATGATTTTTCTTGATACAAATCGTAATAAAACAAATCTCAAAATAAATATCTTTATACATATTAAAAGAAATAATATTTCTAAAAATAAAACAAAAATTTATTAGAGACCAATATAATTATTTTAAGCAAAACAATAATTATTTTTAATTAAAAGTATACTTACTTTTAGCAAGACATAATCATTTTTAAACAAATAAAAATATATTTGTTTATAACAAAATATTATCATTTAAAAATAAAAATTACGCCCAAAAACATAAATTCTCATATTTTCTTTGTACTTCTTTAACCCATGTAGTAAATATACATATTTTCTACGGTTCTTATCCTTAGTTTCGAAATTCTCTCTTTTATTCTAAATTTTCTTTAATTAGAATTTTTGTTAAATTTTACGGTTATTACAAGCTTCTTAGGAAAAGAAGTTGCTAGCCATCATATGATATTATGAAAATAGTTATTCATGCCATATATGTCATTATTGTACGATTTTCATGTACATAGATAAAGTGCGTTCATATGACCTAAAATATTTGTTGTAGCTTATACAGATCAACATGACATGATGAGCTATTTTGATGATAATTACGATTTATTATTGAACCTATTGGGATTTAATTCTCACTATATTTCTATATCATGTTCAGAAGACTGAATATGCAAATATTCATTATGACCAACTTTTAACGAACGTTGTGTCGAATTGGCTAAGATCTCGGTGAAGGTACAACCACCCGCACCTGTATCTTTGAAACTAGTCAATATGAATGAATAAGATGTAGACATATATGTGTTTGATTTTTGTATGGACGTTTTAAATTAATGATGTATATGTGAACCCATAATTGTATCAGTGTTAATGATATACCATAAAACTTAATTATGCTTGGTTAATTTAATTGAATGTTATTATGAGTTAAATAGTTAAAAGTAAAGAGGTAATGACTTCATGGGATTTTACAAAAAATATATATGTATATATGTAAAAAAAATGGAGTTGTTACAATTTTCCCCATAAGCCACTCTTGGCTCTACCACCCATCCCTTTCCTATTATTCTGACACTACAGGTCCATCAAATGTACTAGAAGAAGACTAAGACTCTATCTTCTCACGGTTTCGCCGCATAAAGAAGGAGCAAATTGCTCAAAAGGCCACCCTGCATTCAATAAATGACTCAATCTAAAGCATGCAGGGAATGATGCAAGATAGATATAATTAGTAATTGGCCCATAATCAATCACCACCACCTCTAGAAGACCAATAAGCAAGTAAGTTCCTTCTTTTCCTTTGCTTGTACATTAATTGTTAGTCACATTGAGGACAATGTCAAGTTTAAGCATGGGGGAGTAGCTACTTCAGGCTTTTGGTTTTCATTGGATGAATCTCTCTTGTTTTATTGCATAATCACAAAGTTTGCTATTCTAGAGATAAATTAATGTAATATAGGTTAATTTTACCTTATAAAAATGTGATGCACAATAGAATATGAAATATGAGTTATCATCTTAGTCTTTCTCTAATTTAGGTTTATATTTAGAGAAAATGGTTAAATCTCTCACTATCTCCACTATTCAATTTCAATAGGAGACAAAGGCTAGCATTTAGAGCTTAGAAAATCAAATGGTCTAACTAACAATTGTAGTCAGCCAATTAGTGGCTTGTAATTTAGGAAAGTTACCCTCTCACATTATGGTAAATCCAAGGGAAAATGTATGTGCCATTATGCTAAGAAGTGATAAAGAGTTTAAGATTCCTGTATAAGAAGCGCATGGACCATTAAAGGAAGAGGAAGAAAAAAAAATGATGCAACCATGGAAGGTGAACATCCAAAAGGTAAGTTCTTACCTCTCTCTGAATATGAACCAATAGCCCATTTCCTTAAAGCTCTTAAAGACAATAGAAAAATTGGAAATAATTCTAACCTATATGAGACCTTTAAAAAGTGTGAGGTAAATCTTACTTTTTTTTAAATGCTCTCAAACAGGTACCTCGTTATGCCATATTTTTAAAGGAGTTAGGCACCCAAAATAGGAAGCAAAAATTGAAAAGAGGTGAGAAAGTAAAAGTAAGGGAACATGTCTTTGCATTTATTCAAAGAAAACTCCTTACAAAGTGCAAGGACCTTGGTATGTTTTGTATCCCCTGCACTATAGGCATCACTAAGTTTAAGACATGTTAGATCTAGGAGCATATACTAATGTCATGCCATACTCTGTTTATGCAACTTTATCACTTCGACCTTTGAAAGAAATTAGTGTTATAATTTAATTGGTTGATAATCTAACACCCTTCCTGAGGGTGTAGTTAAGGATGTCCTAGTGAAAGTTAATGATCTAATTTTTTCTACTTATTTTTATTTGCTTAATATAGAGAATGCTGATTAAACCACTCTAATTTTTCTAGGGAGACCATTTTTAAAGACAACCAAAACTATAATAGATGTTCATAGTGGCACACTAACAATGGAATTTGAAGGTAAAATTATCAATTTTAGTAATTTTAATGCCATGAAAGATCTTATTGATAATCATTATGTCTGTGCTATTAAAATGATTGAATCTGTAGGACATGATATTGCTATTAGAGAGCCTTCTATGAGAAATATTGAGGAACCATCCTTGAATACTAATTTGTAGGAGAATATTGTAGCATTAAATAAGTCCCTAAAAGTGCAATAAACAAATAAGGATCCTTATACTTTATTATCAATTTCTAATGAAACACTTGCATCTTCTAATTTATAAGATCCTGGATTACACTTGAAATCTCTTCCTAGCCACCTAAAGTACTTGGAAATTGGAGAGACATCACCTATCATAGTTGCCAAAAAGATGGATACTCAATAAGAGATGTTAATAAATATTTTTCAAGAACAAGGAACCGCCATTGCAAGAACAATTGAAAACCTTAAAGGCATAAACCCAACTATAGAACTATATCAGACTCTATCCTTTAAAGGGACTAAAACCAATAAAGGTAAGAAAAATGCCCCTTGGTTTGGGCCCCATATTATTAATAATGTGTTTTCTTATAATATAGTAGAACTTTAAGGCTTAAATGATTACCGAAAATTCCAACTTAAAATGGACATTAAGGATCCTCCTTGAATGAAATAGGGAGCTTTAAGTCAAGCCAATGACGTTATGAAAAGGCACTTATTGGGAGGCAACTCAACATGGTCTTTTCTTGTCTAAAAAAGAGGGGAAAGTTAGAAAAATTTAAGGTTCATCACTAAAATATTTTCATCCAAACCAAGAAAATAAAAAAGAATTCAGGGAAGTTCACATTCTCCTTGTTTTTGTAATTAGTTTACATTGAGGATAATGTAAAGTTTAAGTGTGGGGACGGAAGTATATTTGACTAAATAATTGTGAACCCCATTTTAGTATTAATTTTCTTATTTTCACTACCATTGCACTTTTATTGTGTTTACCAAGTTGAGTGATTATGTGAATGTTTCGATTTATATTTTGTATTTTTAGGCCAAGCCAATTTCCAATGATATAACTATCGAAAATTTTTTAGCTCTTGAAAAAAGTATAAATATCATATTTGAGTGCAATTTTAACTTTTTTGCAATTTATTTTTTACTTTAGAATCTTGAAACCTTTTTGCACAAAAACCTTGGAAATTTGATTTATCTTTTACTTAGAGAAGGTTTATGTAATTGAAAAAATGTTTTATAATCTCAATAGGATTCTAGAACTTATTTGACAATCACTTGAGACAAAATCCTAGGATAACACCATTATTTAGGGAATGATTTATGCATTCTTTGCTAAATTGAGCCTTTCAAGCATACTCTAATGTAATTATATATCCATATTTCCTTTATTTGAGATTAATTGAATTTTCATTCTATATCCATAAAAGAGCCAATAGCTAATTTTTATAATAAATCTCCTTATTTTTTATACTATTCACTCACTCCATGATTATTTTTCTGCAAAGTTGTTTTGTAGAGCTTCATTACTCAAAGGAAGGAGAAGTGGAGTAAAAGAAACAAAGAAAAATCCAAGGAAAAAGGAAAATAAAAGAGAAATTCGAAAGAAAGAATGAAGGCTAATGTAGTGCGTGGAAAAAGAATTGACAATCAAGGAAAAAGAATGAATAAATACAACTAGCGCTAGAATGAAGGCTAAACTAGCGGTGTTAGGTGATTGAATCTAAAATTATGTTCTCTATACTACCTTATACCTTGGTGACATTATAAGCTGAATAAAGTCCTATTGATCCTAGAGGTAGTTTTAGCCTACACTAATGGAGAGTAGCATGAAAAATAAGTGTATGGAACTCCTAAATAAATTAGAGATCCACACCCAATTTTTGAGATACATAAACTCATTCGGGTAAAAAAAATTAATTGACCCAAAGACACAAATACACTCAAGACTCAAGAGAATAAATAATGGATGGCATTTGAGTTGATTCTATGCATGGTTATGATCTTTCAAAAAATTTCTTGAGCATATTTCATGTTATAAGGCAAAACTTGGTAAGCCTAACACTCATGACATATATTGATTTTTGATTTTGTATTTAGGGATTATTTTTCTTGAGGACAGAAAAAAGGTTGAGTGTGGAGGTATTTAAGGTGCTTATAGAAGGTGTGGAAATTTAAGACAAATAGGTATAACTTTTCTATGAAACACGTTTTCAAATTCTTTAGAAATCCTAGCACTACACTGCCCAAAAGTCAGCACCATCATCTTATTGCGCCTAATAGGAAAACGAGTTTAGAGCATTGTGGCGCTTCAGAATAGTAGCAGCAGAGCATTGCATTGCTCCTTATTGGTTTTCACCTTAAAACTAGCCCAAAATGCAGTACAATGACTCAAAATTTGAGCTAATGAAATCCTAAGCCATTTGGGTTGTAATAAGCTATAAATAAGATGTCAATAAAGCATTAAGAACACATTATATCATCAAGAATTCTATTCATTCTTTCTTTTTCTCCCTTCTTCTCTTAGGTTTTCTTGTGGCCTTACTTGGCTAATTATCTTTTATTGGTTAAGGAAGATTAAAACTCAAGGACTTTATGCATTGTGAGAGTTAATTAAGGTTCGATTATTCAATTTTATTTAGATTTTGATTATTCATCTATTCTTCATATCATGATTGTTTCAATTAATAACTAGGGTGCACACTAGTGGTTTTGTTGTTTCAATATATTGTTGAATCATATATCAACAAAATTTTGATCCCTTTGATTTAAGAAGCAAATAAGATTAATGATTGTATGATTATAAAATGTTATCCTATGGTAAATAATTAACTAGACTAAATGCAACTGATATGTCTATGTTGTTTAGATTTATTAGTTTCTATTGTTCTTCATATGATTAATTAGTTAAATTTTATCAATTGGCTAAGGATAATTATTAATTAAGGTTAGTTGAAACAATCGTTATTAGTTAACCAAAGTTAAGGAGAAACATAAACAACATCCCAATGGTAGATGATAACTCCAATTTACTGCAACTTTTATATGCTTTCCGAGTGTGTTTATTGTGCTATTTTGATTATTAAGCACTCTTATTCCCGAATCTAACTGAATGTGATGACTCCCTTAGATGCAATATCATCCACCCTATGTGCTGTAGCAATGTAGTGTGCATATGTGGCAATCTTGGCAGCGAACCAAGTGATATTGAGTGAGCTGGCCCCTTTTTCCTGCAAGGCACTGATTCTGTTTGATATGGCGCAGGTGGCAGGGGAGCAGAGCTGTACAGCAGGTGCAGCCACCACCTAGCAGGAGAAAGCAGCAAGCTGACACTGTAGGCTGCTAGTTAGGTTGGTACAGAACTGCCTCCACTACTGAAAGTGGAGAGGAAAAAGCTGCACGCAGATATACTGGCTGCAGAGCAGGGAGAATGTTAGCAAACCAAAACACTTTACTGGGACCACAAGGCCTGTCTATAAAAGGCCAGAAAGTAGAAACCAAAAGAAGAGGACAAACAAGGGGAGAAAAAAGAAGGAAATACACAGAGAGAAAATTGGAGAGTCTCTAACCAGAGAGGGTGGCGCGAAACACCTCAGCCGAGGGCTTATTGGCACTTGCATGGTGAAACATTTAAGCGGGAAGGGATCTGTAGCTCTAGAACCCCTTGACCTCTGTTGTATTTTTCTGGTTTAGCAGGAAACTGCATTTGTGGTTTATTTATTTTAAGTGCATTACTTAGGATGTATTCTTGTATCACTCTGATGTCTGTAACCAGTGTAGTTATGAGGCTGGGCTAGTTTCTAGCTAGGGTTGTAATGAACACATGAACATTTTGAGTTATTAACAAATTGCTGCAGCATTGCTGAACATTTGACTGTGCGTTTATTTTAATTCCTTCTGATAATGGAAGTTTAATGGAGGGAGATGAAGGCTAATATTCACTAGGAAGGGTAATGGAGGCTAGAAAAGAGTTGAATGTATGGGGTAAGCTGATATAGGGATATATGGCTACCCCATTAGCCTAAAAGTAGGAGATTCACACACAATTCAGGGGTGAGGATTGATGCAGGGATGTGTGTCTAACCCCTAGAATTGCAGGGAATGGAAGTCTGGAAAGGCCTCATTCAAGACTTAACTTGGCACTGAGAAAATTGCTGCAGCAATTCTTAGAGCAAATATGAGTGCAGTAGTTCATGGCAACCCTGAAGCAACCCTAGACCACCTAATATCATTCTCTTTTGCTCCTTAGTACTCCTCAACTTAGTTATAGTTATATTCATTCAATCTACCTTTATTCTAATCTTGTGAGCCATCTTATTTTTGCTACAGCATTTCACACGGCAAAAGTCTCTATAATAGTTTTAGTTCACTCCTCGTGGGACGATACTCACTCATCACTTTATTACTTGGTCACAACACGTGCATTTGCGTTCGGACACTGCATTCATCTTTACATGCAACCAACAGTAGATACTCAATATAGAATGGGTTATATTTTCGATGATAATTATAACCCTTGATGGTGGATAACAACTAAAACCAATACTATCATCATTGATTTATTATAACATTTAGTCCTTTGGGATTATTTCATTTTATATCTAATAGTTTATTTACAGTTTTCAAAATCCCCTTCTTATTTTTACAAAAGGTAATACTAGTGTCTGTGTGATCAACCCTTACCCGTATTACTACAGGTAGTTCTGAGGAAAGGTATTAATTATATTTTGTGTATTTGCAATGGTACATACTAACTATAGTGGAAGATAGACACCAACATGGCACCCTAATTGTTATAGTAGTACGAATTCCCAAGAGCTCTAGTGCCACGATGCTAGAAAGACATCACTACGATGCCCATTTGCTATAGACTGTCTCTAGTTTCCCAAAAGTAAGAATGCCTTGGTGTTAGGATGGTATTGCCACAATAGTAGAAACCTATTAATGTTCTTGAAGAAGTAGCAACATGGCTTTAGTTGACAATAAATAAAAGAGATAAATGTAGAAAAACATAGATTTTAACATAAGTTGCAACTCAATAGGATGAACATAAATAAGAAGAAACCCTAAATCACTACGGTTGCCAATACTTATTAATAGCGGACCAAGGAGGTATCAAAAGATCATTAGAATCATCCATAATTTCTCATTTCATCTAATTTCTGTCTTTCCCTTTCTTTAGTTTAGGTTTTATGGCCCTATAAGGCTAAATTGTTTTGATCAATTTAGGTATGCTAAAACCTCAAGGAATTCATTGTGAAGCTTATATTTTTTTTATTTGATCAACTCAAGATTTAGGTATTAATTGTTCTTCTACATTTATTTTATGATTGTATCTTTTGACAATTAGGAAAAACTACTAGTTAATTAAATTATTCAATCTACGGTTAAGTTATACACAAAATACATAATAGTTTGGTCCTTTTAACTTACAAGGCAACCAGGATTAATAAATTTACTACATTATAGGAATTATTAACTCCTAGGAAGAACAATTAAATATGTTAAATATGCAATGACTTGATTATATATATATAACTTACCCATCATAAAGCCATTACCTTCCTAATATATTTTCTATCTTTTTGGAATTAAACTTATCAATCAATTCAGGTATACATAAACAAGTAATAGGAAACAAACATTCCATCTCAATTATATCACATAAAATTGCAAGGTATTTCATTAACTTTTGACGATCCATTTACATCAACACATTCTATCTCCCTTTATATGACCTCTATGATGAATTGAGTAGAGGTGGAGGTACATATTCTAGGAGTCTTGATAAAGTTATAGTTATTGCATCTTGTACTAGAAGAAAATGCCTTAAACAATACATTTCCATCTGGCCGACTGCTAATAGCAAGGTTAAAGCATACACTAGCCTTATATTTCTTTTTATCTGAACACAACATGAAATAATAATGAGAACTAAGATTCCTAATAGTTTAACAATAATAATAAGCAATACATATGTTGGACATCGTGTTATGTTCAACTATATCAAATTCATAGATCAATTTGCCATAAGAACCAAAAACACAAATCTAATACGTATTTAATAATACAATCACGACGTGTGTGTGTATATATATAGTACTATATCAATGTAAGCCTTCCTCTACTCATATTCCACTATCACAAGTTCAATGTGAGCCTCTCCTTACTCACATTCTCGAACGAGCATACCTCGCTCTATCTTGTCATGGTCAAGATCTTATATCATATATGTGAATAAGGCATCCCCTATTTGGTACCTACACCGAAGCCATGTGACCTTTTAGGGTCACCATCATGGATTATCCTCCATTGTATCCCTTCTTTTATTTTTCTTTTTTCTTTTTTTTATCATAAATAGTCGAGACATGATGTCATTTTTCATAGCCATTATATAGCAGCATAATTATTCTAGGCAAAATTTGTCACTGATATCATGCATATTATATGTTTAACTTGGTAATTTTTAATTCATTTCATGCACATATTAGTACAAATTAAAGTTGTCACTACGATGTATACCAATCATTTTTCAAATAAGAAAATGCATTCATGCTAACCATGCCATCAAATTATGCAACTTACATTCAGTGGAAAGAATTAGTGCTATAAAATGGTGACAATGACTAGGTATCAATTCTTTACACTTAAGGTCCTTTATTACATTAACTAAATTAAAAACTTATCCTAAATTCATTCTTAGCCAAGATCCCTAGTTGTTACAACTTTCTTTGTTTATACTTAGTTTATTTAAATTCTACTTATACTTATTAATTTTGACTCATTAACCTCATTTATCTTATTAATAATTAGTACTACACTTAATTAAGTTCAAACTTCTCCTAAATCATTTTGGCCAAGTCATCTTAAATATCACCATATTCTTTTTCTTTTACACTTATTATGTTTTAATTCTTGTTAGAATTATCAATTTAAGTCACCTACTTTATATATACCATCCATTAATCATCATAATCTTTGTATTTTCTTTATAAGAAATTCCAATTTCCATTTAGTGTCGAAACCATATTCCTATGTAAAATCTCCTCTTTCCTTTTCAACCTTTCTTAATCTTCCCAAGTCATGAGTTCATCGTTTAGCTATCTCATCCATTTTAACCAATTTTTTTGACTTCTTACTTCTATGTTCAAGATGAAGAATAATTAACAACAATTAGCAACCCATTTTATTTCTTTTTCTTTCCATTTTGGCCAAGATTTTAACTCTACACTCCATTTACTTCTTCACCCATTTAATCATCTTATTACTCACCCTTTTTAATGAAAAGATCCTTAAATAATCAAAATATTTCAAAGCATTAAGATAGTCCTAAAAAATTTTGCTAAACTACCAGAACCACCAAAAACATAATTTTTTTCATGTACCAAAAATTGAAAATGACATCCTAATTACATGATAATTTTAATTCTATAAATTATATCCTCAAAGTAATTAAAGAGATCAATTCCTTAATCAAAGCAACCCCAAAAGACAAACCATTCTATGCAAAGATTCTCAACCATTCAATGCAAATTTGAAGCACAAGCATACATCATACATGCACCTAGACATGGATCTTTCATGGCCATCGTTAAGAAAACATTCTTGGGGGATGAAGATATTTTAGGGGTGTTATCATTAAACCAATTAAATCCACTTTTAACTTGCACCATTTTAACAATACTAATCTTGTTCCTTATCCTTTTCTTGCTCATGGTTGTCACTTTCTCCCTCACCCATTCTTCACATTTTTCTACCCCTTAATCATGAACTTTGGAGATATTTTGAGTAATATATCATTAGGCCAAATAATTGCCCTTAAATTCTAGCTTATTCATCATATTACTAAGTCAAATTTTTTATCATTTCCTAAGACTTTGTGTGGTCAACCCAAATCCATTTCTTTCATTTAATTCTTTATTAAGAATGTGTTAACATATTTTAAGTCTCTAATTAGGGTAATTTCTATGACTTAACCCTTTCTTCCAAAATTCTATACCTAACCACTCAAAATTCCCCTTTTGGTTCTTTATTTTCCAAAAATATAGAACTTTTGTATTATTTCTTTAAGAATAATTTCCTAAGAATATTAGGAACAAACACCCCATTTTATTCCAAGAAAATTGCTATTTCTAATTTTTTTCCCTTTATCCTAGCCATATTTGTCATTTTAACCCTGATATACTTTTATCACTAAACTTTTGGTGCATTTTTCTTTACCTTTTTCCTTAAATTTTTTCCATCACTTTATATTGCTTATTTTCCCCTTGTTAAGCATATTTATATAGTTTTTGATAAACAAAATTGACGATGTTACAATTTTCCCCCTTCAAATAAACTTTTTTCCTCAAAATTTAAAATGGACCTAATTCAAATAATTAAGGATGTCTTTGTTTCAATATTTCCTCTATCTCTTTTGTAGCTTCTTCTGGAGTTAAGCCTTCCCAAACTAATTTTATTAAAGGAATAGCCTTATTCCTTGATTGCTTCACATCTGTATCAAAGATGGATACAAGTACTTGTTGATTTGTTAAGTTTTCTCTAACTTGCATTGACTCATCTTTCTCCAAGCTACGTTTATACTTCATACCAACACAACGGAGACATGTATTTCTCACCATATAAGGCTTCATGTGGTGTAATTCCAATATTTGAATAGTAGTTGTTATTATATGCAAAATCCACCAATGGTAGAATTTTTATGTAATATCCTTTACCCTATTCTAATACACAAGCCCCTAACATGTTTTCTAAGGTTTGGATGGTTCATTTTATTTGTCCATATGGTTAGGGATGATATGCAATACTAAAGTGCAACTTAGTGACAAATGTTTCTCAAAGATATTTTAGAACCTAGAAGTAAACCTAGAACCTCAGTTAGCAATGCTATTAGAAGGAATTCCATATAGCCTAACAATTCTTGTACATATTGTAACATCCTAAGTCTCTAATAAAGTTAGATAAATCTAAGAATAAGTAGAAAATACATATGACAAAGAATTAAAATGCTTAGTTATTTAACAATAAGGAATTTATAAAATAGGTGACATATAGTTAATCATGAATCATATAAATAAAATTCTTAGGAGCATAATGGATGGGGAGAAGATACAAATACATTTTTAAGACATTACTAATCTAGGATTAGTAGTAAATTAAGGCAATATAAAACAACTAAGGAGCTGCCAAGTAGCACCACAAAATTTTAGCCACATAGTATGCCACATTGGCCATAGAATTGTAGCCACCTTGTAACAACCTTGCACCTACCAAAGCATGCCACATTGTCCACAAAGTCACAGCCACAAAGCATGCCACATTGCCCACAAAATTGCAGCCACCTTACACCTACCAAAGTATGCCACATTGCCCACAAAGTTGCAGCCACATAACATGCCACATTGCCCACAAAATTATAGCCACCTTGCACCTACCAAAGTATGCCACATTGCCCACAAAGTTTGATGCGTACTGTCGCAGGTACAACCAAATTGATACCTTACCTCAAAACTAACTTGTAGTAGTGGGCATAAGGGTCGATCCCATAGAGACTGGTATTACTTTATGTGATTGAGAAAAGGGGAAATTGATAATTGTAAATAAAACCAACTAAACAATAATGAAAGTAAATAAGAGAGAGTGATTAATGATAAAGACGTTGGTTTCAGTTGATATCCACCGTCAAGGGATTACATTGATCATTGACAACATAATCAATCTGTAATTGAATATCTATCATTGGGTTTCTAACCCTGTTCCTCCTTAAGTCTAGTAAATTAATGATAATCGCATCAATTAAATCCTAATTAACAAGCAATCCTTTAGCACATCGGTAAAGTATAACTTATTAATCACATGAAGAACTAGAGAAACTGACAGAGCTAAACAAATATAAACACATCGGTTATATCTAATTTAGTTAATTATTCATCATAGGTTCAATGATTTATAATCCAAAATCCTCAAACCTATTTGCCTCATGAATTACAGAATTGAAGACTTTGTTCAAAACATAATTCAACGGTAGATTAAGACAGATAATATACTAGTAGGCCTCCTAGCAATCATATGAATAATCATTGAGAAGAAGAGTAGATGAATAATCAATACTCAATTCAAATTGAAATAATAAAATCAAATCCAAATCTCAAAATGCATGAAGATCCCTTGAGGTTTCAATCTACCTCAACCAACTAAAAAGTACTAGCCACGCAGGGCCATAAGAAAATCTAAAGAAGAATTGAAGAATGTAACTAAGAACTTAGATGAAGGATTGAATCAATTCTCTGCTTTCTTTCCTCCCTTTTATAGATTTACTCCTCCTAATCTAAGTAGGAGTGTTTCTAGGTCAAATCCCGGCCCATCGGGCTTTAATTGGATTCAAAAAGACCTAAAATTTGCGAATTCAACAAACTGATGCGGTGGTGAGCGCCGTAGCACGCTACACAAGCGTAGCGGCGCTACAAAAAGCTTTTGACAGGGCACCGCGGCGCCTAGGCTAGCTCTAGCGCACTCTGAATTCTGACGCTCGGGCGCCACGGTGCCTGGTGCTTCTGGGCAACAAATGCCGCGGCGCACTAGATAGCGTCGCATCCCTCTAAACCTGCAATGACGCAGCGCCGTGGGGCTCTCTTTCAAGCGCCTTGGTGCCCAGAAATTTCTAGAATTTGCCAAAGTTCCGAACACAAAGGTCTATTTCTCTTATTTTCATAGCCGGTGGAATCAACTTAACCCAATCTATATTGAAGGAGATATCCTAAATTTAGTGAGCAAAGGGCAGAATTCATCCAGCTGCACTGTGATTCTGATTTGGAAGCTCTATAACGCTATTAAATCTCCTGAATTTGACCAAGTGTTCAACATAAAAGTTGTAAATAATTGTGGTATCTATTCACAGCCACTTGAATCACTTTGATTGAAGTTCATAAGAGGGATATATGCTCAAAATAGTGCTGGAAGGTCTGGAATCCCTACAATATAGCATTTTTCCATGAATTTCTTATCTTTTTCTTATCTTTTCTTCTTTCTTTGTTCCTACAACACAAAACACAAAACAAAGCTAATTCCTAATTATATTTTACTTAAATCAAACAAAAAGTAAGTTTAAAGGTATTAATATCATGCTTAATTAAGATCACATCAAATACCCCCACACTAAACCTTTTGCTTGTCCTCAAGCAAAATAATCCCTAAAGACAAAAACACAACAATCAATAATGTAGTGAGTGTTAGGCTTACCAAATGTTTGCCTCATAACATAAAAAATATTCTCTACAAAAATTTTGGAAGGTCATAATCATGCACAAGATTAACACAAATGCAATCTATTATTTTTTCGTTCTGAATCCCTATTGTGTGTGTGTTTTTGGGTCAATAATTTTTCTTTTACCCGAATGAGTTTATATATCCCAAAATTTTGATTGTAGATCTCTAATTAGTTTAGGATTTCCATATGCTTATTCTTCATGCCACTCTCCACTAATGTAGGCCAAAACTACCTCTAGGATCAATAGGACTTTATTTAGCTTGTAATGTGGCCAGGGTATAAAGTAAGATAAAGGATACAAAATTAGGCTTAATCACCCAGCATCACATGATTAAATCTGATCTCTTGAGCTTTCCTAAATTTAGGGTGATTTCTCCCCCCGACACTCATTTTCTTGTTTCAATTGAGTTTAATCCATCCTTTTCCTTGGTTCTCAAAATTTTTTTTCTTTCACCCACAAAATTTGCTTTTATCTTCTTTGGATTTTTCTTCTCTCTTCTTTGCATAATTCTCTCTTCTTTTTTTCTTTGCATAATTATTTTCTTTTCCTTGCTCCTCCCTTCCACCCTTCTGTAAATAAAGCTCTACAAAAGAAGTATTAAGAAAAATAATCAGGGAGTGAGTGAATAGGATAAAAAAATAAGGATATTCATACAAAATTTAGCTTTCGGCTTATTTGTGGTTTTTAGAAGGAAAAGTTCATTAAGCTCAAAATAGAGAAACTAAGGATATTTCATTGTTTAGGTTAGGCTTGCAAGGCTCAATCTATCCAATAATGCCTAAATCATCTCTAATAGTATTAACCTAGGATTTCACCTCAACCAGCATTCAAATAAGTTCTAGAATCCTGTTGAGATCATGAAATATTTTTGATTTATATAAACCTTCTCTAAGTAAAAGATAAAATTGAATGCCCAAAGTTATTGTGCAAAAATATTTCAGGATTCTAAAATCAAAAGTAATAAATTGCAAAAGGGATAAAATTGCATATAACCATGAATTTTCTATATTTTTCAAGAGCTAAAAAAATTGAATAGTCATATCCTTGGCAGTTGGTTATGCCTAACATCCCAAAACATAAATTTAAACATTCACACAATCACTCAACTTGTTAAACATAATAAAAGTGCATTAATAGTGAAAATTAGAAAATTAATGCTCATAATAGGGTCATAATGATTTAGACAAATAAACTTCCACCCCCACACTCAAAATTTACATTGTCCTCAATGTAAAAGAAATATAAGAATTAGGGAAGGATATAGAAAAACATATGCGTTAAGTGAACTTCCCTGAATTTGTTTGAGTTAAAATGAGCGTGTTGCATCGCTGGATTTTGAATTGTCTGCTTTCCAATTTTTTTTTTGACTATGTTGGGTTGCCTCCCAATAAGCGCCTTTGTTTAATGTCGTTGGCTTGACCCAGCTCCCTATCTTTGTTCATGGAGGCTCTTTGATGTTCACTTTAAATTTCTGGTGTAACGTCCCCAATTTACGTTACGTAAAATAAACATTTTTTTTAATTATTAGTTTCGCAATCAGGTATTTTTCATAAAGATACATATTTCAATTCTTTATCATGGGAACAGATACATATAGTATCTCGCATGTATACAAAATATACAGACCAAGTCTATAAACATCAAAGTACAGTAGAAACGGGGATTCTGCCTGTAGTGTTCAGAGCACTATAAAATACAAACACAGTATAATTCAAAGACCGTGAGTCTTGGAAGCAACGTAGACTCACCTAGAGAATATATCACCTATCTATCGAATCAGACTTTGATATTCTTATCTGAAAAATGTGGAAATATCGTGTAGTGAGTTTGACAACTCAGTGAGCAAATAATTCCTCCTATGACCTCTTAGGTCAGCATATGGATGTACTTATATTTTAAAATGTGTCACATAGAAAATACAGTTCAGAAGTACATTCATATGGGACCCGTATTTCAAATATTCTCAAATCAAAGGATATTTAGATATCCAAAACCATATATATCATGGTATGATCATTAAACAAATATTGTTATGCTCAGCTATATAAGCTATAGTAAAATATTATGTTTTAAAGATAAAATCATCAATTTAATGCTACTGCTTCACTCGGCAATCTGGTCAATACAATGAAAATATAACTCATTTGCTATACGCATAGTGACCTTAACCACTGTCATAATAAGTGACCAGGGAATGTGAGTACATCACCCTCCTGCCCCCCACATTATCATTATCACCCAGTTGGAGCGGCCTTCCCCTGGCTCACTCAGACTAATAGGGCGTTCCCTATTTGGTACCGTCACAAACCATACAACCAGCCGATATTCATGAATACATATAAATACATGTAAAATTATTAAGCAACTCGCCATGAGCTTTACGCTTGCCATTCAATCTCATTTATAATATGACATGCATCATTTTTAGAAGTATATAGCTTTCAAATCAATGCATCGTGTACATAATATTCAATTTATCAAATAATGATAAATACATTTAAAACCACATATTCAATGAGTTCCAAAATCCGTTTCGAAAACCATACTCTTCTTGAACTATGTGCCAGTTCGTAAGAAAAATAAATATTTTAACACATTTTAGATATTTATGATAGCATAAATAATTGTAAACAGAACCAATTATATATTTATAGTTCAAGAAGAGCACGGGGTAAATCATAGAAAGAAGTATCTACTCACAAGGTAGGGCTCCTGGTTGGACAGCCCTAAAATGTACTTTTTCAACCCGAATTTGACCAATTAGACCTCAAAAACGTTTTGGAGGGTCTAAAGACTTAGAAAATGACTCTGGGAGCTTGGTCACTATTCACCGTCAAAAAACACTATTCACTCACCGGAAATACTATTCACTTGCCAAAAAAATACTATTCACTAAGAACAAAATGTTGTCAGATAGCTGAAAATTTTCATATCTTAAGGTTTATCTAGCTCCTGAATCTATCTACGGTGTTAGATTTTCAATTAGAGGTCTCTAAGTAAGAGTATCAGAGTTTACCTTTTTTTTGAGATTTTCTACTTCAGATTTATGGCGATTCAACGGCTAATTTGAAAAATTAATCGATCAAAACCGTAGTATTCTCCATCCTGAATCCAGTGGTATCCTTAGTTTGGAGATCGGAAGCCAATAGACACTCCAGATCTAGAGAGAAAGTTGAAAGTTACTATTCACTCACTATTCACTCAGTATTCTTTTTCTTACTTTTTTCAAAAATTTGTCGACAAGTCTCCCCCTTCCCCCTTGTGTCTTTTTATTTTTATAATTATTATTATTTAATAATCGAATAATAAAATTTTATTTTATATATATTCATATAAATTCCGTTTTTCATCCTAAAATATCCCAAATTTTTTTAAAAATTTACATTCTCATAAACATTTAGTTAAACTCTTAAATCATGATTTTTCTTGATAAAAATCTTAATAAAACAAATCACAAAATAAATATCCTTACACATAATAAAAGAAAGAATATTTCTAAAAATACAAAAAAATTTATTAAAGGCCAATATAATTATTTTAAGCAAAAAAATAATTATTTTAATTAAAAATATACTTGCTTTTAGTAGAACATAATCATTTTTAAACAAATAAAAATATATTTGTTTGTAACAAAACATTATTATTGAAAAACAAAAATTACGGGATGTTACATCTGGGACTGATTCAATCCTTGAAATTCCACTGCATAACTAGAAGCCACATTAGTAATAACAAGTGATCCTAACCAAGGGAGAGATTTCTTACCTTTAAGTGGTCTAACCCCTTTTATTTCTAGAACTTGATGCAACTTTTTAGTCGGGTCTATGCCTTTAAGGTTTGCAATTATTTTTGTAATGGCATTTCTTTTTCCTTGAAGAATATGCATCAATTCCTCTTTTTTTAACACCTAAAATTTTTGCAACTATAATAGGTGATGCATCTCCTACTTCCAAGTATTTCAAGTGATTAGGAAGAGATGACAAAATTGATCCACGGTCCTGCAAAACAGAAGGTGCAAGAGTAATATCAGAATTTGATAATTCCATATAAGCAACCTTACCTTTTGGTGGCCCTTTTGAAAAATCATTGTGTGCAACCAGTTTCTCCTTTGTTTCTTCATCTAAGTCTATCTCACCATCATCTTCTACTATAGATTTGTTCACACTTTCCTCTATTTTATCCTTTTCATCTAATTCAAACACATCGTATGCCAAAGAATCAAGTATATCAACGGAATAAACAGGAGTATCATCACCTGGGTGTTTCATGGCTTCATACATATTGAATTTTATTACATCACCATCAAATTCCATAGTGAGTGTACCACTATGAACATCTATCTTGGTTTTAGAAGTGAAATCCCCATTGTCCATGTCAAGCACATAAAAATCTGTAGGGAACACCAAATCATCAACCTGCACCAAGACATCCTCAATTATTCCCTTAGGATATGCAGTGGACCTGTCTGCTAGTTGAATTATCAAATTTGCAAAGTTCAATGGTCCCAAATTCAAAGATGTATATACAGAATATGTCATAACATTGATCGAACATAGCCTTTTCAATGCGAGTTCTCCCAATTTTGCATGGAATAGTAAACATACCTGGATCCTTGCATTTAGTAGGGAGTTTTGTTTGTATCATAGCAGATACATTTTGACTCATATGAACCTTTTCAAAATCCATTAATTTTTGCCCTTCTTTTTGAGTACATTGTTCTTTCAAGAACTTTACATATCTTAGCACCTGTTTAATGGTATCTAGAAGAGGGAGATTAACTTCACATTTTCTAAAGATGTCATACAATTCAGAAGTTTTCTCATTTAGCCTATTCTCTTTAAGAGCTTTTGGAAAAGGAGGCATTACTTCATAATTTGGAGTAGATAGGGACTTACTTGTAGATTCTTCTTTCTCCTTATTTAATTTTTCATGCTTTTTAGGAGAAGAAAGGGATGGTAAACCTTCAGTTTCCTTACCATTCATTGAAATAATTGCACTGACATTTTCTCTAAGATGTACCATAGTTTGATAAGGTAACTTTCCTGGGTTTTGAGCATCCAATTGACTCATTGTAGTTGCTAACTGACCTACTTGAGTTGTCAGGTTCTGAATGCTGGCTCTTGTTTCTTGCTGAAATTGATGAGAATTATGTACAAGAGTTTTCACAACATCTTCCAAGGAATTACTTACCTGATGATCCTGAGATGTATCTTGTCTAGGATAATAGACTTGTTGATTTTGCTAAAAATTTTATCCTACAGGCCTTTTTTGTGCATTCCCATATCTGAAATTGGGATGATCCTTCCATCTAGGATTGTATGTATTAGCATAAGAATCATACCTCTTTAGTTGGTCAGGAAAACCTCCTACAGCATTCGTTTGTTCTGTGAATTCCTATTAAAGTGTAGAGCACATATCAGTGGAGTGCCCTATTGCTGAACATATTCCATAGACTTTAACTTGCTGTAGTGTACCTGTAGCCATTTGGCGCACAAGAGAGGTAAGTTCAGATATTTGATTCTGAAGAGAAGTAGTACTTACCTCATGGGCATGTCTAATAAGAGTATCATGCCTAATGCCAAATTGTTGAGAATCAGCAGCCATATTTGATATCAGGATTCTGGCTGCTTCAGGAGTCTTATCTACTAGTGCTCCTCTACTAGCTGCATCTATCATGCTCCTATCTCCCTACAAAAGACCTTCATAGAAATATTGGATTAGTAGCTGCTCACTAATCTGATGATGTGGGGCAGCTTGCACAAAGTGTTTTAAACCTCTCCCAATATTCATAAAGTGTCTCTCAATGCCATTGCCTAATGCCACATATTTCTTTCCTGATAGTAGCGGCTCTAGATGCAGGAAAATAACGTTATGAAAACATTCTCTTCATCTCATTCCAAGTAGTGATAGTACCATAGGGCAAATAATACAACCAATCTTTGGCTGAATCTCTTAATGAAAAAGGAAAAGCCCTAAGTTTTATTTGTTCTTCAATTACCCCAGGGGGCTTCATGCTGGTACATACCACATGGAATTCCTTCAAGTGTTTATGTGGGTCTTTACCTGCAAGTCCATGAAAATTAGGTAAGAGATGAATTAATCCAGATTTCAACTCAAAATTAACATTGTTACCAAGATTAGGAAAAGTAATGCATAAGGGTTGCTGATGCAAATTTGGAGCTACAAACTTGTTCAGAGTGGGGTGCCTCGCCATGGTTACTTCCTCCTTTTCTTGATCAATGTCCTCTTGAAATTTTCTTCTGTGCTTGTATACAGATTTTCCAATATCTGTATTGAACTCTAAATTTTGAGAATTAGAAGAACGAGTCACAAGAATAAATCAAATTAAAATAACAAAAAGTAATAGACGCAATCCCTAGCAACAGTGCCAAAATTTGATGCGTACTGTCGCAGGTACACCTAAATTGATACCTTACCTCAAAAATAACTTGTAGTAGTGGGAGTAAGGGTTGATCCCACAAAGATTGTTATTATCTTATGTGATTGAGAAAGGGGGAATTGATAATTGTAAATAAAACCAAGTAAACAATAATGAAAGTAAATAAGATAGAATGATTAACGATAAAGACATTGGTTTTGGTTGATATCCACCATCAAGGGATTGCATTGATCATTGACAACATAATCAATCTGTAATTGAATATCTATCATTGAGTTTCTAACCCTGTTCCTCCTTAAGTCTAGTAAATTAATGGCAATAGCATCAATTAAACCCTAATTAACAAGCAATCCTTTAGCACATCGGTAAAGTATAACTTATTAATTGCATGAAGAACTAGAGAAACTGACAGAGTTAAACTAATATAAACACATCGGTTATATCGAATTTAGTTAATTATTCGTCATAGGTTCAATGATTTATAATTCAAAATCCACAAACCTATTTGCCTCATGAATTACAGAATTGAAGACTTTGTTCAAAACATAATTCAGTGGTAGATTAAGATTGATAATATACTAGTAGGCCTCCTAGCAATCATATGAATAATCATTGAGAAGAAGAGCAGATGAATAATCAATACTCAATTCAAATTCAAATAATAAAATCAAATCCAAATCTCATAATGCATGAAGAACCCTTGAGGTTTCAATCTACCTCAACCAACTAAAAAGAACTAGCCACGCAAGGCCATAAGAAAATCTAAAGAAGAATTAAAGAATGTAACTAAGAACTTGGAAGAAGGATTGAATCAATTCTCTGCTTGCTTTCCTCCCTTTTATAGATTTACTCCTCCTAATCCAAGTAGGAGTGTTTCTAGGTCAAATCCCAGCCCATCGGGCTTCAATTGGAGTTAAAAAGACCTAAAATTCACGAATTCAGCAAACTGATGCAGCGATGAGCGCCGCGATGCTACGGTGCCTAGGCTAGCTCTGGCGCACTCTAGATTTTGATGCTTGGGCGCCGTGGCGCTGGGCAGCGGGCGCCGCGGGACTCATTACTTATGGGCAACAAATGTAGCGACACTCTTTTATGAGCACCACGGCGCCTAGAAAATTATAGAATTTGCCAAAGTGCCAAACATGAAAATTGTATCTCTATTTCTCTTCTTTCTATATCCAATGGAATCACCTTAAGCCAATCTACATTGAAGGAGATATGCTAAATTTAGTGACTGAAGGTCAGAATTCATCCTACTGCACTGTGATTCTGATTTGGAAGCTCTGTAACGCTATTAAATCTCCTGAATTTGACCAAAACATAAACGTTGTAAATAATTGTGTTAGAGTTTCACAGCCATTTGAATCACTTTGATTGGAGTTCATAAGAGGGATATATGCTCAAAACAGTACTGAAAGGTCTGGAATCCCTGCAATGTAGCATTTTTCTATGAATTTCTTATCTTTTTCTTCTTTTTTCTTCTTTCTTTGTTCCTACAACACAAAACATAAAACTAAGCTAATTTGTAATTATATTTTACTTAAATCAAACAAAAAGTAAGTTTAAAGGTATTAATATCATGCTTAATTAAGATCACATCAAAGTTGTAGCCACATAGCATGCCACCTTGCACCTACCAATGCATGCCATATTGCCCACAAAATTTCAGCCACCTTGCACCTACCAAAGCATGCCACATAGCCACAAAAAAATTAGCCAAGAAAAACACCAGCTTGTAGCAAGGAAATCCTGCCACATAGCCATAATTATTTCAGCAACATTCCAGCCTAGAAGCAGCCAACCACTTCAGCCATTTTTTTGCCCATAATCAGAAAAATAAAGCAAAGTCTACTGCCCCAACTCATGCCTCTGCATTATCACGCCCTCCCTGCAGAAACCACAAGGGAATCCCTGCAAAAACACAAGTGAATCCCTACAAAACACAGCCTCCTTTTCCTCTTGAGTGGTGGAAACCAGCAGCTAAGAATCATCTTGTCTAGTTATTATTTTGGGCAACAAATCCAAACCCCATTCCTCATGCAATTAGCACCTAAGAGGGAGAGAAGGTAGCCAAAAAACTTAGAGCCAAAGGGGAGAGAAACCAGAAAAAAGTATCTAAGTTGCAAGGGAAACCAAGAGGAGAAGCAAGCTAAAATTTGAAAACCATAGGAGCATTTCTACACAAGGTGAGTTTCCCCTCTTGAGAAAAGTTGGTTTGTAGTGAGTAAAGCTCATTTTGGGTTTTGCATGGGTGATTCTTGAGCATTATATGTAAGATTTTAAAGTTGAAAACACAGAAATCTAGTGGTAGGGAACAATCTTTTCCATCTAAGTTACAAACATGCTGAAGCACCACACATGCAACACCTTTAAATTTTAGACCCTGTGTTATTGGACTGTTTGATTGAGTAAATGGCCTTTAAATTTTCTAATATTTAGTGAGAAAAGTCTTGAAATATTGATAATCAATTTTGGAAAATTTCGTGATTTTTGAGAACCTACAAATAGGCCATTTACAATCAAAATAGTGCTGAGAACAATTTGCTAGACAGCTTAGGCTGTTGATGGAAATACTAAACATTGAAAGGGTTAGATGTTGGAATTTTGTATGAAATTTTTCTGACATTTTATAGGGATCCTAATTATGGATCCAACCAAATGTTAGGGAATTCTAGGTAGGTTAAGGCATATAATAAAATATGAAAATTCGGTGGGACAAGAAGTGAGTCAGAACAAAATAGAACTGGGGACAACCATAAAAAGTGTGTTATTTGAGGGATCAAATGAATCTATTTTTTACTGGAAAATGTTTATGGTGATTATATAACATATAATATCAAATATAACGAATTTTGAAGAAGTGTTACCCATCCAAATGAATGGAAACCATATTAGAAATGGAACTAAAACAAATATGCATTGTTCTGGATTATAGAGGTAGTTCTTGAGTTGAATGGAAGAATTAAAGGCTTATAGAATCACGAAATAAAATAGACATGTAGAGAAACCTCGATGGAAAATTTTAAAATTTTTAGAGGACTTTTGTCATATTTAATAATAATCCCAAATCTCAACAAAATCACAGTTTTTTTTTGGGAGCAGAAGCTCTTAAACTAGAGACTTATAATTTTAGGTGCTAATATGCATGCATTAACCAAAAGCTCTTATATGTTTTAGCTTCAATTGCTAGTAGTAACATTTTCAACCTTGGAATGGAAGTGATTGTGTAGGAATTAAGGTAGCTAGCTTTTCCTTAAAACACTCATTATGTTTATGAACTTGAATTTATCAATTTCACTGGTTGCCTGACTTTTATGCTATGATGAATGATGGTCTAAAGATATGTTATGTATACATTCTCAGAAATTAAGGGGGTACCCAAAGTGTGCCAAGTAAGCCCCATTTCCCCCATGTATTGGCCAATAATAGGAGATGCATAACCCTTTTGCAGGTCTGAGACGACATTGGGTAAGTAGACCAAAATGTTATGGGTCCCTAGTGTGACCAAGATGATGTATGTATGTATGGTCAATGCTTATGTTTCAGTGAAATAAACTGAGATGTTTTAAGGAATGGAATGTGTACTATTTTTATGAAAAATTTGCTAGCTATTGAGATTGTCATATCATCTTTTTATGTCCATATAATCACATTCCAGGTACTCCAGCAAGAAGTGAACAACAGGGGTCTCTAGGTTGACTCATCTGATTATGGATATGGATTGTATTTTCCTTGGTTGTGTAATATTTGTGGGATGGCTTAATTGAGTACGAAGTCCTTTTTAGATAGCTTATAATGTGATGTAAAATAAGTTATGGACTGTACCATTTTCTTTTATGGCATTAGAGCCTTTTTGTTGTAAGTAATGCCTATCTTGCCTATTTAGTTACCTATAAGGAAATGAAATTTGAAAATGCTTGGAATAGCCTGAAGCACTTGTATGCGTATCCAAGAAAGATAAACAACATAAGTGAATAGGTTAATTTATAGGTTAGGTAGACATTGCTAGAAATTTACAGATAAGAAAAAAATATATAATACTAAAAGGTAGTTTGGGGGGAATATTCTATGATGTGGATGTATGAAATAAGATGCTAGTCAGTAAGGTGTGACAATTTTTGGTATTAGAACAAGAGGTCAGGGAATTATCTATGTGTTTAGAAGTATTCTAGGATATTCTAAATTGATTTGAAGTTGAATTATTGTGAAATTGGCTTTTGTTTTAGTGGTTGTTAAATAAAGTAAACATAGTTTATGGTCGTGTGACTAATTATATGAAAAATGCTTGTATATATAAATGTGCACAAAGGGAAATGGAATATAAGAGAACCTAAGCTGAGACCCTAAAAGAAATATCTAAGAATATGGAAGCCTTAGCTGCCAGGCTCGATGGGCAAGCTGCAGCCCAAGCTACCATAACATAAATTCTTCAACAAGTTCAAGAAGCCCTTCGACAAGTGCCACACGGAAACGATCCTGAGGGTTCTAGAGAGGAAAATAGACCAGACCAACTGAATAAACTCTTGGCCCAATTCAGGAATGCCAAACCTCCTTCATTACTAGGAGAATATGACCCAGTGATAGTTGAGCGATGGATAATGCAACTAGAGAAACTTTTTGGGGTTTTAGAATGTAGCACATAACAAAAAGTTTCTTTAGCCACTTACATGTTAGAAGGTGAGGTAGAGCATTGGTGGAAAAACATGCAGAGACTATGGCAGACCAATGATACTCCCATTATCTGGGATAATGTTGAAGAAGCATTTTATGATAAATATTTCCCAAATAATGTGAAGAATCAAAAAGAGGCTGAAGTCATACAGTTGAAGCAAGAAAATATGATTGTACCCCAATATGAGGCTAAGTATGAAGAGCTCTCTAAATTTTCCAATTACCTGAAGCATACCCATGATGATGTATGGAAGGTAGCAAAATTTGAGTGAGGATTGAAACCTCAAATTAGAGAAAGATTGGCTACCTTAGAGATACGGGATTTTGCCAAGTTGGCAAGTAAATGTAGAATAATAGAAGAAACTCTGATGAGTGCCAGGGCTGAGAAAAGATTGAGAGATAGTGAGCCCTCTAAAGGAAGAGGAAAATCCTAGAACAAAAACTTTAAGGGGAATAGTTCTCAAGGTAGGAGAATGCTGACCTGTAATGGCCTAACCTCTAGCCAGCCAACTTGTAATAAATGTGGGAAGAAGCATGGACATAGACTCTGTTTAGCTGGTCAGAATGTCTGCTATAGTTGTGAAAAACCCAGCCACTACTCCAGGGATTGTCAAGCAAGGAGGGGATCAGTTCTTGATGGTAGACCACAGAATTAGGGACGGGTGTTTGCTCTTTCCCAATAGGAAGCTAGCTAAACTCCAAATTTGATTAGAGGTACATTAATGATTTGAAACTCACTTGTAGATGCACTGTTTGATTCTGATGCTACGCATTCATTTATTTCATATGATTGTTCTAAGAGTCTGGGTTTGATTGTGGATACTTTGCCATATGATCTTTCTATTTCCACACCTACTGGGATCCGTGTCATAACTTCTGATGCTTGTATCAATTGTGTTGTACAATTTCATCATAGATGTACCACTTTAGATCTTGTATGCCTTTCTCTATTTGATATTAATGTTATTCTTGGAATGGATTGGTTGTTTACTAATAACGCAATTCTTGATTGTTCTAGAAAATCTGTTTCCTTACCTGTTTGTGGTCATACTTCTAAACACTCCACTAAAACTTCTTACCTATCCACCACCAAGGCTGAGAGACACCTTAAGAAGGGTTGTCAAGGGTTCCTAGTCTTATTTTCTCTGCAAGCAGAAGTAGAAGAAGGCATAAAAAATATACCTATTGTTAGGGATTACCAAGAAGTATTCCCTAAGGAGTTTAGTAGTCTCCCTCCTGATAAGGAAGTAGAGTTCTCCATTGACTTAGTGCTTGGTGCAGGTCTATATCTAAAGCTCCTTATAGAATGGCCCCTGTAGAGCTAGCTGAGATTAAGAAATAGATAGAGGAACTTTTAAAGAAGGGATTCATCAGACCCAGTGTATCCCCCTAGGGTGCACTAATCTTGTTTGTTAAAAAGAAAGATGGTAGCCTTAGGTTGTGTATAGTCTTTTCAAATCATAATACATTTTGGTGGCTCCTAGGTGACTAGTATATCTACTTTGACATGATTTGTCTAAGATTTTGGTTTTCAAGCTCATCTCTTGTGGCATGCATATCTTGTCTTAATAGAGAATGGTTCCATCTTTTGTTACGAAAAAATTATCTTCATCTTTATGGACTTGTAAGAATTAATCTTATGCCTGGGTTGTCCTAATTTAAGTTCTTAGATTAAATTCAATTTTCAATCCCCTACTAGACAAGCTCTTAGATAAGAGTGTAGTTATTAAGCGTAGATTTTCATATTTCGCATTTAACTTAATTTCATGTAACATTAATTGACTTAGATGTAAGGATTTCCTACTAAGGATATCGGGTACAACATTATCTTTCCTTGAATGATATTTTAATTAAACTTATAATCATTAAGAAATTTCATATGTCTTCTTAGTCTTATGTTGAATTCCTTTTGATCATATTAATACTTAAAGCTCCTATGATCACCATATCCCTTAAATATTTCACCGTATAAGTAATGACTCCATATTTTAAAGGTAAATACTATTACAACCAACTCCAAGTCATGGGTAAAATATATTTTCCTTATATGGTCTCAATTGCCTAGAGGAATAAGTAGCTACCCTCTTATCTTGTTAGTACACAATCTAACCCTTTCTTAGAAGCATCACAGTAGAGTTCAAAATATCTTGAGGGATCTAGAATAACTAACATAAGAAGAGTAGTTAATCAGATTTTTAAGTTCTTGAAAACTTTTTTTGCACTCTTGAGTTTATTTAAAAGCATTTCCTTTCCTAGTCAGTTTGGCCAAAGGTAAAGTTATTTGCAAAAATCTTCATATTAATCTTCTATAATATCTAGCTAGTCATAAGAAACTCCTAATATCAGTAACTATCTTTGGTCTATCCCAATTAGCTATAGCTTCAGTTTTGCTAGGGTCTACAACTATTCCCTCACTTGAAACTACATGTCCTAAAAATTTCACTTCTTTTGACCAAAACTAAAATTTCTTTAATTTAGCAAAAAATTTGGTCTCCTTCTATACTTGTAACATCCATCTAAGATGTCATTTATGTTCTTTTTCATTCTTAGAATACATTAAGATGCCATCTATAAATAACACAATAAGTGCTCCAGGTAAGTGTAACATCTCTAATTTTGTTTCTTTTATTAATAAAGGTACATAAATATTTAATTAAGGAAACAAAATTTATTAGACAATTTTTTGATATCTAAGGAAAAATAATCTTTAGAAATTCTTCGTTTTATGTGTATGCATATAAAATGTTTCTAATATTAAGGGAACAAGTAAGGAGAAAAAACCTAATAGGAAAAATTAGAAATAACATACTAAAGAGAGGCAAAATTCTTTGGTAGGGAAGATAAGTTTTTTTGTGAAGTAAATGTCTTAAAATTTTAAGAAGATTGGATTAGGGTAATTTTTCCTACTTCAAGAGTTAGAAATTTTAAGTTTAACATCTCCACCCATAAATTGGGCTTTCACCTATGGACAGTTCATATAATTTTTCCACTTCACATAAGTTTCTAGCAAGCCTATTGGATAGCCCAAGCAAGAAATAAAACATAGACTTAGATTAGGATATAGAAGTTGGACCGATAACCCAAAAATTATGAAAATGTGACCAAGCCCTCCATGAAAGGTAGAATTTTAGACAAAGCAAAGGAAATGGGTAAG
The DNA here is from genome assembly GCA_037074535.1 of Gleditsia sinensis. Lineage (NCBI taxonomy): Eukaryota > Viridiplantae > Streptophyta > Magnoliopsida > Fabales > Fabaceae > Gleditsia > Gleditsia sinensis. Next base: position 26,580,419 of record CM073463.1, read on the forward strand.
AATGAGCCCAAATCCAAGAGGGAAAAAAATAAGAATCATGTGAGGAAATAGTAATGCAATAATAATCAAGATTAAGTCACATGGCATTAAGACAAAACATCTATATCCTATATTCATAATTTCAACAAGTAGGTAATAATATATGGTATTAGGAGAAAACATCTATATCCTACATTCATAATTTCAACAAGTGGACAATAATACATAGCATTATGACAAAACATCATTATCCTACGTAAATAATTTCAGCCAAGTAAGGGAGATCCAATGGCTGAAAATTTGCCACTTAGAAAGGCAAATCTATCATACTTGATTAAGACAAAAGAAAAAAGAAATGAATCACTAAATCAAAGGGACCTTGTCCCTTGTTTTAAGAACATATTATCATAATTTTCGGAATACAAATCTTCTTTTGCTATCCATATCTTGACTAAGGAAGAGGAAGACAAGAACATGAGTTGTTTTTTCCCAAAAAAACAACTAAGTGCATCCTAATTGTGATAAGGTAAACCCATGATCATGAAAGGTGAATCATTTGATAGTTTATTTAAGCAAAACCCACCCCTGTAACATTATAATTTTGTCCAAGTGAGGGAGAGGAAAAACTAGAAGCAAGGTAAAGTGAGGAAAGGAAAGAAAGAGAGGAGAAGATATGAAGGAAGTAGAAGGAGAATTCTAGAGGACTAAGTACTCAAGGTAAATTAACTTAATCTCCACTTGAATCCATCTTTCTTCTTCATCCTTGGGGTTCAAAAACTCACCCTCCTTCTCTTATTTAAGTTGCTACAAAAGCTAAGGGAAGGGAGAAATCTTGCTAGTTCCTTCAAGAGGAAACAAGAAAAAGAATTCACTAAGTGAGTTAGGGAGATCTTTAGGTAGATTTAACAATATCTCTTTTTGAAGAAAATCTTTAAAATTTGTAACATTTATGTAGGATTTTGATCTTAGAACTTTGATAAAATTTACAATATTTATTACTTTGATGATTGGTCATGGATGTTGCTATATCATGTTACATGTTATTTTGCCTATGATGGATGTTTTGGACATTACGGTTGGTGTGGAAAGTGTAACAACCTCTTTTTTTTTCCTTTATTATTATATAATATTGAGTTCACATACATGTCATTAATCAAAACAGACGTATAACATATCAAACACATAGATATTTACATCTTGTTTATTTTGGTTGACCAATTCCGGAGATACAGGTGCGGGTGGTTGCACGTTCACCGGGATCTGAGCCAACTCGACCACAAACATCTTATTTGATTCTAAAATCTGCCCAACATAAAGTAACTCGATCCAATGTGCACTAAAAGCCAGAGCCTTAGAAACAAAAGCTGCATAAATAATTTTCTGAACATGATAAGGAAATATAGTGAGAATTAAATCCCAGTAAGTTCAACAATAAATTATCATTAGTAAAGCTCATCACGTTATGTTCAGCTGTATAAACTACAGAAAATATCTTTGGTCACATGAATGCATTATATCTATGCACATAAGAATCATATTATAATGATATGTATGACAGGATTAACTATTTTCAAAATATCATATAATGGCCATCAACTTATTCTCATTTCAAGCTACCCCGGTCAGGGTGAGTATCCTCTACTCTCCGGTACGGGCTTTTCTCGCTCCGTCTGACATGGCCCACTTTCTCTTTCTTTTCTCATTATCATGATCATAACCGTTGGTAGGGCGTCCCCTACTGGTGCACCACACGGATTGCCATGTGACCGTGCTTATTTCTTTTCTTTTCACAATGATAGCCAAAAATATGCTTTCAATAACAAGTATGTTCATCAAAATATAACTATTACCATAAATCATTGGTAATCATGCCATGAACATAACCATTTCAAATATCACTTTATAAAATATTTCCATGTCAAAATTTCATACTTAAGATGGTAAGAAGTTCATACAATGGCAATGGCTATGGCTATACTAGTCATTTATTAAGATTCATCTTCTTTTTTAAATACTAATTTTATTTCTTTATTTTCTTGATGCAGGTTTTCATCCTATCTAACCTTCTCTTACTAATCAGAGCATAACTCCCTCAATTTAACTCTGATGTAGGTGATCTTGGTGTCCATTTCAAGATAAAACAATTATCTAAAACTATTATGTTGAACATTGTAGCGAAATATTAAGAAACAAAGGTGATATTACTCCCTCAAAGTACAGGATAGTTCCTCTCGGATAGGTTCTGACCTTTACTGACTAATTAGACCATATCTCCCAAATTGGAACTCCAAATTGCGTTATTCCAGTTGGTAAAAATCCATGAGCCATATATCTATAATTGTTATGTTGGCGCGCTATTTTAATTCCCTACAGAATATTCCCAGAAATTCAAAAAACTAAAGCATTAATAACATACTCTTCCCTGAATAAACATTTTCTAACCTCTGCTTACTAATCAGATCATATCTACCTCATATGAACTCCCAATTGCATAATTCCAGTGGGTATATTTCCATGAGACATAGATATATAACTTTCATGTTAACCATTTATTTTAATTTCATACAGATAATTCCCAGAAATTAAAATACAACAGCTGTCCTAACATAATCTTCCCTGACGAACCATTTTCTGACCTTGGCTTACTAATCGGACCATATCTACCACATGTGGACTCCAAATTGAATGATTCCAGTGGCTAAAAATCAATGACACACATATATTTAATTCTTATGTTAACCATTTATTTTAATTCCCTACCAATAATTTCCAGAAATTAAATTACCGAAGCTATCCTAACATATTCTTCCCTGATGATTCATTTTCTGACCTTTGACTACTAATCAGACCATATCTACCTCATATGGACTCCAAATGGAATGATTCCAGTGGGTAAAAATCCGTGACACATATATATTTAATTCTTATGTTAACCATTTATTTTAATTCCTTATAGATTGTTCCCAGAAATTAAAATACCGAAGCTTAAAATTCTGTCAACTATAGCCATACCCATGCAGAACTATCTACACCAACCTAAGTATTCAAACATACATCACATGCAAGATCAATATGTAACATGATATAGCAACATCCATGACCAATCATCAAAGTTCTAAAATCAAAATCTCATATAAATATTATGAGTTTCAAAGGTTTTCTTCAAAAAGAAATATTGTTAAACTTACCTGGAGCACTTAGTCCCCTAGACTTCTCCTTCCTCTTTCTTCCTTTCTTCCTCTCCTTTCCTCACACTACCTTGCTTCTATTTTTGCTCTCCCTCCCTTGTCCGAAATTCTAATGTTGTAAGGGTTGGTTTTCTTATATAGACCACCAAATAATTCACCTTTCATGATCATGGGTCTACCTTATCACAATTAGGATACACTTTGTTGAATTTTTGGAAAACAAACAACTTATGTTCTTGTCTTCCTCTTCCTTAGTCAAGATATGCATAGAAAAAGGAGATTTGTATTTTGAAAATTATGATGATATGTTCTTAAGATATGGGGCAAGATCCCTTTGATTTAGGGATTCATTTCCTTTTTCTTTTGTCTTAATCAAGTATGATAGATTTGCCTTTTTAAGTGGCAAATTTCTAGCCCTTGAATTTTCCTTACTTAACTAAAATTATTTGTGTAGGATAATGATGTTTTGTCATAATGCTATGTATTATTACCCACTTGCTAAAGTTATGAATGTAGGATATAGATGTTTTTGTCCTAAAGCCTTGTATTATTATGCCACTTGCCAAAATGATGAATGTAGAATCACACCACTTGCTAAATTTTTGTCTTAATGCCATGTCACTTAATCTTGATTACACAAATATTTCATCACTTTAATTTTATTTTTATTTTTATTTTTTTCCTCTTGGGTTTGGGCTCATTCTTGCCCATTTTCCTTACTTTGGTTAAAATTCTACCTTTCACAATGGGCTTGGTCACATTTTCATGATTTTTGGGCTACCGGTCCAATTTCTATATCCTAGTCCAAGTCTATGTTTTATTTCTTCCTTGGGCTATCCTATTGGCTTGCTAAAAATTCATGTGAAGTAGAAAAACTCTATATGAAGTGTCTATAGGTTAAAGCCCAATTACGGGTGGAGATACTAAACTTAGTAACTTTTGCTCTCAAATTAAGAAAAATTACTCTAATCCGATCTTCTTGAAATTTTAAGACCTTTACTTACTTCACAAAAATTTATCTTTCTTTACCTAAGAATTTCACCTTTTTTTTAACATGTTTATTTCTAATATTTCTTCTTAGGTTTTCTTTCTTTACCTATTCCATTAATATTAGAACATTTATATGCATATATGTAAGGTGAAGAATTTCTAAGGAAAATATCTAAAAATTACGTGATGTTACATTCTTCCCCCCTTTAGAAATTCGGTCCCCGAATTTCAATCCATCCTACCACATGTAGGGAATGAAATTAAGGCATTATTCAGAGTTACCAAACTTATTACCTAAATAATTAGAGATATCTTTTCTGTATGACATCTTTAGTTTTTAATATGTCTATTCACTTGAGTGATTTTTGCCATATAACTTAACCTTAAGGATTTCTTTCACTCATAAGTTCTTCAATTGATATCCTCTAGCCCACATGGATATATCTATGGGTCGATAATAGAAAACACACATATAAAGGAACATATACACCTTCATATTGTGTAACTATCTTTTCTTATTCCAAACTTCTATCAAGTCAATTTTTTTTTTTCATATATCAACATCATCCCCTGAATATCATCATCTTAATCTATCATCTATTTTTATCCTCAAATCCTTTAATCAATATGTTAAACATACGTAGCAATAAATCCTTCAAACCTTTAATAACGTTTATGTACCATTGACACATGTCTAATAATTCCAACTTACATCATCACAGTAATTCTATACAAGCTTATTAACACCATTAAACTCCTTGTCAAAAATTTCAATTATTTCTTCTATCATATCCAAAAGCACCTCATTCTAGCTTATGCCAATCCCATTTAATTCACCCAATCATTTCAAGAAGATTTGTGTTTTTGTTTTTGTTTTTTTTTTCCTAACAATTACTCATACATGAATTCTCAATTCCAACATAATTCACATCCTATATACTAGACTCAATTTAGCATGATATAATCCTTTAAAACAAATATCTTGATAACTTACATTATTTTCGGACATGGTTCTCATAATATTCTCTATATTTCCAAATTAAGAGTTCAAAGACTAACTTAAATCCTACTTCCTATATTTTATTTCTCGAGAACTTCAACACCACTAATTCTCTTAATTACATTCGTCAAAACACCATAAGACCATCATCCGTCCATTCTTTTTAAACTTTTCATTACTTTAACCTAATAACAACTTAGACACCATAATAACCGAGTTTTAAAGAAAAGAAATTATCTTTCATTGCAATGAGGGAAAATAACCTTGCATTTAATGCCAACCGTTAATGAGTGAAACAGACGAAAAGCATAATAGAGAATGGTGCCAAAAGCGAAAGTCAAAAATTTCGACAAAGCATTGAAAAATATTAAAATCGGTGGCCGTAATTCTTGAAAATCTGTAAACAAAATCTATCTATGATTTCAGCAAAAATCGGTGGCCGCAAATTTTGAATATATGTGTCAGAATCTACTTTAAATCTATTGGTATTCGGTGGAAAGATATCACATGGAAAAGAAACATTTCTGAGCTTATAAAAGTCTGTGAAAATCAAAGAATATGTAGTTAACTGGTAGGATGCAGTTGATTGCTTCAAAATAGATGTAATCAATCAACTGTAAATTAACCAGTCCAAATTAAAATTTCTCAAAATATCTAGTCGACTTAATAATACTGATAGTCGACTGGCGAAAACATTGAGAATACAAAATAAATCATTTGATTGCATTTTTTTTTAATTTTTTTTTTCAATGACGGCTATCACCTATAACTTTTCTACAAGAATCAAAACATTAATGCTTCATCAAAGACAACAAGACAAAGACAGATTTCTGGTGATATCTTATCTTATACTCTTTATGTGCTTAATATGGGTCACAGTTATACTACTGTACATATACATGCTTGCCGTCATTTTTGAAATTTTTTTTTATTTACCTTTAATTTAGTTGATATCCACCAATCACTCACATAGTTGTTCTAATAATACCCGTCCTAGTCGCATAGCTATTATAAATATGCCCTTCTCTGAGTTCTATAAATACTTACATTAGTATCTTTGTCTATTCTCAAAGTTAAGGTGATAGAAATTATGGAGGGAACCGCATTCCGTCAGTTTCGAAATATCTGTGTCTTTTGTGGTTCCAGTCCTGGAAAAGATGAGGAGTATGTTAAAGCAGCACAAAATCTGGGTATGGTGCTGGCTAAGAGAAAAATTCATTTAGTGTATGGTGGAGGTAACTGTGGGTTAATGGGGTGTGTGGCTACAGCTGTACATGCAGGGGGATGCCAAGTTCTAGGTATTATTCCTACAGCTCTAGCTACATCTAGCAACATAGGGAAGACAATTGGGGAAGAATATAGGGTAGTTTCCATGCATGAACGCATGGCTAGAATGATGAGCAATGCTGACGCCTTCATTGCCTTACCAGGTGGTTTTGGTACTCTAGAGGAGATTTTCCAAATAGTCTCTTGGGCACAACTGAATATGCATCACAAACCGATAGGTTTGTTAAATGTTAATCACTTCTTTGATGGTTTGTTATCTTTTCTAGATCAAGTTGTGGAACAGAGGTTTATCTCACACTCAGCACGACAAATTCTCATCTCAGCTTCAAATGCTGAAGAGTTGATTGATGCTTTACAAGCCTATGTTCATGTACCTGATCTAACTATTACTCCAATAGAATGGACAGCAGATAACCGCAAGAAGCGTAAATTGGATTTGGATCTTCATCTATAAATGTAGTTATTATTGTACTACTTTTACTTTCTTAGACTCTACTTGTATACCATATTTACCAACCATACTCCTTTAGAGTTGGTAAAACTATCTTTGAATGTTGCTTATGATCCTCTGAACTTTTGAAATATTCTAGTATATCATTCATATATATAATAACAAATTATTCCAGGGATGACCTAATTACTATTCATTAAATCTATGAATGCAGCTAAAGATTTGTCAATTTAAATGCATCACCAAGAACTCATAATGCCCATAATAAGTCCTACATCCTCTTCTCTTATCCCTAATTAATGTTACTCATATCTCAAATCTATTTGTGGAAAAATATTGAACACCTTATAACTGGTCAAACAGGTAATCTATACGAGCTAATGGGTTTCTATTTTATATTGTCACCTTATTCAACTGTCTATAATCTATGCATAGTCATAGTGATCCATCTTTCTTTTTCATAGATAGAACTAGAGAACTCCAAATAAAAGTACTAGGGCATTTAAATCCCTTGTCTAACAAGTCTTGTAAATTTTTTTTTTCCAGTAACTAGAATAATTCTTTTCTGATGTGAAAATACTGCAACCACGGAGCATACTAAGATTTTTCAAATAAAACCGGCACTTTCAAAACTTCTTGGAAATTTTATATGAGTACTAGGGTAAATTCCATGTTAAAATTCCACACTAATATCTCAGTAACTGTATAGTAATTGTAGTCTGTAAACAGCGCACCAGAAAAGTTTCCAGGAAAGAGAGGTGGGTCACTAATGGACACGCTTAAGTACCAAGTCTTTCCTTGCCAGAGCTTTCCTTAGACATGCACTTTTCACAAATCACAATTTTTTTTTAAATTCAATCGATATCATTCTATATAGGGATATAGATACTAGTTGGGTTCTAAGGAGTAAATCAATACCAAATTCTCGAATTGCTGTGGCAAGGTTGTGCAAGATTTCCTCCGCATTGTTTGCCGGATTCCGCCTTGGTGGTGCCATTTCCTACTATGGGAAAAATAAATTTATGCTGCTATTGAGGTGATCAAGCCCAATAGTTAGTTTCAAAACAATATTTAACAGCAGTCATAACACCACCTCGGTATATAGATAAGAAACACTAGTAATTTCTTACCTATATGAGTCACTGATCCCCTACACAGCACAACCACAACATACTCAAGACACTATAAGATCGATTCAGATAACCATCCACCCACTGGCCATCTAGGATCGACCTGCTCTGATACCAATTATGTAACAACCTCTTTTTTTTTTCCTTTATTATTATATAATATTGAGTTCACATACATGTCATTAATCAAAATAGACGTATAACATATCAAACACATAGATATTTACATCTTGTTTATTTTGGTTGACCAATTCCGGAGATACAGGTGCGGGTGGTTGCACGTTCACCGGGATCTGAGCCAACTCGACCACAAATATCTTATTTGATTCTAAAATCTGCCCAACATAAAGTAACTCGATCCAATGTGCACTAAAAGCCAGAGCCTTAGAAACAAAAGCTGCATAAATAATTTTCTGAACATGATATGGAAATATAGTGAGAATTAAATCCCAGTAAGTTCAACAATAAATTATCATTAGTAAAGCTCATCACGTCATGTTCAGCTGTATAAACTACATAAAATATCTTTGGTCACATGAATGCATTATATCTATGCACATAAGAATCATATTATAATGATATGTATGACAGGATTAACTATTTTCAAAATATCATATAATGGCCATCAACTAATTCTCATTTCAAGCTACCCCGGTCTGGGTGAGTATCCTCTACTCTCCGGTACGGGCTTTTCTCGCTCCGTCCGACATGGCCCACTTTCTCTTTCTTTTCTCATTATCATGATCATAACCGTTGGTAGGGCGTCCCCTACTGGTGCACCACACGGATTGCCATGTGACCATGCTTATTTCTTTTCTTTTCACAATGATAGCCAAAAATATGCTTTCAATAACAAGTATGTTCATCAAAATATAACTATTACCATAAATCATTGGTAATCATGCCATGAACATAACCATTTCAAATATCACTTTATAAAATATTTCCATGTCAAAATTTCATACTTAAGATGGTAAGAAGTTCATACAATGGCAATGGCTATGGCTATACTAGTCATTTATTAAGATTCATCTTCTTTTTTAAATACTAATTTTATTTCTTTATTTTCTTGATGCAGGTTTTCATCCTATCTAACCTTCTCTTACTAATCAGAGCATAACTCCCTCAATTTAACTCTGATGTAGGTGATCTTGGTGTCCATTTCAAGATAAAACAATTATCTAAAACTATTATGTTGAACATTGTAGCGAAAAATTAAGAAACAAAGGTGATATTACTCCCTCAAAGTACAGGATAGTTCCTCTCGGATAGGTTCTGACCTTTACTGACTAATTAGACCATATCTCCGAAATTGGAACTCCAAATTGCGTTATTCTAGTTGGTAAAAATCCATGAGCCATATATCTATAATTGTTATGTTGGCGCGCTATTTTAATTCCCTACAGAATATTCCCAGAAATTCAAAAAACTAAAGCATTAATAACATACTCTTCCCTAAATAAACATTTTCTAACCTCTGCTTACTAATCGGATCATATCTACCTCATATGAACTCCAAATTGCATAATTCCAGTGGGTATATTTCCATGAGACATAGATATATAACTTTCATGTTAACCATTTATTTTAATTCCATACAGATAATTCCCAGAAATTAAAATACAACAGCTGTCCTAACATAATCTTCCCTGACGAACCATTTTCTGACCTTGGCTTACTAATCGGACCATATCTACCACATGTGGACTCCAAATTGAATGATTCCAGTGGCTAAAAATCAATGACACACATATCTTTAATTCTTATGTTAACCATTTATTTTAATTCCCTACCAATAATTTCCAGAAATTAAATTACCGAAGCTATCCTAACATATTCTTCCCTGATGATTCATTTTCTGACCTTTGACTACTAATCAGACCATAGCTACCTCATATGGACTCCAAATGGAATGATTCCAGTGGGTAAAAATCCGTGACACATATATATTTAATTCTTATGTTAACCATTTATTTTAATTCCTTATAGATTGTTCCCAGAAATTAAAATACCGAAGCTTAAAATTCTGTCAACTATAGCCATACCCATGCAGAACTATCTACACCAACCTAAGTATTCAAACATACATCACATGCAAGATCAATATGTAACATGATATAGCAACATCCATGACCAATCATCAAAGTTCTAAAATCAAAATCTCATATAAATATTATGAGTTTCAAAGGTTTTCTTCAAAAAGAAATATTGTTAAACTTACCTGGAGCACTTAGTCCCCTAGACTTCTCCTTCCTCTTTCTTCCTTTCTTCCTCTCCTTTCCTCACACTACCTTGCTTCTATTTTTGCTCTCCCTCCCTTGGACGAAATTCTAATGTTGTAAGGGTGGGTTTTCTTATATAGACCATCAAATAATTCACCTTTCATGATCATGGGTCTACCTTATCACAATTAGGATACACTTTGTTGAATTTTTGGAAAACAAACAACTTATGTTCTTGTCTTCCTCTTCCTTAGTCAAGATATGCATAGAAAAAGGAGATTTGTATTTTGAAAATTATGATGATATGTTCTTAAGATATGAGGCAAGATCCCTTTGATTTAGGGATTCATTTCCTTTTTCTTTTGTCTTAATCAAGTATGATAGATTTGCCTTTTTAAGTGGCAAATTTCTAGCCCTTGAATTTTCCTTACTTAACTAAAATTATTTGTGTAGGATAACGATGTTTTGTCATAATGCTATGTATTATTACCCACTTGCTAAAGTTATGAATGTAGGATATAGATGTTTTTGTCCTAAAGCCTTGTATTATTATGCCACTTGCCAAAATGATGAATGTAGAATCACACCACTTGCTAAATTTTTGTCTTAATGCCATGTCACTTAATCTTGATTACACAAATATTTCATCACTTTAATATTTTTATTTTTATTTTTTTCCTCTTGGGTTTGGGCTCATTCTTGCCCATTTTCCTTACTTTGGTTAAAATTCTACCTTTCATAATGGGCTTGGTCACATTTTCATGATTTTTGGGCTACCGGTCCAATTTCTATATCCTAGTCCAAGTCTATGTTTTATTTCTTCCTTGGGCTATCCTATTGGCTTGCTAAAAATTCATGTGAAGTAGAAAAACTCTATATGAAGTGTCTATAGGTTAAAGCCCAATTACGGGTGGAGATACTAAACTTAGTAACTTTTGCTCTTAAATTAAGAAAAATTACTCTAATCCGATCTTCTTGAAATTTTAAGACCTTTACTTACTTCACAAAAATTTATCTTTCTTTACCTAAGAATTTCACCTTTTTTTTAACATGTTTATTTCTAATATTTCTTCTTAGGTTTTCTTTCTTTACCTATTCCATTAATATTAGAACATTTCTATGCATATATGTAAGGTGAAGAATTTCTAAGGAAAATATCTAAAAATTACGGGATGTTACAGAAAGTTCTGCATAGGTATGGCTATGGGTGGTAACATTTTTATGATTTTATGCTACTATTTTATATATTTGACTGTGGTGAAAAATTTATGGAATATGATTAGATGTAATGAAAATGGAAGAGGATGTAATATAATGATGAACTAAAACCTTAGGAAAGGATTGGTTAGGAAACTGGATTTTCGGGTAACAAGGGAAGCTTCTGTTTTTGAAATTCTAGGAAGAATTGGTTAGAAATTAAAAGAAATGGTTAACATGAAAAATGTAGATCTATGTCTCGAGGATTTTTAGTCACTAGAATCACTTAATTTAGAGTCCATATGATGGAGATATTGTCTGATATGTAAGACGTGGTCAGAAAATGGTTAACCAGGGAAGAATCTATCAGGTATGCTTTTGTGTTTGAATTTGGGATAAATCTGTAGGGAATTAATAGAAATTCTTAACATGAAAAATGTAGAACCATGTTTCACGGATTTTTAGCCACTAGAATCATTCAAATTGGAATCAATATAAGGGAGATATGGTTAGATTAGTAAGCAAAGATCAGAAACTAGCTAACCAGGGAAGAATCTGTTAAGTATTTTTCTGTGTTTGAATTTTTGGGCAAAACATGTAGGGAATTAAAGGCAAATGTTCAGATAATAAATATCGATATATGTATCACGGATCATTAGGCTTTGAAATCACTTAATTTGGAGTCCATATGAGAGAGATATGGTTGATGAATGAGTAAAGGTTAGAATCAATCTAGAATCCAGAGTGGTAAATGTAAGTGTTTTGTTTTCGATTTTCTGAGATTAATTAGTAAGGAATCTGAAGACATGATCAATATGAAAGTTGTAAATAAATGTCTTACCGATTTATTGGCTTTGGAATCACCTTAATTGGAGTTTGTATGAGGGAGACATGTTTCGATTAGTAAGTAGAGGTCTGAACCTACTCGAGAAGAAATAACATTGAACTTGAGGGAGTAGTAACACTATGATTACTTAAGATTTCACTAAAATATTCAACATACGGGTTTTAGAGGATTTTCTTATATTTCAATTGACACTAAGATCACCTCAATTGGATTTAAAATGAGGGTTTTATGCTCTGTTTAATGAAGAGAGGATAATAATATTTTAAAAAAAGAATTTTATAAATAAAAATAATAAATGACTAGTGTATACCATAGCCATTGCTATTGCATGAACTCCTTACCATATTAAGTGCGTAATTTTGACATAGAAATATTTTATAAAGTGATATTTGAAATGATTATGTTTATGGCATGATTACCAATGATTTTTGGTAATGATTATATTTTGATGAAAATTATGGCATGTGAGTATAATGAATATACTTGTTATTGAAATCATATTTATGGCTATTAATGTGAAAAGAAAAGAAATGAGCATGGTCACATGGCGGTCCTTGTGGTGCACCAGTAGGTGACGCCTTACCAACGGTTATGATTATGTTAATAAGAAAAGAAAGAGAAAGTGTGCCATGTCATATGGAACGAGAAAAGCCCATTCCATAAAGTAGAAAGTACTCACCCTGACAGTGGTAGCTTGATATGAAAATAAGTTAATAGCCATCATATGATATTCTAAAAATAGTTATTCATACCATACATGTCATAACTGTACGATTTTCATGTGCATAGATAAAGTGCATTCATGTGACCTAAAGATAATTGTTGTAGCTTATACAGATGAACATGACGTGACAAGCATTATTGATAATGATTTATTGTTGAACCTACTGGGATTTATTTCTCACTATATTTCAATATCATGTTCAGAAAACTAAGTTATGCAGATATTCTCTATGACCGGCTTTTAGCATACGTTGGGTCAAGTTGGCTAAGATCATGGTGAAGGTGCAACCACCCGTACTCGTATCTTTGGAACTGATCAATATGGATGGATAAAATGTAGACTTATATGTGTTTGATTTTTGTACATATGTTTTGATTAATTATGTGTACGTGAACCCAGAATTGTATAAGTGTTAATTGTATTTCTTAAACCTTATTTATGTTTGGTTAATTTAATTGAATGTTATTATGAGTTAAATAGTTAGAAGTAAGAAGGTAATGACTTCATGGAATTTTAGAAATATACATATAAGTATATATGTAAAAAAATGGAGTTGTTATAGTAAGATCTAAAAATACATTTCATATAATCCATAAAAATTACAAGTGACTTGGTTATCCTAAAAAGCATAACAAAAAATTCATAGTGTCCATATCTAGTCCTAAAAGTAGTCTTTGGTATATCCTCTTTCTTAATCCTAATTTGGTGGTACCTTGATCCTAAATCGATTTTGAAAGGTGGTAGCTCCCTTTAATTGGTCTAATAGATAATTTATTCTAGGGAGAAGGTATTTATTCTTAAAGGATACTTTATTTAATTGTCTATTATCTATACTAATTCTTAAACTTCCTAGGGTGATAAATTTGGCTTAATGAGTTATTTTTCCAACAATTCTTCTAACTGCTTTTTAGGTTTTGTTAGCTCAACTAAAGGCATCTTATAAGATGTAGTAGAAATGGGTCTTATCCCAGGTACTAAGTCAATGAAAAACTCTATCTCTCTCTTAGGGGGTAATTCTAAAATTTTCTGGTGGGAATACCTTTGAAAATTCAAAGACTACTAGAATTTTAGAAATTCTTTTTCAACTCCATACAATTTTGATTGGCATTTAGTACATAAAATTTTTACTCTTAAGGTGGAGGAGGTAGAAACGTAATGGTGTTGTTACAAAAATTTAACATGACTCAATTTTTTGATAACTAATTCATGCCTTATTGAGGTTGTATTTTAAATAAGTAGAGAGTTTAGAAAATTTCTCAAATTAAGCAATATATTGGTCTATAATCATATTTCCCTAGTTGAGCTGGAGAAATTCAATTTCCTTCTTTACGCTTATACTATTAGTTAAACATTTATCCAAGAAAGTTTTTTGAAACACCTATTAGGAAACATGTATGCCTAGATGGGTTATCAACACCCTTGCTCCCTTTCACCAATGTCCTATCTCATATCTCAACTTATAAATGGCAAACATGACTTTCCATTTATCTATACAACCCAAATTTTAAAAAATATTCTCTAATTCCTCAACCATCTTTCAGCTAGTACTAGCCCATAACTTTCCTAAAATGAAAAGGGGCTAGTTTTTATGAACTCAAACTGCCTGCTCTCATTACTTGCTACCCTGTTACCTCCCTCAATTTTGCTATTATTGCTATTTGGAACGTGCTACAGGATTCAATTAATAGCTGAAACATAGACTCAAATAGCCACAACCAAGTCATGTAAGGTTTCATCTATATTGTTTACCGAATTTCTTCTTAGTGGTGCCATATTTCTACTGTACTACAAACAAAACAAGTTACTATTAAGGTGATTAGGCTTAATAATTACTTAAAAACATTTAATAGTAGCTATAACACCACTCAAGTATATAAATATGAAACGCTAGCAATTTCATTTTTGTGCATCCTTACACAACTAGCTACATACATACTCAAGACACACCTAGATTGATTTAGACAACACTTCAACCTTGGCCATGTAGCATCGACCAACTTTGATACCAACTTTGTAATTACCTTAGTTGTTTTTATATATGTAACTTATCTATCTTGAAGCCATTACCTTCCTATTATATTTTATATTTTTATGGAATTAAACTCGTCTATCAATTTAGGTTTATATAACTAAGTAATAGAAAGCATACATTGCATGTCAATTATACAATCAAAATTATAAGGTATTTCATTAAATTTGACCATATATTTACATCAAAAAAATCCATCTCCCTTTATACAACCTTTCTAATGAAGTGGGTGGAGGTAGAGGTACATATGGTGGGAGTCTTGATAGAGTTAAGTTACTACATCTTATATTATAAGAATAGACTGCTAGTAACAAGTTCAAGGCATATACTAGCCTTATATTTCTTTTTATCTAAACACATCATGAAATAATAATGAAAACTAAAGCTCCTAATAAGTTTAATAGTAATAATAATCAATACATATGTTGTGCATCATGTTATATTTAACTATATCAACTATAAAGATCAATTAGCCATGTGAATCAAACGCGTATCTAATGCACATATCATAATGTAATCATGGGATATATATATATATATATATATATATATATATATATATATATATATATATATATATATATATATATATATATATATATCAAATTCTATCAATACAATACTTGGCTATATCACTGTATCACATAAAAATCATGTTTCAAATAACTCATTGCATCTTATTTCAACATATTGTCAAATCATGACTGTTTACTTTCTTTTTATTTTCCACTATCACAAGGTCAATGTGAGCCTCCCTCTACTCACATTCCCAAATGAGTGTACCTCACTTTGTCTAAGCATGGCCAAGATCTCATATGGTATTTGTGAATAGGGCGTTCTCTATCTAGTATCAACACATAAGCCATGTGACCTTTTGGGGTCACCAACATGGATTGTCCACCATTGTATCCCTTCTATTCTTTTCTTTTCCTTTTCTTTCTCATAAATAGCCAAGACATGATGTCCTTTTTTCGCATCCAACACACAATAACATAATAATTCCAAGCACAATTTGTCACTGATATCATGCATATCATATGCTTAAGTTAGTAATTTTTAACTCATTTAATGCATATATCAATATAAATTAATCAAGCCAAAACATGAAAATTTAAAATATTTCAAAGTAGAAATTATTGTTAAACCAACTTATTAGTCTTGTTAGTTTTCTAAGTTCGATTCCTTTGGTTTCTTTTTTGATTTCTTCAGCTTTGTACCATTACTCCTCCCTTCTCCCTTAATAGTGTTACATTTTTTTCATGGACAAATGATGGACCTAAGGGACTAAGAATAGGAAGAAATGGGAGCTATAGAGGTAGGAGGATGATAACTTACCTTGGTGCCACTTTTTTCCTCAATTTTCCTTTTTTGGTTCTTCCTCCTTCCTTGCGCTTTTTCTCTCTATTTCTTTCTTCTTTTTCTTGTTCTAGTATACTTTTCCAACCCATAAAGTCTTCATTCCACCACCATAATATTGAGGTATGAAGACATTTTAGCGGTGTTATCATTAAACCAAGTAATTCCACTTTTCTCCTTGTACCATTTTAACAATACCAACCTTATCCCATATCCTTATCTTCCTCACATTTTTTTCACTTTCTCCCTCACCCATTTTCACATTTTTTAGCCCTTCATTGACTTCATTCAACAATATTAATCATGAACTTTGGAGATATTTTAAGTAAGATAACATTAGGCCAATTTATTGCCTTTAAATTTTAGCATACTCACCACATTACCAAGTCAAATTTTTAATAATTAGCTAAGACTTTGTTTGGTTAACCCAAATCAATTTCTTTCCTTTAATTCTTTATTAAGATTATGTAACAAATTTTATGTCTCCAATTAGGTCAATTTCTATGACTTAACCCCTTTTTCTTTCCAAAATTCTACACCTAATTACTCAAAATTCTCCTTTTTGTTCTTTCTTTTCAAAATATAGAACTTTTGTATTCTTTCTTTAAGAATAATCTCCAAAGAATATTATGGCTAACACACCTTATTTTATTTCATGAAAATTGATCTTTCTAATTTTCCCCTTTGTCCTAGCCATCTTTGTTATTCTAACACTTATATACTTTATCGACAAAATTTTGGTGCATTTTTCTTTTCCATTTTTCTAAAATTATTTCCAGCACTTTATATTGCTTATTTCCCCCTTTTTTTTAACTTTAAGAAGCATATTTATATAATTTTTGATAAATAAAATTGAGGATGTTACAAAATTTAGCCCTCTATGTATTTAATTTTTATTATGAATATATTTGATTTAACTGACCTAATTGAATTACATCAAGTTTTTAAGGAGGAGAATGGAATCATGGCTAGGCATTGTAACCTCAAGGAGGTAGCTGCTCATAATTTAAACCAACAACCACTATGCATTATTTTTCCTAATTTAAATACCAATTTTGAGTTAAAATATGGACTAATACACCTCTTACCTATCTTTCATGGTCTTGTAGGATATGATCCATATAAATATAAAACAAGAGTTCCATATGGAATGCATGTTCATGAAAGCTCTAGGACTGACAGAGAAGTAGATAAATTTGAGAGCCTTTTGGTTTATACTGTCACAAGTACACCCAAATTAATACCTTACCTCTCAACTAACCTATAGTCCTAGGAGTAAGGGTCGATCCCACAAAAACTAAAATTACCTTGTGTGATTCTTAAAAGGGGGTTTGATGAATAAAAGTAAAATAAAGTTAAAGAGAATGCAAGTAATTAAAAAGAGAGTGATTAATAATAAATATGCTAGTTTCAGTTGATATCCACCATTAAAGAATCACATTAATCATTGACAATATAATAAATCTTAATTTGAATATCTAATGTTGGGATTCTAACCCCGTCCCTCCTTAAGTTTAGTAATTAATAACAATTGCTTCAATTAACTCTAATTAATAACAAATCCTTTAGCACATCGATAAAGTCTAACATACTAATCGCATAAAGAACTAGAGAAACTGACATAGTTAAACAAATATAGACATATCGGCTATATCTAATTTAGTTAATTATTCACCATTGGTTTAATGATTTATAATGAAAAATCCTTAAACCTATTTGCCTCATGAATCATAATAATGAAAAATTTGTTCAAAATATAATTTAGTAGTATATTAAGACAAAGAATACATTAGTAGGCCTCCTTAGCAATTATATGAATAATCATTGAAAAAGACAAGAGCAGATGAACAATCAATACTCAATTAATATTGAAATAATAAAATCAAATCTAAATCTCACAATGCATGAATATTTCTTGAGGTTTCAATCTTCCTCTACCAACTAAAAGTAAACTAGCCACACAGTGTTATAAGAAACCTAGAGAAAAGAAGAATAAACTTGAGAAATTAATCCTTGGATCCTTGGATGTATTGGATCCAACTTTTTCATGCTTTCTTTCAACCTTATTTATAGGTTCGGAGAGTCCTAAATGATGTAGGATTGATTTTGTAACCTCTTTAAATTCATTTCTTTTATTAATAAGGGTACATAAATATTTGATTAAGAAAATAAAACTTATTAAACAATTTTTAAATATCTAAGAAAAAATAAGTGTTAAAAATTCTTCACCATATGTGTATGCATAGAAAATGTTTTTAACATTAAGGAAATAGGTAAAGAGAGAAAACCTAATAGGAAAAATTAGAAATAACGTCCTAAAGAGAAGCAAAATACTTGGGTAAGGAAGATAAATTTTTGGAAGTAAGTAAATGTCTTAAAATTTCAATAAGATTGGATTAAGGTAATTTTTCCTAATTCAAGAGCTAGAGTTCCTAAGTTTAACATCTCTACCTATACATTAGGCCTTTACCTATGGACACTTCATAGAGTTTTTCCACTTGACATGAGTTTCTAGCAAACCAGTTGAATAGCCCAAGCAAGACATATAACATAGACTTGGACTAGGATATAGAAGTTGGAATGATAGCCCAAAAATATGAAAATGTGACCAAGCCCTCCATAAGAGGTAGAATTTTAGCCAAAGAAAAGCAAATGGGTAAGAATGAGCTCAAATCCAAGAGGAAAAAAAGAACCATGTGATGAAATAGTAGTGTAATAATAATCAAGATTAGGTCACATGGCATTAGGACAAAACATCTATACCCTACACTCATAATTTCAGTAAGCCATGTGATGAAATAGTAGGTAATAATACTTGACATTAGAGAAAAACATATATCTCCTACACTTATAATTTCAACAAGCCACGTAATGATATAGTAGGAAATAATACATGGCATTAGGACAAAGCATTCCAATCCTACACAAATAATTTCATTCAAGTAAGGGAGATTCAAGGGCTAGAAATTTACCACTTAGAAAGGAAAATCTATCATACTTGAGTGAGACAAAAGTATAAGGAAATTAATCCCTAAATTAACGGGACCTTACCCCTTGTCTTGAAAACATTTTATCATAATTTTCAAATAACAAATCCAACTTTTGCTATGCATATCTTGACTAAGGGAGAGGAAGACAAGAATAAGATTTGTCTCCCCCCAAAAAAATAGACAAGTACATCCTAATTGTGATAAAGTATACCCATAATTATGAGAGGAGGACCATTTGATAATGTAAAGAAAAAACCACTCTTATATTGTTAGAATTTCATCCAAGTGAGGGAGATGGAAAATCAGAAGCTAGGTAGAGTGAGGAAAGGAGAGAAAGAAAGGAGAAGATAGGAAGGAAGAAGAAGGATAAGTCTAGAGGACTAGCACTCAAGGTAAGTTAGCTTAATCTCCACTTGTATCCATCTTTTCTCTTCATCCTTGGGGTTCGAAACTCACCATCCCTCTCTTATTCAAGCTACTGGAGAAGCTAAAGGAAGGGAGGAATCTTGCCACTTCCTTCAAGAGGAAACAAGAAAAAGAATCTTTAGCATGTTTATTTCTAATATTTCCTCTTAGGTTTTCTTTCTTAACCTATTCCATTAATATTAGAACATTTCTATACATACACGTTAGGTGAAGAATTTCTAAGGATTATATTTCCTTAGATATCTAAAAATTGTCTAATTAATTTTATTTCCTTAATTAAATAGTTATGTACCTTTATCAATAAAAGAAAGGAAATTATCGATGTTACTTTGAACACTTTTGTACTTTTATTAATACATGAAAAGAAATTAGGGATGTTACATTTATCTCCCCCTAAAAGAAATTTTGTCCTCAAAATTTCAGAAATTACCTAATAAGAACAATTTCGGATATTTCTTCCTCGTGACTTCTTCTAGCTCCCAAGTTGCTTTTTCCAGAGTCAAACCTTCCCATAACACCTTAACTAGGGGAATAGTTTTGTTCTGCAATTGCTTCACGTCATTGTCCAATAGAGATGCTGGTACTAGCTGGTATGTCATGTTCTCCTTTACTTGGATTGGTTCATCTCGTATCACATGTGAGGAGTCTGGAAGATACTTTTAGAGCTGTGACACATAGAAAATATTATTAAAGTTGGACAAATTAGGTGGGAGAGCAACTTGATATGCTGATGTCCCTACTTTCTTCAGAATTTGGTAGGGTCCCAAAAATTGCGGACTTAGCTTTCTTGTTTTGAGAGACCTACCAACTCCAGTAATTGGGGAAAGTTTCAAAAATACATGGTCTCCTTCCTCAAACTCTAGAGGTCTATGTTTCTTATCGTAGTAACTCTTTTGCTGACTCTGAGCTGTAAGTATTTGTCTCATATCATCCTGATTTGTTCAGTGGTTTGTTGAACTAGATATGGACCCAATAAGTTCTTTTCTCCTACCTCAAACCAACATAGTGGAGATCGGCACTTTCTAATGTATAAAGCTTCATAGGAAGCCATCTTAATACTAGAGTGATAGCTATTAATATAAGCAAACTCTACTAAAGGTAGGTACTTATCCCATCCTTTACCTTACTCTATCACACAAGCCCTCAACATATCTTCTAGGGTTTTAATGGTTCGTTATGTCTGCCCGTCAGTCTGAGGATGGTAGGCAATACTGAACTGCAATTGAGTACCAAAAGACTCCTGCAACGCCTTCCAAAACCTCGATGTGAACCTTAAATCTCTATCAAAAACGATATTTAAGGGAATTCTATATAGTCTAACTATTTCCTAGATGTACAATTGGGCTAATTTATCCAGTGAATAGTTAATTTTTATGGGCAAAAAGTGAGCAGATTTGGTTAATCTGTCAACTATTACCCAGATAGAGTCATGTCCAATAGAAGTCTTGGGTAAACCTACAACAAAGTCCATCGAAATACTATCTCATTTCCATTTAGGGATCTCAAGAGGTTTTAAAAATCCTGCTGGCTTTTGATGCTCTACCTTCACCTTCTGACAAATGAGACATTTCGTCACAAACTCGGCAATGTCCTTTTTCATCCCTGGCCACCAATACATGCTCTTTAAATCCTGGTACATTTTAGTGCATCCAGGATGGACTGTGTATTTACTCTGATGCGCTTCCTGCAGGATCTTAGTCCTCAACTCTCGTTCTGGAGGGACACAAATCCTTCCCTGACACATGATTGCTCTATCTTCCATAACAGAAAAATTACCTTAGTCTTTATGATCCTGTACATATTGGTTGTGAGTTTGAGCCTCTTTGATCTGGGCTCTAAGGTCACACCCTATACTTAAACCATTAATGACTAGCTTCTTTGGAGTAAGAGTCGTGGCTAGCTTCAAATTTTGAAACTCCTCTAACATCTACATCTCATACATCATCATCTGACCCATGTGTAGAGATTTTTGACTCAAGGCATCTGCTACAACATTCACCTTTCCAAGATGATACTTTATCTCAAACTTGTAGTCATTGAAGAATTCTACCCATCTTCGTTGCCTTATATTTAACTCCTTTTGATCAAAGAGGTATTTAAGACTCTTATGATCATAATATACTTCAAAGGTTGCCCCGTACAAATAGTGTCACCAAATCTTTAAGGCAAACACCACTGCCGCCAATTCAAGATCATGGGTTGGATAATTTCCTTCATAGGGTCTAACTTGCCTAGAGGCGTAAGCAACTACTCTCTTATCTTGCATTAGTACACATCCTAGCCCTTTCTTTGAAGCGTCACTATACACTTCAAAATTTCCTATAGGGTCTGGAATAATTAAAACAGGAGGAGTGGTCAGTCTTGTCTTAAGATCCTAGAAACTAGCTTCACATTGATCAGTCCATTTGAAAGGACTTCCCTTCCTGGTCAATTTAGTCAATGGCAAGGCTATACGAGAGAAATTTTGTATAAACCTCCTGTAGTATCCTGCCAAACCCAGGAAACTTCTGACTTCCCTAACTGTCTTTGGTCTCTCCCATTGAATCACTGCTTCCGTCTTGCTAGGATCTACGGCTACACCTCTATTAGAGATGACATGTCCGAGAAACTTTACCTCTGACAGCCAAAATTCACACTTCTCCAATTTAGTATACAAATTTTTCTCTTTCAGCACTTGCAGCAAAATTTAGAGATATTGTTCATGTTCTTTCTCACTCTTAGAATATATCAAGATGTCATCAATGAACACTACCACAAATTGATCTAGGTAGGGTCAAAAAATGTGATTAATGTAATCCATGAAAATTGCAGGTGCATTTGTCAACTCAAAAGGCATTACGAGAAACTCATAGTGCCCATACCTAGTCTTGAAGCCAATTTTTGGTACATCCTCCTCCTTGATCCTAATCTGATGATATCCCGACCTCAAGTCAATCTTAGAAAAGATAGAGACTCCCTTCAGCTGATCCAATAAGTCATCTACACTAGGGAGAGGATACTTGTTTTTGATAGTCACCTTGTTTAGCTGTCTATAGCCTATGCATAGTCTAAGCCTTCCATCTTTCTTCTTAACAAACAATACAGGAGCTCCCCAAGGTGATACACTTGGTCTAATGAATTGTTTGTCTAACAGTTCCTCCAACTGTTTCTTAAGTTCTTGTAATTCCTTCGAGGTTATTCTATAAGGTGCAATAGAGATAGGCTCTGTCCCAGGTAAGAGATCAATAGAGAATTCTATCTCCCTCTTAGGAGGTAAGCCTAGAATATCTGATGGAAATACTTTAGGAAACTCGTTGGCTATTAGGATTTCATCAAGCTTTGATTCGACTTCTAGGTTTGATAAATACAAGAAAATGTATCCAAGTACTCCATTCTTCAACTCCCTATTAACTTGATTGGCATTAAGCATCAATAACTGCACCTCCTCTTTCGGAGTAGGAGGTAGAAATTCAGCGGTTTTATTACAACAATTCAGCAAAACTTGATTTCTAGACATCCAATCTAACCTTAGAATGACCTCAATACCTCTTGAAGGTAAACAGAAGAGGTCTACAAAAAAGGTTTTCTCCTGGATGGTGACTTGACAGTCCTTACATACAGAGGAAGTTAATACCCTTTTCCCTGTGGGGGTTACTACAGATAGCTCATAGGGAGTTTCAAAAATAGGAAACTAAAACTTCCTAATACATTCTTCTAATATAAATGAATGACTAGCACCAAAGTCAAATAACACCATAAGAGCATATCCATAGATATAGCATGTACCTTGAATCATTTCAGAAGATTAAGCTGCCTCTTGGCCGCTCAGGGTGAAAACCTTCCTTTCACCTGAGGCCTCTGTTCTGGCTGCTTCCCCACATTCTGTGGGCAATTTCTCATAAAATGACCCTTTTGTCCGCAGTTGAAACAAACATCTTGTCCTATGTAGCATGGGCGATTACCATGCATGTGTCCGCACTTAGTGCACTTAAATGGGGCGAGGTCTTGTTGGAAAGGTTTGGGACTCGCAATCAATGACCTCTTACCAGCTCCATATCTACTTCTTCTCACGTTCTTGCTAGGGTTGGGAAAAAATTTCTTCCTTTTCCATAGGTTTTGCCTTTGCTTTTCATCCTCCACTGCCTTTAAACTTTTCTCCAACAGTCTGCATTTATTCATCAGAGGTACAAACTCCCAAATCTCCATAGCTACAACAGCATTCTTTATGTCCGGGTTCAGTCTCGCTTCGAACTTAACAGCCTTCCATGCTTCATCTGGGTTAAATCGCAGAAAAGAGGAGAATTTAGACAACTCCTCGAACCTCGCGATGTATTGGTCTATGGTCATGCTACTCTGCCTGAGTTGGAGAAATTCAATCTTTTTCTCTGCCCGCACAGTACTTGGAAAGTACTTTTCCAAAAAGGTATCTTTGAACACCTACCAAGTGATCTGCCTTCCCTGATGAGCTAAAAGTTCTCTAGCTCCACGCCACCAGTATTCTGCCTCATCTTTTAGCATATATGTAGCAAAGATTACTTTCTGCTCCCCAGTATAGCCCATCACTTCAAAGATTTTCTCTAACTCCCTTATCCATCTTTTAGCTACAATCGGGTCAAAGTCGCCTTGAAAACAAGGTGGCCTAGTCCTCAAGAACTCGGATACGCCGTTATCATTTCCAGCCATCCGATTGTTAGCACTATTCACACCATTCAAGTTATTAGCATTTTGGAGATATTGTAGAATTTGGTTAGTAGTCATACCTGGTCTCGAATTGCAGTGGCCAGGTTGTGTAGGATTTCCTCTGCATTGTTTGCCAGATTTCTCCTTGGTGGTGCCATTTCCTACTATGGCAAAAACAAAGTTATGCTGCTATTGAGGTGATTAAGCCCAATAGTTAGTTCAAAAATATTTAACAGCAGTCATAACACCACCTTGGTATGTAGGTAGGAAACACTAGTAATTTCTTACCTATATGAATTCACTGATCCCTACACAATACAACCACAAACATACTCAAGACACTATAAGATCGATTCAGATAATCATCCACCCACTAGCTATCTAGGATCGACCTGATCTGATACTAATTATGTAACAAATTTTTTTTTCTATTATTATTATACAATATAGAGTTTACATACATGTCATTAATCAAAACATACGTACAACATATCGAACACATAAAAATCTACATCTTATTTATTCTGGTTGACCAATTCTAGAGATACAGGTGCAGGTGGTTGCACCTTCACCGGGATCTAAGCCAACTCGACCACAAACATTTTATTTACTTCTCGAATCTGCCCAACATAAAGTACTCGATCCAACGTGCACTAAAAGCAAGAGCCATAGAAAAAAATATGCATAACTAATTTTCTGAACATGATATGAAAATATAGTGAGAATTAAATCCCAGTAAGTTTAACAATAAATAATCATCAATATAGCTCATCACGTCATATTCAGCTATATAAACTACAGCAAATATCTTTGGTCACATGAATGCACTATATCTATGTACATGAGAATCGTACAATAATGACATGTATGACAGGCTTAACGATTTTCATAATATCATATGATGACTATCAATTTATTCTCATATCAAGCTACCCCAGTCAGGGTGAGTATTTTCTACTCTTCGGTACGGGCTTTTCTCGCTCTGTCCGACATGGCCCATGTAACAACCTCTTTTTTTTTCCTTTATTATTATATAATATTGAGTTCACATACATGTCATTAATCAAAACAGACGTATAACATATCAAACACATAGATATTTACATCTTGTTTATTTTGGTTGACCAATTCCGGAGATACAGGTGCGGGTGGTTGCACGTTCACCGGGATTTGAGCCAACTCGACCACAAACATCTTATTTGATTCTCTAAAATCTGCCCAACATAAAGTAACTCGATCCAATGTGCACTAAAAGCCAGAGCCTTAGAAACAAAAGCTGCATAAATAATTTTCTGAACATGATATGGAAATATAGTGAGAATTAAATCCCAGTAAGCTCAACAATAAATTATCATCAGTAAAGCTCATCACGTCATGTTCAGCTGTATAAACTACAGAAAATATCTTTGGTCACATGAATGCATTATATCTATGCACATAAGAATCATACTATAATGATATGTATGATATGATTAACTATTTTCAAAATATCATATGATGGCCATCAATTTATTCTCATTTCAAGCTACCCCGGTCAGGGTGAGTATCCTCTACTCTCCGGTACGGGCTTTTCTCGCTCCGTCCGACATGGCCCACTTTCTCTTTCTTTTCTCATTATCATGATTATAACCGTTGGTAGGGCGTCCCCTACTGGTGCACCACACGGATTGCCATGTGACCGTGCTTATTTCTTTTCTTTTCACAATGATAGCCAAAAATATGCTTTCAATAACAAGTATGTTCATCAAAATATAACTATTACCATAAATCATTGGTAATCATGCCATGAACATAACCATTTCAAATATCACTTTATAAAATATTTCCATGTCAAAATTTCATACTTAAGATGGTAAGAAGTTCATACAATGGCAATGGTTATGGCTATACTAGTCATTTATTAAGATTCATCTTCTTTTTTAAATACTAATTTTATTTCTTTATTTTCTTGATGCAGGTTTTCATCCTATCTAACCTTCTCTTACTAATCAGAGCATAACTCCCTCAATTTAACTCTGATGTAGGTGATCTTGGTGTCCATTTCAAGATAAAACAATTATCTAAAACTATTATGTTGAACATTGTAGCGAAAAATTAAGAAACAAAGGTGATATTACTCCCTCAAAGTACAGGATAGTTCCTCTCGGATAGGTTCTGACCTTTACTGACAAATTAGACCATATCTCCCAAATTGGAACTCCAAATTGCGTTATTCCAGTTGGTAAAAATCCATGAGCCATATATCTATAATTGTTATGTTGGCGCGCTATTTTAATTCCCTACAGAATATTCCCAGAAATTCAAAAACTAAAGCATTAATAACATACTCTTCCCTGAATAAACATTTTCTGACCTCTGCTTACTAATCGGATCATATCTACCTCATATGAACTCCAAATTGCATAATTCCAGTGGGTATATTTCCATGAGACATAGATATATAACTTTCATGTTAACCATTTATTTTAATTCCATACAGATAATTCCCAGAAATTAAAATACAAAAGCTGTCCTAACATAATCTTCCCTGATGAACCATTTTCTGACCTTGGCTTACTAATCGGACCATATCTACCACATGTGAACTCCAAATTGAATGATTCCAGTGGCTAAAAATCCATGACACACATATCTTTAGTTCTTATGTTAACAATTTATTTTAATTCCCTACCAATAATTCCCAGAAATTAAATTACCGAAGCTATCCTAACATATTCTTCCCTGATGATTCATTTTCTGACCTTTGACTACTAATCAGACCATAGCTACCTCATATGGACTCCAAATGGAATGATTCCAGTGGGTGAAAATCCGTGACACATATATCTTTAATTCTTATGTTAACCATTTATTTTAATTCCTTATAGATTGTTCCCAGAAATTAAAATACCGAAGCTTAAAATTCTGTCAACCATAGCCATATCCATGCAGAACTATCTACACCAACCTAAGTACTCAAACATACATCACATGCAAGATCAATATGCAACATGATATAGCAACATCCATGACCAATCATCAAAGTTCTAAGATCAAAATCGCATATAAATATTATGAGTTTCAAAGGTTTTCTTCAAAAAGAAATATTGTTAAACTTACCTGGAGCACTTAGTCCCCTAGACTTCTCCTTCCTCTTTCTTCCTTTCTTCCTCTCCTTTCCTCACACTACCTTGCTTCTATTTTTGCTCTCCCTCACTTGGACGAAATTCTAATGTTGTAAGGGTGGGTTTTCTTATATAGACCACCAAATAATTCACCTTTCATGATCATGGGTCTACCTTATCACAATTAGGATACACTTTGTTGAATTTTTGGAAAACAAACAACTTATGTTCTTGTCTTCCTCTTCCTTAGTCAAGATATGCATAGAAAAAGAAGATTTGTATTTTGAAAATTATGATGATATGTTCTCAAGATATGGGGCAAGATCCCTTTGATTTAGGGATTCATTTCCTTTTTCTTTTGTCTTAATCAAGTATGATAGATTTGCCTTTTTAAGTGGCAAATTTCTAGCCCTTGAATTTTCCTTACTTAACTAAAATTATTTGTGTAGGATAATGATGTTTTGTCATAATGCTATGTATTATTACCCACTTGCTAAAGTTATGAATGTAGGATATAGATGTTTTTGTCCTAAAGCCTTGTATTATTATGCCACTTGCCAAAATGATGAATGTAGAATCACACCACTTGCTAAATTTTTGTCTTAATGCCATGTCACTTAATCTTGATTACACCAATATTTGATCACTTTAATTTTCTTTTTATTTTTATTTTTCCTCTTGGATTTGGGCTCATTCTTGCCCATTTTCCTTACTTTGGTTAAAATTCTACCTTTCATAATGGGCTTGGTCACATTTTCATGATTTTTGGGCTACCGGTCCAATTTCTATATCCTAGTCCAAGTCTATGTTTTATTTCTTCCTTGGGCTATCCTATTGGCTTGCTAAAAATTCATGTGAAGTAGAAAAACTCTATATGAAGTGTCTATAGGTTAAAGCCCAATTACGGGTGGAGATAGTAAACTTAGTAACTTTTGCTCTTAAATTAAGAAAAATTACTCTAATCCGATCTTCTTGAAATTTTAAGACCTTTACTTACTTCACAAAAATTTATCTTTCTTTACCTAAGAATTTCACCTTTCTTTAACATGTTTATTTCTAATATTTCCTCTTAGGTTTTCTTTCTTTACCTATTCCATTAATATTAGAACATTTCTATGCATATATGTAAGGTGAAGAATTTCTAAGGAAAATATCTAAAAATTACGGGATGTTACATTCTTCCCCCCTTTAGAAATTCGGTCCCCGAATTTCAATCCAGCCTACCACATGTAGGGAATGAAATTAAGGCATTTAGAGTTACCAAACTTATTACCTAAATAATTAGAGATATCTTTTCTGTATGACATCTTTACTTTTTAATATGTCTATTCACTTGAGTGATTTTTGCCATATAACTTAACCATAAGGATTTCTTTCACTCATAAGTTCTTCAATTGATATCCTCTAGCCCGCATGGATATATCTATGGGTCGATATTAGAAAACACACATATAAAGGAACATATACACCTTCATATTGTGTAACTATCTTTTCTTATTCCAAACTTCTATCAAGTCAATTTTTTTTTTCATATATCAACATCATCCCCTGAATATCATCATCTTAATCTATCATCTATTTTTATCCTCAAATCCTTTAATCAATATGTTAAACATACGTAGCAATAAATCCTTCAAACCTTTAATAACGTTTATGTACCATTGACACATGTCTAATAATTCCAACTTACATCATCACAGTAATTCTATACAAGCTTATTAACACCATTAAACTCGTTGTCAAAAATTTCAATTATTTCTTCTATCATATCCAAAAGCACCTCATTCTAGCTTATGCCAATCCCATTTAATTCACCCAATCATTTCAAGAAGATTTGTGTTTTTTTTCCTAACAATTACTCATACATGAATTCTCAATTCCAACATAATTCACATCCTATATACTAGACTCAATTTAGCATGATATAATCCTTTAAAACAAATATCTTGATAACCTACATTATTTTCAGACATGGTTCTCAGAATATTCTCTATATTTCCAAATTAAGAGTTCAAAGACTAACTTAAATCCTACTTCCTATATTTTATTTCTCGAGAACTTCAACACCACTAATTCTCTTAATTACATTCGTCAAAACACCATAAGACCATCATTCGTCCATTCTTTTCAAAATTTTCATTACTTTAACCTACTAACAACTTAGACACCATAATAACCGAGTTTCAAAGAAAAGAAATTATCTTTCATTGCAATGAGGGAAAATAATCTTGCATTTAATGCCAACCGTTAATGAGTGAAACAGACGAAAAGCATAATAGAGAATGGTGCCAAAAGCGAAAGTCAAAAATTTCGACAAAGCATTGAAAAATATTAAAATCGGTGGCCGTAATTCTTGAAAATCTGTAAACAAAATCTATCTATGATTTCAGCAAAAATCAGTGGCCGCAAATTTTGAATATATGTGTCAGAATCTACTTTAAATCTATTGGTATTCGGTGGAAAGATATCACATGGAAAAGAAATATTTCTGAGCTTATAAAAGTCTGTGAAAATTAAAGAATATGTAGTTAACTGGTAGGATGCAGTTGATTGCTTCAAAATAGATGTAATCAATCAACTGTAAAAAGAACCAGTCCAAATTAAAATTTCTCAAAATAGCTAGTCGACTTAATAATACTGATAGTCGACTGGCAAAAATATTGAGAATACAAAATAAATCATTTGATTGTATTTTTTTTTTCAATGATGGCTATCACCTACAACTTTTCTACAAGAATCAAAACATCAATGCTTCATCAAAGACAACAAGATAAAGACAGATTTCTGGTGATATCTTATCTTATACTCTTTATATGCTTAATATGGGTCACAGTCATACTACTGTACATATACATGCTTGCCGTCATTTTTAAATTTTTTTTTATCTTTAATTTAGCTTATATCCACCAATCACTCACATAATTGTTCTAATAATACCTGGCCTATTTGCATAGCTATTATAAATATGCCATTCTCTGAGTTCTATAAATACTTACATTAGTATCTTTGTTTATTCTCAAAGTTAAGGTGATAGAAATTATGGAGGGAACCGCATTCCGTCAGTTCCGAAATATCTGTGTCTTTTGTGGTTCCAGTCCTGGAAAAGATGAGGAGTATGTTAAAGCAGCACAAAATCTGGGTATGGTGCTGGCTAAGAGAAAAATTCATTTAGTGTATGGTGGAGGTAACTGTGGGTTAATGGGGTGTGTGGCTACAGCTGCACATGCAGGGGGATGCCAAGTTCTAGGTATTATTCCTACAGCTCTAGCTACATCCAGCAACATAGGGAAGACAATTGGGGAAGAATATAGGGTAGTTTCCATGCATGAATGCATGGCTAGAATGATGAGCAATGTTGACGCCTTCATTGCCTTACCAGGTGGTTTTGGTACTCTAGAGGAGATTTTCCAAATAGTCTCTTGGGCACAACTGAATATGCATCACAAACCGATAGGTTTGTAAAATGTTAATCACTTCTTTGATGGTTTGTTATCTTTTCTAGATCAAGTTGTGGAACAGAGGTTTATCTCACACTCAGCACGAAAAATTCTCATCTCAGCTTCAAATGCTGAAGAGTTGATTGATGCTTTACAAGCCTATGTTCATGTACCTGATCTAACTATTACTCCAATAGAATGGACAGCAGATAACCGTAGGAAGCGTAAATTGGATTTGGATCTTCATCTATAAATGTAGTTATTATTGTACTACTTTTACTTTCTTAGACTCTACTTGTATACCATATTTACCAACCATACTCCTTTAGAGTTGGTAAAACTATCTTTGAATGTTGCTTATGATCCTCTGAACTTTTGAAATATTCTAGTATATCATTCATATATATAATAACAAATTATTCCAGGGATGACCTAATTACTATTCATTAAATCTATGAATGCAGCTAAAGATTTGTCAATTTAAATGCATCACCAAGAACTCATAATGCCCATAATAAGTCCTACATCCTCTTCTCTTATCCCTAATTAATGTTACTCATATCTCAAATCTATTTGTGGAAAAATATTGAACACCTTATAATTGGTCAAACAGGTAATCTATACGAGCTAATGGGTTTCTATTTTATATTGTCACCTTATTCAACTGTCTATAATCTATGCATAGTCATAGTGATCCATCTTTCTTTTTCATAGATAGAACTAGAGAACTCCAAATAAAAGTACTAGGGCATTTAAATCCCTTGTCTAACAAGTCTTGTAAATTTTTTTTTTCCAGTAACTAGAATAATTCTTTTCTAATGTGGAAATACTGCAACCACGGAGCATACTAAGATTTTTCAAATAAAACCGGCACTTTCAAAACTTCTTGGAAATTTTATATGAGTACTAGGGTAAATTCCATGTTAAAATTCCACACTAATATCTCGGTAACTGGATAGTAATTGTAGTCTGTAAACAGCGCACCAGAAAAGTTCCCAGGAAAGAGAGGTGGGTCACTAATGGACACGCTTAAGTACCAAGTCTTTCCTTGCCAGAGCTTTCCTTAGACATGCACTTTTCACAAATCACAATTTTTTTTTAAATTCAATCGATATCATTCTATATAGGGATATAGATACTAGTTGGGTTCTAAGGAGTAAATCAATACCAAATTCTCGAATTGCTGTGGCAAGGTTGTGCAAGATTTCCTCCGCATTGTTTGCCGGATTCTGCCTTGGTGGTGCCATTTCCTACTGTGGGAAAAATAAATTTATGCTGCTATTGAGGTGATCAAGCCCAATAGTTAGTTTCAAAACAATATTTAACAACAGTCATAACACCACCTCGGCATATAGATAAGAAACACTAGTAATTTCTTACGTATATGAGTCACTGATCCCCTACACAGCACAACCACAACATACTCAAGACACTATAAGATCGATTCAGATAACCATCCACCCACTGGCCATCTAGGATCGACCTGCTCTGATACCAATTATGTAACAACCTCTTTTTTTTTCCTTTATTATTATATAATATTGAGTTCACATACATGTCATTAATCAAAACAGACGTATAACATATCAAACACATAGATATTTACATCTTGTTTATTTTGGTTGACCAATTCCGGAGATACAGGTGCGGGTGGTTGCACGTTCACCGGGATTTGAGCCAACTCGACCACAAACATCTTATTTGATTCTAAAATCTGCCCAACATAAAATAACTCGATCCAATGTGCACTAAAAGCGAGAGCCTTAGAAACAAAAGCTGCATAAATAATTTTCTGAACATGATATGGAAATATAGTGAGAATTAAATCCCAGTAAGCTCAACAATAAATTATCATCAGTAAAGCTCATCACGTCATGTTCAGCTGTATAAACTACAGAAAATATCTTTGGTCACATGAATGCATTATATCTATGCACATAAGAATCATACTGTAATGATATGTATGATATGATTAACTATTTTCAAAATATCATATGATGGCCATCAATTTATTCTCATTTCAAGCTACCCCGGTCAGGGTGAGTATCCTCTACTCTCCGGTACGGGCTTTTCTCGCTCCGTCCGACATGGCCCACTTTCTCTTTCTTTTCTCATTATCATGATCATAACCGTTGGTAGGGCGTCCCCTACTGGTGCACCACACGGATTGCCATGTGACCGTGCTTATTTCTTTTCTTTTCACAATGATAGCCAAAAATATGCTTTCAATAACAAGTATGTTCATCAAAATATAACTATTACCATAAATCATTGGTAATCATGCCATGAACATAACCATTTCAAATATCACTTTATAAAATATTTCCATGTCAAAATTTCATACTTAAGATGGTAAGAAGTTCATACAATGGCAATGGTTATGGCTATACTAGTCATTTATTAAGATTCATCTTCTTTTTTAAATACTAATTTTATTTCTTTATTTTCTTGATGCAGGTTTTCATCCTATCTAACCTTCTCTTACTAATCAGAGCATAACTCCCTCAATTTAACTCTGATGTAAATGATCTTGGTGTCCATTTCAAGATAAAACAATTATCTAAAACTATTATGTTGAACATTGTAGCGAAAAATTAAGAAAAAAAGGTGATATTACTCACTCAAAGTACAGGATAGTTCCTCTCGGATAGGTTCTGACCTTTACTGACAAATTAGACCATATCTCCCAAATTAGAACTCCAAATTGCGTTATTCCAGTTGGTAAAAATCCATGAGCCATATATCTATAATTGTTATGTTGGCGCGCTATTTTAATTCCCTACAGAATATTCCCAGAAATTCAAAAACTAAAGCATTAATAACATACTCTTCCCTGAATAAACATTTTCTGACCTCTGCTTACTAATCGGATCATATCTACCTCATATGAACTCCAAATTGCATAATTCCAGTGGGTATATTTCCATGAGCCATAGATATATAACTTTCATGTTAACCATTTATTTTAATTTCATACAGATAATTCCCAGAAATTAAAATACAAAAGCTGTCCTAACATAATCTTCCCTGATGAACCATTTTCTGACCTTGGCTTACTAATCGGACCATATCTACCACATGTGAACTCCAAATTGAATGATTCCAGTGGCTAAAAATCCATGACACACATATCTTTAGTTCTTATGTTAACAATTTATTTTAATTCCCTACCAATAATTCCCAGAAATTAAATTACCGAAGCTATCCTAACATATTCTTCCCTGATGATTCATTTTCTGACCTTTGACTACTAATCAGAACATAGCTACCTCATATGGACTCCAAATGGAATGATTCCAGTGGGTGAAAATCCGTGACACATATATCTTTAATTCTTATGTTAACCATTTATTTTAATTCCTTATAGATTGTTCCCAGAAATTAAAATACCGAAGCTTAAAATTCTGTCAACCATAGCCATATCCATGCAGAACTATCTACACCAACCTAAGTATTCAAACATACATCACATGCAAGATCAATATGCAACATGATATAGCAACATCCATGACCAATCATCAAAGTTTTAAGATCAAAATCTCATATAAATATTATGAGTTTCAAAGGTTTTCTTCAAAAAGAAATATTGTTAAACTTACCTGGAGCACTTAGTCCCCTAGACTTCTCCTTCCTCTTTCTTCCTTTCTTCCTCTCCTTTCCTCACACTACCTTGCTTCTATTTTTGCTCTCCCTCACTTGGACGAAATTCTAATGTTGTAAGGGTGGGTTTTCTTATATAGACCACCAAATAATTCACCTTTCATGATCATGGGTCTACCTTATCACAATTAGGATACACTTTGTTGAATTTTTGGAAAACAAACAACTTATGTTCTTGTCTTCCTCTTCCTTAGTCAAGATATGCATAGAAAAAGGAGATTTGTATTTTGAAAATTATGATGATATGTTCTCAAGATATGGGGCAAGATCCCTTTGATTTAGGGATTCATTTCCTTTTTCTTTTGTCTTAATCAAGTATGATAGATTTGCCTTTTTAAGTGGCAAATTTCTAGCCCTTGAATTTTCCTTACTTAACTAAAATTATTTGTGTAGGATAATGATGTTTTGTCATAATGCTATGTATTATTACCCACTTGCTAAAGTTATGAATGTAGGATATAGATGTTTTTGTCCTAAAGCCTTGTATTATTATGCCACTTGCCAAAATGATGAATGTAGAATCACACCACTTGCTAAATTTTTGTCTTAATGCCATGTCACTTAATCTTGATTACACCAATATTTGATCACTTTAATTTTCTTTTTATTTTTATTTTTCCTCTTGGATTTGGGCTCATTCTTGCCCATTTTCCTTACTTTGGTTAAAATTCTACC
Source organism: Gleditsia sinensis (assembly GCA_037074535.1). Lineage (NCBI taxonomy): Eukaryota > Viridiplantae > Streptophyta > Magnoliopsida > Fabales > Fabaceae > Gleditsia > Gleditsia sinensis. The sequence continues at coordinate 26,615,770 of CM073463.1, forward strand.
TTTCATAATGGGCTTGGTCACATTTTCATGATTTTTGGGCTACCGGTCCAATTTCTATATCCTAGTCCAAGTCTATGTTTTATTTCTTCCTTGGGCTATCCTATTGGCTTGCTAAAAATTCATGTGAAGTAGAAAAACTCTATATGAAGTGTCTATAGGTTAAAGCCCAATTACGGGTGGAGATAGTAAACTTAGTAACTTTTGCTCTTAAATTAAGAAAAATTACTCTAATCCGATCTTCTTGAAATTTTAGGACCTTTACTTACTTCACAAAAATTTATCTTTCTTTACCTAAGAATTTCACATTTCTTTAACATGTTTATTTCTAATATTTCCTCTTAGGTTTTCTTTCTTTACCTATTCCATTAATATTAGAACATTTCTATGCATATATGTAAGGTGAAGAATTTCTAAGGAAAATATCTAAAAATTACGGGATGTTACAGCCCACTTTCTCTTTCTTTTTTCATTAACATGATCATAACCGTTGGTAGGGCATCCCCTACTGGTGCACCACACAGATTGCCATGTGACCGTGCTCATTTCTTTTCTTTTCACAATGATAGCCAAAAATATGCTTTCAATAATAAGTATGTTTAACAAAATATAACTATTACCAAAAATCATTGGTAATCATGCCATGAACATAACCATTTCAAATATCACTTTATAAAATAATTTCATGTCAAAATTTCACACTTAAGATGGTAAGAATTTTATACAATGGCAATGGCTATGTCATATACTAGTCATTTATTATTTTCACTTATAAGATTCTTCTTTTTTTTTAAATATTAATTTTATTTCTTTATTTTCTTGATGCAGGTTTTCATCATATCTATCCTTCTCTTACTAATCAGAGCATAACTCCCTTAATTTAACTCCGATATAGGTCATCTTGGTGTCAATTTCAAGATAAAACTATTATTTTGAATAGTTTAGTGAAATATTAAGAAATCAAGGCGATATTACTCCCTCAATGTACAGGTTATTTCTTCTTAGATAGGTTCTGATATCTGCCTACTAATAAGTCCATATCTCCCTCATAATAATTTCAAATTGAGCGATTCTAGTGGGTAAAAATCCATGAGACATAAAGCTATAATTCTTATGTTAACCATTTATTTTAATTCCTTACAGAATGTTCCCAGAAATTAAAACATAGAAGCTATCCTAACATATTCTTCCCTGATTAACCATTTTCTGACCAATGCTTACTAATCGGATCATATCTACCTCATATGGACTCAAAATTGAGTGATTCCAGTGCGTAAAAATCTGCGACACATATAGATATAATTCTTATGTTAAAAATTTATTTTAATTCCTTTAAAAATGTTCCTATAAATTAAAACACAGAAGCTATCCTAATATATTATTCCCTGATTAACCATTTTCTGACCTTTGCTTACTAATCAGACCATATCTACCTCATATGTACTCCAAATTGAGTGATTCCAGTGGTTAAAAATCTATGAGACATATATCTAAATTTTTCATGTTAACCAATTGTCTTAATTCCTTACCAAGTATTCCCAGAATATTAAGAAACAGAAGCATAAAAGTTTTCCACCCATAACCATACTTATGCAGAACTATCTACACTAACCTAAATATTCAAACATACATAATATGTAATATGATATAGCAACATGCATGACCAATCATTAAAGTTCTAAGATCAAAATCTAATATAAATATTACAAGTTTCAAAACTTTTCTTCAAAAAAAATATTGTTAAACTTACCTGGAGCACTTAGTCCTCAAGACTTCTCCTTCCTCTTTCTTCCTTTCTTCCTCTCCTTTCCTCACTCTACCTTGTTTCTATTTTTCCTCTCTCTCACTTGGACGAAAATTCTAATGTTGTAAGGGTGGGTTTTGCTTAAATAAACCATCAAATAATTCACCTTTCATGATCATGGGTCTACCTTATCACAATCAATATACACTTGGTTGAATTTTTGGAAAACAAACAACTTATGTTCTTGTCTTCCTCTTCCTTAGTCAAGATATGCATAGCAAAAGGAGATTTGTATTTTAAAAATTATGATAATATATTTCTAAGATAAGGGACAAGGTCCCCTTGATTTAGGGATTCATTTCCTTTTTCTTTTGTCCTAATCAATTATGATAGGTTTGCCTTTTTAGGTGGCAAATTTCTAGCCATTGAATCTCCATTATTTGGTAGAAATTATTTGTGTGGGATATGAATGTTTTGTCCTAATACCATTTATTAACATACCACTTGCTAAAATTATGAGTGTAGGATATAGATGTTTTGTCCTAAAGCTTTGTATTATCATACCACTTGCTAAAATTATGAATGTAGGATATCACACAACTTGCTAAATTTTTGTCTTAATGCCATGTCACCTAATCTTGATTACACCATTATTTCATCATTTTACTTTTATTTTTATTTTTCCTCTTGGGTTTGGGCTCTTTCTTGTCCATTTTCTTTACTTTGGTTAAAATTCTACCTTTCATAATGGGCTTGGTCACATTTCCATGATTTTTGGGCTACCGGTTCAATTTCTATATCCTAATCCAAGTTTATGTTTTATTTCTTCATTGGGCTATCCTATTGGCTTGATAAAAATTTACGTGAAGTAGAAAAACTCTATATGAAGTGTCCATAGGTGAAAGCCCAATTTATGGTTGGAGATACTAGACTTAGTAACTTTTACTCTTAAATTAGGAAAAATTACCCTAATCCAATCTTCTTGAAATTTTAAGACCTTTACTTACTTCACAAAAATTTATCTTCCTTACCTAAGAATTTGACGTTTCTTTAGCATTTTATTTCTAATATTTCCTCTTAGGTTTTCTTTCTTGACCTATTCCATTAATATTAGAACATTTCTATACATACACGTAAGGTGAAGAATTTTTAATGATTATATTTCCTTAGATATCTAAAAATTGTCTAATTAATTTTATTTCCTTAATTAAATATTTATGTACCTTTATCAATAAAAGAAATGAAATTATCGATGTTACTTTGAACACTTTTGTACTTTTATTAATACATGAAACGAAATTAGGGATGTTACAAACATTAGATACCATTTGTATCTAATTCAATTGGTTTTCCTATTTTCTTTACCAAGCTAGTATTGTAAGTGTTGACTTAAGCATTATATATCCATAAAAGGAATTAAGTATACCCTTGTGAGCAAGTTTCAGTGAGTCATAAAGCCTTGCCATGTCTTGGTGTATAAAATCATTAAATTAACTAAGGTCCAAAAAAACTATGTATTAATTATAGAAAATTAAGTATATCATGAAATAACTGACAAGTTAAATAATACAGTTCATACTTGTGCTTCCTAAATCATTAACTAGCCTTAGCATCTGATAACTTTCCCTTTCAATCCTTATTAAAGCCTTTATATTCATATCTTCTATTAAGAAAACTTGAACCTAATAGCACAGAAAGAAGGTTTAGTACAACAAGCAAGGATAAATATGTTCTTCGGCCTACTATGCTGATTTACTTTAATATTAGTGGTGGTTTTTCTAAACTACCACTAAAAGCCAGTTTTCTTGTAGAAACTATTGGGGTAATTCCACCAACTATGTTGAAATTTTGAATTTTGGTAAAAGTGCTAAATTATGTTATCTCAATAATTTTAAATTCTTTAATTACTAATTTAAAAAGGAATTTCATGATTCTTGTAATAACCTTAGTTCTTTTTGTAACAACCTTTTTTTTTCCTTTATTATTTTACAATATTGAGTTCACATACATGTCATTAATCAAAACAGACGTATAACATATCAAACACATAGATATTTACATCTTGTTTATTTTGGTTGACCAATTCCGGAGATACAGGTGCGGGTGGTTGCACCTTCACCGGGATCTGAGCCAACTCGACCACAAACATCTTATTTGATTCTGAAATCTGCCCAACATAAAGTAACTCGATCCAATGTGCACTAAGAGCCAGAGCCTTAGAAACAAAAGCTGCATAAATAATTTTCTGAACATGATATGAAAATATAGTGAGAATTAAATCCCAGTAAGTTCAACAATAAATTATCATTAGTAAAGCTCATCACGTCATGTTCAGCTGTATAAACTACAGAAAATATCTTTGGTCACATGAATGCATTATATCTATGCACATAAGAATCATACTGTAATGATATGTATGACATGATTAACTATTTTCAAAATATCATATGATGGCCATCAATTTATTCTCATTTCAAGCTACCCCGGTCA